>JARDYJ010000001.1:131675621-132035621 GCA_029215755.1 Spea hammondii | reverse complement strand
CGAGGTCCGGGGAGCCCCTGGCGGGACCCTCGGAGGTCTGCCCCAAGGTGGGCTTCCCGGGACCCGGCCCGGGACTTGGGCGGGTAGGACCGCCGGTGCGGCACCCGGGCTGGGCACCCCGAGGTCCGGGGAGCCCCTGGCGGGACCCTCGGAGGTCTGCCCCAAGGTGGGCTTCCCGGGACCCGGCCCGGGACTTGGGCGGGTAGGACCGCCGGTGCGGCACCCGGGCTGGGCACCCCGAGGTCCGGGGAGCCCCTGGCGGGACCCTCGGAGGTCTGCCCCAAGGTGGGCTTCCCGGGACCCGGCCCGGGACTTGGGCGGGTAGGACCGCCGGTGCGGCACCCGGGCTGGGCACCCCGAGGTCCGGGGAGCCCCTGGCGGGACCCTCGGAGGTCTGCCCCAAGGTGGGCTTCCCGGGACCCGGCCCGGGACTTGGGCGGGTAGGACCGCCGGTGCGGCACCCGGGCTGGGCACCCCGAGGTCCGGGGAGCCCCTGGCGGGACCCTCGGGGGTCTGCCCCATGGTGGTCTTCCCGGGACCCGGCCCGGGACTTGGGCGGGTAGGACCGCCGGTGCGGCACCCGGGCTGGGCACCCCGAGGTCCGGGGAGCCCCTGGCGGGACCCTCGGGGGTCTGCCCCAAGGTGGTGTTCCCGGGAGACGGCCCGGGACTTGGGCGGGTTGGACCGCCGGTGCGGCACCCGGGCCGGGCGTCCCGAGTTCCGTGGAGCCCCGGGCGGGACCTTCGGAGGTCTACCGGCCGGGGCCGGGACCTGGCCGGCACCCGGGCTGGGCTTCGCGAGGTCGTTGGGAGCCGGCTCTCTGGAACAAGCAGCAGCTTCCCTATATATCCGGCGGAGGGTGCCTGACGTCCCTGGCGAACCGGGACGGGGTTCCACGTCACCACCGGGAAAATCCGGCAAGGCATGCCGACTTCGATGGAGCGAGGGTCGGATGCGGCCGGCAAATCCGACCTCATAGACTTCCAGGGTTTTCCAAGCAACTTGGCCTGCCGCAAACAGGGACTTAGAGCGACGGCGCGAGACGGCCGCGAGTAGCTTTCGCGGCCGGGAACCGGGACTTTGGGCACAAAACAGCGGGGGTACATAGGCAGTGGACCCCCCAGCATACAATATATACACATCTAGCTATATCTCGACATCTACAGCTATATAGATATAGATATAGATATATATACATATACATATATATACATATATATATACACATATATATACACATATATATACATATATATATATACACATATATATATACACATATATATACACATATATATACACATATATATATACACATATATATACACATATATATATATACATATAGAGATATCTATCTATATCTATCTATATCTATCTATCTATATCTATATAGCTACATCTATATACACGTCTATATCTATACATCTACATCCCTACATCTACGGCTCCATGCCCACAGCTCTATAGACATATCTATACATCCACCCCATCGACTTCCAGGGTTTTCCAAGCAACTTGGCCTGCCGGAAACGGGGACTTAGAGCGAAAACGCCGGACGGCCGCGAGCAACTACCGGGGCGGGTAGGACCGCCGGTGCGGCACACGGGCTGGGCCTCCCGAGGTCCGGGGAGCCCCTGGCGGGACCCTCGGGGGTCTGCCCCATGGTGGTGTTCCCGGGACCCGGCCCGGGACTTGGGCGGGTTGGACCGCCGGTGCTGCACTCGGGCTGGTCCTCAGGAAGTCCGGGGAGCCCCTGGCCTGACCCTCGGGGGTCTGCCCCATGGTGGTCTTCCCGGGACCCGGCCCGGGACTTGGGCGGGTTGGACCGCCGGTGCTGCACCCGGGCTGAGCGTCCCGAGGTCCGGGGAGCCCCTGGCGGGACCCTCGGGGGTCTGCCCCATGGTGCTCTTCCCGGGACCCGGCCCGGGACTTGGGCGGGTTGGACCGCCGGTGCTGCACCCGGGCTGAGCACCCCGAGGTCCGGGGAGCCCCTGGCGGGACCCTCGGGGGTCTGCCCCATGGTGCTCTTCCCGGGACCCGGCCCGGGACTTGGGCGGGTTGGACCGCCGGTGCTGCACCCGGGCTGAGCACCCCGAGGTCCGGGGAGCCCCTGGCGGGACCCTCGGGGGTCTGCCTTAGGTGCTCTTCCCGGGACCCGGCCCGGGACTTGGGCGGGTTGGAACGCCGGTGCGGCACCCGGGCCGGGCACCCCGAGGTCCGGGGAGCCCCTGGCGGGACCCTCGGGGGTCTGCCCCATGGTGCTCTTCCCGGGACTTGGGCGGGTTGGACCGCCGGTGCGGCACCCGGGCCGGGCACCCCGAGGTCCGGGGAGCCCCTGGCGGGACCCTCGGGGGTCTGCCCCATGGTGCTCTTCCCGGGACCCGGCCCGGGACTTGGGCGGGTTGGACCGCCGGTGCTGCACCCGGGCTGAGCACCCCGAGGTCCGGGGAGCCCCTGGCGGGACCCTCGGGGGTCTGCCCCATGGTGCTCTTCCCGGGACCCGGCCCGGGACTTGGGCGGGTTGGACCGCCGGTGCGGCACCCGGGCCGGGCACCCCGAGGTCCGGGGAGCCCCTGGCGGGACCCTCGGGGGTCTGCCCCATGGTGCTCTTCCCGGGACCCGGCCCGGGACTTGGGCGGGTTGGACCGCCGGTGCGGCACCCGGGCCGGGCGTCACGAGGTCCGTGGAGCCCAGGGCGGGACCTTCGGAGGTCTACCGGCCGGGGCCGGGACCTGGCCGGCACCCGGGCTGGGCTTCGCGAGGTCGTTGGGAGCCGGCTCTCTGGAACAAGCAGCAGCTTCCCTATATATCCGGCGGAGGGTGCCTGACGTCCCTGGCGAACCGGGACGGGGTTCCACGTCACCACCGGGAAAATCCGGCAAGGCATGCCGACTTCGATGGAGCGAGGGTCGGATGCGGCCGGCAAATCCGACCTCATTGACTTCCAGGGTTTCTCAAGCAACTTGACCTGCCAAAAACGGGGACTTAGAGCAAAACTGCCGGCCGGCCGCGATCAACTTAGGCGGCCGGGAACGGGCACTTTGGGCACATCGACATCTACAGGACACCTAAATGGATAAATCTGGATGGAATTGTCTGTCTTTTTACCTAATTTTGTGAGGATTCAGAGGGAAAATGAAAAAAACACAGATTTTTTTTTCTAATTCTTGCTACTTTTTACTAAATTTCTAATTCTAAATTTTCAGCTAATCATCCAACTATGGTATCAAAAGAAAGCTCTATCTCTCCTTGAAAAAACAATATATAGTTTATATGGGTACACTATTCACAGTAAAAGAGAATCATCGCTGAACCGACATAGCGCAAAAATGGCAAAATTTCTCCGGGATTGAAGGGGTTAAGCAGATGTATCTGAATCTTAAAGAGACAATAAACATTACAGGTGCATGCAGCGTTTCCAATACCCTGCCACTACAATGTAGCTGAATATTTTGTTAGCAGACATTCTACATAGTCCACTACAGGAAAAATGTTTATTTTATGTGCACATACCGTAATAACGCACTGACCCAATAAGATTATATACTACATATTTCTACCTTCGTTATTATGCCTTTGCATACTGTTCTTAACAATATAATACATAATGCATATTTTATTGGTTGGGAGGCTGTACAGTAGGCTCGGATTTATTCCACGTCTATACATGTCTCGCAGTGAAGGAACGAAGATACAATTAACTTTTTTTTGTCTAGCCCGCTTGAAAATAGCAGATGGCTCTCACATCAATCCTGTGTCGACTCCAGCCAACATATTCAACTACATTTTCATGTTGTTTTCGTAAACACACGAAGGGGGGTATGAAGATTTTTTACCATGCGGAATATGTGCTTGGTCGTGTCCTAGGGTGTCATATACTCGCTGCCAGTCAGCTACTTCGCCGACTCAGCAAATGTCATTAGGTGGGTATTTTTATGTGAATTAAAGTTTTATTGAAAATTTTTTTGGAAACATGGATAAACACAATACATCAAGACAATAGGGGGAAAGACACAATAATAAGGGTGGGGTAGTGGGGCAGATAAAGATGGGTATTTTTAATTGACATCAAAGGGAGTAGTTTCCTACCACTTATTGGACAGCTAATCAGTGGCGAGAACCGATGGACCACGGAGTATTCGGGGAGAAACAAAAATTTACCTAAAGAAGTTTTTCAATAATGTATATTAAAGGAATCAGAATAATAATCATTATTAGTAACAGCTCCTTGGGACATTAAACTATCCCTTTAATATACTAGTAACAAAAAATAAAATACTATACTCCCCGAGTATTAAACATTCCAATGTCAGTAGGAGGTATTAACTTAAGTGTGTGTTTAAATAAAAAAATAAACTGACACCATGACACCAGCCATCTGTCATGAGCCCCGAGGCCACTGTACAGCAGCCTGATCATTCACACCCAACACTTGAAGCTGAAGAATAAACCAAAAGTACAGGTTTGTACTGTTCCTTTAGAATTAAGACCCAACAGGATTAGAGGAATGAACGCACAAGAATGTGTTTAGCATACACCCCAGCTCAGTCAGTGCCATTGATGACATCACAGCACCGAGCCGTGGGGGGGGGGGGAATTATACAGAAACCTCTCTACTGCTTGTTTTTTGCATAATGTCAGACCGAGGGGTGTAATCACCACACAAAGCCAACAACTATCTGAGAGTAGGGTGGGTTTTCAAGCATTTCCCACTTAGGGTAGTCCTTAATATTCACGTTACAAAAGTGATCCATAGTACATTGTCACCAAATTCCCAGTTTCTACGGTTTGGGGTAAAAGCGAGACGGGGATATCTTGGGATCTGCATCAGAATTGCAGTATAGGTTTAAGCCTCCATTTATTTTTTCTTTTTTTTTCTTTCATAATCATAGATTTTCCCTTATTTTCTTCTAATCAAATAGGTCACAGCAACCAAGGGTTCCAGAGTTTTAAAGAAGGATTCATTACTGACTATATATACACACATGGGTGACATATGAAACATTAAACACACTCAGATTATGTATAATCATGTAATGCGTGCATTTAGGATTTGAGATGGGTCCTATCTACCATTAAAAAAAAAACCAAAAAAAAAACAAAAAAACAGAAGTTCTGGGAGAGGTTAAAAAACTTTTTGTTCAGTTTTTTTTTTTCCTTTTCTTAAACACAAGAAACTATGAGCCTCCTCCACCCCACATACCCTTAGGACAAGCAATTATAATGCTACCAACATACACCCTTCACTGACCTTTATATCAAATAATAGGCTTTACAAGACATAATCTGCAACATTTCCCAGGGGTGTCCAAAAATATCACAACGCATTACTTAATGACAAAGAAAATATAGGGCAGTCCCCTCTGGCAAGGAAGGGGTGAATGCAGGCCAGATGGCCAGTGTAGCATCCAGCCATCCAGGGCTTGCTAGCAATTCCAGAGGGACCGACCCACCCAAACATTCATTCCATGCGAAGCAGAACACAGCAGATGGATGGGGAGTCATTATACAGCCGCCTGCATCCCAGGCACTGCCAATTACACCAGCATCCATCTCCAATTTACAGCCGTGCCATAGTAGATGGAAGGATAACGGTAAGGCAAAGTCAATGAACCCCATCTGCAATGGAACATATTTATTCCATAGGGGTCTAAGCACGCTGTACCCTGATGAGCACACGGATTCCTGTTTTGTTTTTCCCTGCAGGTCTTTCTGACAGTTTAGTCATACTTATCATTAGTCTCATCAGGCCACGAGTCTGAAGATAGTTAGGTTAAAAGTTTCCTTGATTTCCATAATCCAGCTGTATTAACAGTTAAAAGAAACTCCTGCTCTACATTCAATTAAGATCATTTCAGGGACCCTTGTAATCTTTCACCATACTGAAGAAGAAAAAAATCCCCACATTTTATCCTTGCGCATGGTGCGTTCCATTTTATAAACACATATAGTACATTACGTTTTTTTTCTTTTTAGTAATGGATTAGTGAAATTTTTCACCTCTAAAGAGAGTCATCATCCAGACTTTAATGGATACATTGATGCTAGCCCCCCAAGTAAAGTTGCGACAGTGATCATTATAATGTTTAAAAATAGTAATCATTATAGCAGTAATCCCTTTATCACTCCATCAAATTGCCAGAAATGAATGTTGTATTTAAGAATGAGTGCTCTTTGTGTAACCATAAAATGCCAAATCAAATTTTTAGTATGCAGATTCCCCAAGCCTCGGTGGACACCCAACCTCAAGATTGGTAGCCGTGCCTTACCATGTTGCCTTCACCCTACCTTACATTAACGCAAATGCTATTTCATGTCAAATTTTTTATTTTTTTTTATTTTTGTAAGCAATGTACCAAGTCCATGCAGTAAAATGCATCCGGATCCATCGCATCAAACGGGCAAGCATGTCCTCTTATTTCTTGAGAATGGCTCAAAGTAGGAGCAGGTTCACTCAGATTACAGAATAAATGAGAAATGCTATAGCTCACCAAATTAAAATATGTACAGTATTTGTCCAGCTAATTTTAGGCTCCAATATTTCAACAACCCTCGTGTGTGTACATATTTGTAATTGAAGAATGCCCTATTCAGTCTCGATGAACGAAACCGACCATAAATAAGTTACCTGCGTAAGAAATACAGTGAATTCTATAAAAAGGCAAAGCAAGAGAAAGCAGCCCAATTACTGGAAGGACAAAACAGCTACTCAAAAGCAATGCATTCTCTAGACTCCTGTCCCTTAAAACACCGATCTACAAAAAGAAACAGACAATAAAGACTATTGTCTGACTTACACGCGGAGACATAAAAATACAGAGGACAATATTGTGGTTATGAGTCGTCTTCGGCCATTCAAGGTATGTAAACACCGTTTTCAATGGAGAAGCTGGGTTTATGTATAAACCTCTAGGAACGACTCTTTGTCAAGGAAAACAAATAGAAAATACAACAGAATAAAAAAGCAGAGGAGAAAATAGTTTTTTTCCATCCAATATCCCATCCCTTCAGCCCGTTTCAATGATATTGGCTAGCTGAGCATCATAGGAGCTGTAGTTCAACAACATATGCACCCAGGTCTGATAGATCTATATACAATCTGTACGATAATCCCGACAAATAATGTCTTGATTTTCTAATACACAAAACATCGACAGCAAAACTTTTGCAGAACAAAACGCGGTACGGCTTGGGAATTTGGACCTGCGACTGTGTTTCTCTGGAAACGACTGTTATTTTTAATGCTCCCCACTTAAAAGTCATGTCACCACTTCCAAGTACAAACAAGATCTCATTTCCCATGTAAACAAAAGGAATCTGTGCTTCACAGCACACAGCTGGGGGAGGTATGAGAAATCCCCGCTTGGATATTCTGCTCTCCGTAATTAAACTCACTGTAACTTCAGGTTTTGTTTTCTTTTGCTGTCTTATGCAGATTGCACTGCATGAGTTACGTGACCTTTGGATGCCACTCCTATTACTGTATATGGGAACGATCTGTGTCCAAACCCCAAATAAGGGGAATATTTTGACTGCTTGGCTTAAATAAGGGTTCACATCTCATCAAAGCAATACGGTCCTGGCCCCTCCGATAGACATACATTGAGGGAAAAGTGGGAACAATTGCTCTAGATCGTAAACCCTCTTTACCGAACGTATAGGTTTACTATCTATGCCTATTCTAGTCTCCTCATTACCCTTTGAACGTATATACTGTACAAAGCGCCGAGTATATTGTCGGTGATATATAAATAAAAGATCATAATTTCTTTATAAATACAGTAGGATGTGAAGCAACCCATGCCCTAATCCTCACCTCAGCCCCAGGGAACATTTGCATAAGCAAAGAACGATGGCTGGACTGCTGCATATGAAAGCAATACTCCGCCGCCTATCCCCAGTATGAGTTTTGGGGTTGTTTTTTGTTATATTACGTTCTTGGTTGGAACATTTAATCTACTTGGAATTTATATTGGTTAAAGGGACCAAAGGCTGTTTACATCAATGTTTCAGGTCGAGAATTACAGATACCAAAACAATAAAGACACATGTTATTTCTTTACACCTGATCTGCAGAAACAAACGAATAAGAAAACAAATAAAAACTTAAGTTAAAGTTAAAATAACACAGTGACTCTTTACTATAATAAATCAAATATATACATATATATATATACACATATATATATATAACTCATTTATATAGAGATATATAGATGTATAGGGATTATTTGGCTGAGTGCACTGTGTTGTTTAGCAAAGTTTTGCTCGGTACACAGCGATGTCACGAGTGGATTTTAGTTTAAACACGCGGTGTCATATGAATCCGTTTAAGAAAGTTTCCCTTTGGCAGGGTGAGGATAGGGCAGCGGAGCAAAGCTCGATTCATTTCCTCGTTTTAAGGCTGACAGTTCAAGAAGCCCACTAAGTGCATTATGAGTGGGAGAACACGGGGGGGGGGGGCGCAGCGTGGGTTATAAAAGTTTGCCCTGGCCGTGGTGGCTAGTGCAGCGCCTTACCTGGCTTGGTGCCTTTATTCCCCCTCCGTACAGGTCCCTGTCCCTTTCTCCTTAGGGTTCTCCTCCTTCCTCTTTCTCCATGTTTCACCTGCCCAAACGGGGGCAGCTCCGCCCGACCAACCCAACCTGCTGATGCTGCAGCCAGACCCCGCCCACTCGACAGTTCTGCCTTCCCCAGGCATTCCAATCTGGGACAAAGACCTCTCAACCTAACTTGTTGGGAGGATGGTGGGCGTGACCGTGCGCTGGAAGCGGCTTTGTTAACATGGCAACCTGTAGAAGCAAGGGGAAGGGTGGATATGGTGTCAGTGCCGGAGCCCGCTCTCTGGCCTTCCTCTGGAAATACACCTTGTGCGCCAGTGAAACGCAGATTCCATAGAATACATAGAATAAAAAACCTTTGAGAAACCCCTAAATATTAATGGATTAAATGAATGCGACGTGCACTCATGTTTACCTCCTATAAAATACGTAGGACGGGCATTATCAATAGTTACTATAGTATTATATTTTAATAACAGTCTGTCGCTAATAATAATTCCGTTTGCCCGGTAAAATCAATGCTTCGGTTCCATACAGCGTTCATGTGACGGTCGATCCTGCCCCCTAATGGCGGTATTGCATATTGCAGGGTGCTGATATTGTACTAATTAGGTCTGTGCTGTCAGATGGCGGCTTTCACAGCTTTTCACTTGTTTTAATCTGTAATAAATCTCTGTGTGGGTTGGTCGTGTGTGTTTAAAACACAGAACCTAAAACAGTGTCCGATCTACTTTAAACTCTATCCGAAGTTCCATTCATTTACTAGATAACTAGATTGTAAATAATGCCTGTCCTATTTGGGGGTATTTTTATTAATTTGACAATTACATTTTCATTTTAGACATTTTCAAGCTTTATAGTATCTAATCCACTATACTGAAGAGCGAAGGAGCCGGCGCTACACCAAACGTCAACCCAGCCAAGAATTATTCCTGCCTCCCCCTATTTTATATATATAACTGTGTTTTTACACTATTATTTAACACACACTTTTATTGCTTACCACGTTTTCAGCTGCGTTATCTAAACATTGCTGTGGCGTTCAGTAATGTAGAACACTGTGATACACGCAGAACATTTTGAGCTCTGAAATGGGGACATCAGGGAAGGAAAGACTTTGGTCCAAATTGAGCGATCTGCCCCTAGTAAAGAGGCCCAAGAGCTGTCACCACTTCCATTATGTTTCCATAGGATGAATGGCGTCGCCATAGTTCAAGTATCCCAGGAAGCTGCTTGGTGCTAAGACCATCTGTGGACCTTATAAACAGTAGGTTTCCCAACGTCTACAGCAGAAACTGAATTCCAGGTGGCTCTGCCAAGCATCGCCTGCACCACACAAGTTATTTTGAGCCTTCTTTCTCCTAAGACTTTCATTAGTCAGAACGTCCAGCTGGGTGATTATAACCAATCCATTCTGTTGTTTAGCACAAAGCAGTATGATAAGAAGTCAGGGCATTTATCTTGTAAATTGGGCAAACACAAAAAGGTGCTAAAAAGCTAGCACATGAGAATCCAAGAACATTGTAGAATTTCTGTTCTCCCACCTGGTTTCCCAATGAAACAAACAAATAAAATGGCGTCACTGAAATTTTGGTAAGATTTGTCCCGTTTTGTTGCTATTACAACCTGTGTTGGTGCTCTTTGATGAGCGTGAAGGCACTGTGTGTTTTAGGGTTCCTACAATGGACTGATAGGTAGAGTTAGCCAAAAAAATCAGAGATGGAGGTGGTCTCAATGACGGTTATGGCTGTGATTGATGAATCAAAAAACCTGTGGGGTTTTCTCCTTACTTTTTTCACTTTTCAATCAGCATTTACAAGGGTAAGGGACGACATTAAGATTTATAAGTGTGCTGACATCATTTTAACATATCAGTAGCAGTTACAGACTGATGGGAGTTGGAGTGTGACACAGTCAGTGACAGTTGGTAAAGGTTCAGTCTGATGCTCAATCATTACTCATCTATCATACAAGTCAATTAGATTCTGTATTGCAGAAAATTTACTGGGGTGAGGTGGACAGGAGAAACTGTAGTATATAGTATTCGTTAATTATTAATATACAGGGACTGCAGCAGATATGTTTTTCTCAGAATGGTTTCAGAACACACAATGCGTCACATTTTTTGCGTATGGGGCTGCATAGCAGTAGACCAGTCAGGGTGCTCATGCTGATCCCTGCCTACTGCCGAAAGTCCCGACAATGGTACGTGAGCATAAGAACTGGACCTCAGAGCAATGAAAGAAAGTGGCTTGGTCTGATGAATCACATTTTCTTTTACATCACGTGGAAGGTGTCGAAGCCACTCACCGGAGTACCCGTTAGTCGTGGGTACCGGATCC
This sequence comes from Spea hammondii, assembly GCA_029215755.1. Classification (NCBI taxonomy): domain Eukaryota; kingdom Metazoa; phylum Chordata; class Amphibia; order Anura; family Pelobatidae; genus Spea; species Spea hammondii. The sequence goes on along the minus strand of JARDYJ010000001.1, from coordinate 132,024,715 downwards.
CGCGACACGCCTCCTTCCTTCTCCACAGCCAGCGTGACTACTTCTAGGGGTGTGCGCGCTCTCAACAAACTTTATGCGTCCCTGAATAGAGACGCCGGGGAATGCGCCTGGATGTTTAAAACCCAGCACTGAGTTTAAAACCCAGCACTGAGCTTAGTGCCAAGTACAGCGTTCCTTTTGTGACTTCTCCTGATTCCTGTTACTGAATTGCTTTCCTGCTTTCTTTGTGTACCGACCCTGGCTTCTGATTTGACAATGCTGCTCTCCGTGAACCTGATCCCGGCTTTGTGTGCTGGACTACGCTGCTCTCCGTGATCCTGATCCCGGCTATGTGTACCGATTATGCTGCATTTAGATCACCTGACCCTATTGCATCTCGTCTCTGTGTTTTTCCTGCATACCGGACTCCTCTATCTCCTCCATCATTACAGAAGGCCGGATGTGTTTGCATCCCTTACCAGGAGAACACATGGCAGCAGGATGCATCTATGTAGGCCCCATCTCGCAATTTACAGGTCTTAGAAGATCTGCTGTTACGTCTTGGTGCCAGATACCACAGCACACTATTGGAGTCCATGCCTCGACAGGCCAGGGCTCGTCTGGTGGCAAAAGGGGGACCTACACAATATTAGGCAGGTGGTCAGAATGTTATGGCGGATCAGTGTATATTTTCATATACATCTCTGGAGCCTTTTACCCGACTCCTCTAAATGTTCCATAGTGCCTTGCAGTAGAGATAACTAACATGGAAACATAGGAACTTAAGACACATTAAAAACAAATGGAGAAAGACTAAGTCGGCAAGAAATACAGGACAAAACATTGGAGACAGAGGAGCGAGCAAAGAATGGTCAATTAATACAGGAGGATCTTTGACCATAGTTAGTCTGACACAGCTTATACCTTAACAGTAAAATGTAAACTACACATGGGGGTGTAATGCTCAAACATTTTCATCTTATATGGCTGGACTTCAAATGTATAGGTAGATGGAGTTTTAAGATGAACGACATAAACATCCCTACGCTAACAAATTATAGTAGCTAGCATTCCTCTAATAGTTTCCACAGGAGCGGTTTTACATACAATTCTTCTGAGAACATTAAGGCACAGAAGGATAAGAAGACTGTCTCCCTGCTTCTCTAGTTTCTGATTTTACAGGGGACAATGGTGTTGTTTCCAAGGGTTTAATTTCTACAATAAAAGGTATAGGTGATTGAACTTTGGGCCAAAACTTGGCACTGTGTGTGCTTAGGTTGTCTGCTTGCTCACTGATAGCCTATGTAAACTAAAGTCTAATGCATTCAGAGTAACACAAATCAACACGCCTGGGAATTTTACCGATTTTGCCCGGAGGCTCCATAAATCTGAAACCGGTCAAGGGAGATTAGAGGATCTCCCCAATTGGTCCATGCCTATCGCGAAAAACTGGAATTTGGGGCGGTATGGGTATAAATCCACTTTATTATCCCATTTTTTTCAGTGGTCCTTAGACCCTAAAGTTCTCTCCAGAAACTAGCAGAAATATCTGATGATATCATAAGACATTACCAGGGGAGTTCTGTTTAAGGGGTAATGTCATGTCAATAGAGGGCTCTATGAGCCGGTTAAGCGTAGCAGAGTCCATTTCTTTTTGAGTGACCTAACTGATCCATTAATCCAATGGAGGACTGTACTAAGTTGGTTTCTTTCCACCTGGTGCCATGCATCCTTAAAAGGCTCAGCAGCAAGAATGGTGGTGCAGAGAGGGCAGCTGGCGGCACTCCTCTGAATTAGGAGTAGGGCAGCACTGAAGATAAATACGCTAATGCTTGTGCCTGTAAGGAAAAAAATGAGCCAAGTTGTCAACCTGGCACAATTAAATCACCCACACTATTTCCAAGCCCACTTGGCTAACTGTTGTGGTATGTATAAAGTTGTCTGCATTTTTGGACTCAATACACATAATGAGAGGGATAGAGAGTGTGTGCATGTGGGGTGACAGGAGGGCATTCAAGTGAAATACTCTTGAAATGTGAAAGCACTCTGAAAAAACATTTCATACCAGATTCTTAGGGAAATCTAAGATGCTTTTCTGCCACAAAGTTGCCTTTTATTGTATACATACAGCTGGTTCCACTACATATTTGTCCAAGAGACACATATCTCCCCAAAGTAATTGTTTAATAAGAGTAAGCAATTTAAGGATTTATGAGTGATACACTAATTAACAGAGTAAGCAAAGTACCAGATTTGTTTAGAAAGCATTTAACAAAATATAGAATATACCGAACAGTAATTATGCTCAGTATCTGCATCATCCTTATTCTATGTACTCTCCTGGTGATGTGCCATATCCATGGGTCTCTGGAGCGGTGTTTACCAGAGCCCACTCCCCACCTATTTTCCACTCCACAACAGTTGTCTGCTGTTTAAGGCGAGCTGTTATTATTCTTAGAGTTCACAATAACAGCACTTACAGTGACCAGGGGGGGAAATAAAGAAGGGCAGAAATTTAATGGATTGACTGGCATCCTATAACAATGCAACTCTTAAAGTTAAACTCTTTAGTACCACCTATTCTACTACCAATGTTTTACCATTGTTTGTCAATGGAGATGGCTGCCTATGTCCTTGATTTTAGACACCTGTTAGCAATGTGTGCCGCTGAAAACCTAAATTCAATCATCAGGAGGGGTGTCCACATACTTTTGTTTAATTTGATTTGGTTCATGGAATGGCTTAACATACTATAGCTAGTCCATAAGTGAATCCATAAGCATTTGGCAGAATCACAGGGAGTCAAGGAAGTATCTAACTATCATAATACATTCAACATATCTGTATATGAATCATACACTGGAACAAAGTCATTGCGTTGACATTGGAAAAACCAGATGTAGCCACTTGAAGGTCTTTTACCTGTTTCACCAATTCCAAAAACAAACAGAAAGGAAAAAAGGAAAGAAAAGTCAACAATGATAACAGAGGAGAATAGTATGAAGTGTGCTACCGGAGTTCCCCATCAGATGTAACATTTCTCTGCATACAACAAGAGGGAGAATAATAGAAGAGAGAAAGGAAACAGCTTCACTCCGAATTAAGGCATGTTTAAGATTGATCCACTGCTGAAGGTAAGTTGGTTAGGGAGATATCAGTTACCTACGCACAAGCAGCCCAAAGATGTCGTTAATACCTAAAGAATTAGGTTGCTCTGATATATCTTTTCATTTAGAAGTTGTTTTCTTTCATAAGTGAGCCATAAGCATTTGCTTGAAATGTTCACCAGGTAAGGCAAGCACTATCTATTCTTGGAGACAGATTACACCATCTGGGTTTGTATAGTAAATGTACAGAATGCTAAAGGTCTTCACAGGTTTATTATATTTTATGGATTAGATATTTGAATATTTTTGTCTAACACTGCTGTTTACTATTCATCCAGTGTGTATGTACATTGCAGTGTAAATCCACAGATTTTGTGATCTGTGGGGGATCAATTCAATATTGATTCAATTCAATTTACCCTTAATTGCAAATTACTGAAGGCAGTGTACAGATGTAAGGAAGTTGCTAAATGCATTTCTCTACTAGTTTTCCATAGCAACCCAACCCATAGATGTGTATATATATATATATATATATATATATATATATATATATATATATATATATATATATAATCTATATTGTGAGACTGTGAACCCCAGGGAGTTGATTGGCATGGCATCTGGGTACAGCTGCTATGCAGATCATACATGTGGGTCCCTGGGGTGGAGCAAATGGAGAGCAGGGTGGGTCAATGCTCCATTCCCCCATTCTGTGGAAATTCCATGCAGGCTAGACGTCTGCAGGATCCGGTCCAGGATTCCTATAGGGCCGACATCAGGCACAGGTGCCGGGCCTTAAAAACCCCTGGAGCCTGATACTCAGAGAGACTGTTGGGGGAAGAGGAAGTTCCCTGAGCTCCCAGGGCAAGGAAAGGCCCTGAACAAGAAGACCATCCCTGAGCCAAGTGAGGCAATACCTGCCTGGACCTGTGTGTGCTGACTGGGGAGGTTTTCCAGAGCCTGGCGTAGCTGGGTCTGGCGGGGAGGTTGAGGTAGTGGGTGATTAGGCTGGTCAGTCTGAGCCAGCATCGTACAGTTAGAGAGGGCTCCAACTGAGAGCCAGGTGTTTCTTTTTGCCCACAGACCATAGCAGTGCTTTACCCGCATTCTCCACCATAGGTGACAAACCCTGTAGCATGAGGGCCATACATGTCACATTTAGGGGTCCTAAGCACAGTCCTCTAGGGAACACCAGCTTGTTGCAAAACAGCGCTTTATTTTAACTCAAACCCGAAAACCAAATCATAAAAAGAAACACCTAGCTCCCAATTGTGTATATATATATATATATATATATATATATATATATATATATATATATATATATATATATATATATATATATATATATAAACCTACTTGGTATTGCACCATAATTATGTATTGCTGCATTGATAAGTTTAAAGACATTCTTCCATAGAAATAATGTACTTTTTGTGATTTATAAAGTATACACTTAGGTATGGGTTATTGAGTACAAACAATATGCAGTGCTTCTTCCAAGCGCAATTTAGACAACTATCCCTCCAATTAACATAGAAACATAGAATTTGTTGGCAGGTAAGAATCATTAAGCCTATCTCGTCTGCCCATTTTTTTGGATGGTCTTCAAAGATTCAGAATAGTTTTATGCCTGTCTCATGTATGTTTTAATTCCCTCTCTATTAGCCTCTACCCACTTCTGATAGATGCCTCCTCTGCAGGCGATATATGGGAAAATACAAAATGAGGCATGGGGAAATCACGCATGGAGATCCCTTAATATAAAGACCTAGTCAACTCAGTAGTATTTTCCTGTTCAAGTGTAACATCACATTACATTCATGGTCAGCATCATTCTTTACATTATATGACAGTATAAAAACAAATAATTTACTCGCTTTATGATTATATACTTTGTATCCTGTTTGTTCCTTTTTGAGCAGATATTTTTTGTAAATGTAACAATATACGCCCTAAAGTACTCAAAGTAATCATGATGAAGTGATTTTGTCCCTGGTAAAATGCTTGTCAAAAAAGCTTCTGAATCAAACCTCTTACATCGCACTAAAGGGAAAATGTCCCATTGTTGTTTAATCCCAAAAGAATCATTTGTTAACTCACTTTCACATTTCCATTTCCTTGACTGAATGGGCATTCTTAAAGCTAATATAATTTTTTTTGCATCAACAAACACGATGTCTGCATAGGACTGTAATTTTTAATTGTTGTTGTCCTCTCCCTATTGTTTGTTTCAGTACATCTTGGTCTATATCCCTGTGCTTTTTACCCTTATAACATTTTTACGTGTTTGTTATATTTTTGAGTGTTTATTCACTAACCTCTGTGCTGATCTGAGTGTCTCTCACATACTAGGCTGGTCAGCTACTTAAACTCGATCTGCCAATTTTCCAAAATCCTATATTTTACAGCATAGTGCACAACATTTAAAGCATGCAATAATGATTCCAGTTTTAGAAAAAGCAATGTGTATGTTTTAAGAACCCACATTATGTGTATATAATGGAAGTGGAAACACTAACTTCCCTTCCCCAAACACACACTCTTGAACTTTCCATGTTTGACCTGGAGCCTCCTGGTCAGTTTCTTCTTTCTCTGGACAGGGACCATGTTTGGTCACCCATTTCCTGCATACTTCCCGCCTACTTCCATTTAAGGCTGTCTGGAGCCAGCTCCACCCTTATCCACAACTAGCCCCGCCTCTACACAAAGCCACTCCTACAGAAAAGGGAGAACTCTAGGTAGCCTATCCTGGAATCTTCTCGCGTATGGCCATGCGTGATTCAATGATCTCTGTATTATAGGGCTGTATATATTGTAATGTAGCTTACCATTTACAAGAGTTCAGGAAACTGAACCGATTTCATTGGCTTCTTTACCTAATTTATAAGTGTGTCTTAGCCTGGTTTTCTTGTTTTAAATGTATACACTGTGAGAAACGCCGCGTGAATTGTTGGCTGCTAAAACTCATTGAAAATTGACCATCAAAAAACAACAGCTCTAGGTAGTTTCGGGAAAATTACTTTACCCCTATAAGGTTATATTTGCATTCAGTAGTTAGCATCAGATGCCAGTGATAGAGCTCTGGCCTCTGGAAGCCTGAGGAATGTCTATTGAGACATTATTAGTATTGTGCATTCAATACCACTGCAAATTATCATGGTCATGTGAACTTTCTCTGGAACAGAGATTTGAATGGAAAACATTGCCTTAGCCAGCTATAAAGGGCATTCTGCAATCTAATGTAAATATCTACCTCCGTTACAATGCATCAGGAAATGTTCTTGAAAATCATTCTTGCAGCTTCCTTATCCCTATACAATTGGATTGCCGGTAAACAAATACAAATCTCTCCCTAAAGAAGTTCTGGGCTTGATTCAACAAACAACCCAAACCTTAATTGGTGTTAACTGTAGCTGAATATACACGGCCTATGATTCACCTCAAGTAGCACCCAAGTAGCAATCATTAATCCTAAGCAAGAACAGCAGTAAGGAGGTTCACTGAAATTAACTGAATACCAATACTAAGCGAATACTAAGCGAATCAATGAGGTACCATGAGTATTTGCCTCTGTAAACTCAGAAGCCTATTATCCTTGCCAGGAACTTTATATAAAAAGGGACACAAGCCGACATGCATGGTATTTAACTATCTGTATGTGTATCTTTGTTATGTATTGATTAACCACCTCATATTAAACTTGTACAGTGCTGAAGAATATGTTAGCACTTAACGCATTCGCTACCCCATTGCCATACAGGTACGTCCATAAAAGGTGAGGCAGCCCTGCCACTGTCTAATGACAACCTGGACTCTCCTCTGTCAGCAGAAGCCATTATTGCTGGCTTCCTGTTGACAGACTGTGTGTAATGGTGCTCAGCAAGAGTGTTGGTACACCATTACAACAGGAATGCCCCATCACTTGATGCCCCATCAGTTAAGGAATGTGTCAATGTTGGCACCTGCCATAAGGACTGTCTGTACAGACTCTGCTGAGATCTCTGATTGCCTCCCCTGCTGGCTGATCGCACACATTGACTGTGGAGTCCTGCTTGCTGATTACAGTGTGATCAACGAAGGTAAGATGAGAGGGAAGAGAGTGAGAAACAAAATTTCTCCCTCTTCCATGTAATGGAAAAAGTAAAAAAAATGAAATATAAATAAAAAGGAAAATAAGTAAACTATACAGGGAGCTCAGTGATGTCATTGTGACCTCACTGGCACCCATGAGATATAATAGACATCCCTAATGGGATATTTAGACATATTGCACTAAGAACAGTGAGAATAATAATATAAAATAATAAACTATTTTAAAAAATGGCAAAACATAAAAATAGTTATTTTTTAAAAACTACCCAACCATCCATTTGAGCTACTAAACCATTATAAAAGAAACCCCCCTCACTGCCCCAAACCCCAGTAGTATACAAATAGTACACTATAGGGGTAATATGTAAGTGATGGATTTGGCCCTCTAGAACATAAAAAAATTAGTATGTGTATTACTGTAATCAGAGGATGTACTATAACACCATTTCAAAATATAACTTTATTATACATTCTATTTACATATTTCTACTACTCCCTCAATCATAAACTAATATTTTTGGGGATTTGTTTAGATATTACTTAGATATAAGTAATTAATATATCTAATACTCGTTATTATATATATAACTATTATAGCATACCAATAAAAGTTACAGTTTAGATGGTGTTTTGGTATACATAATTTTGATTAAACCAGCATATGGTAAAAGGGCATAAAGTTGCCACTGATATGTCATAGCTAGTCTTTAACATTAAAAATTAACCTTTGAAATCAGTAAGCTACAGAAACAGGCAGGAGAGAAGGTGTAATCAGAGGGGATTCAGAGGTCTAGAGTGGTAGGAGTGACTTACCAAGATAGAGTTACCAAGTGATGTGTGTAATGCAAAATTAGAAAAAAACATGATATCCAGGGATGGATATATTGATAATTCAGCATAACTCCATCTGTTCAAATTGCTGTACCGGTAATTGGATTGACGCACACACCATGAAGATGAATGCTTAGTAGGTGACAGGTATGGTCTAGTCCAAGTTTTTTTTCTGCGTGGGCCACACTCATTTTTCATTTAGAGAAAATATGGCCTTTTAGCTTTATAATGCATATTAATACAGGATTAATTTGGCAATAATGAAAAAAGAAGTGGAAAAGTTTTTTTGATCAACTTTTATAACACACACACCAGGACAGGTCTGCCACACCAGCACCCTAAAAAACACCACACCAGGACAGGCCCTGACACCCAAACACACATACACCAGGACAGGCTCTACCACACCAACACCCAAACACACACACACCAGGACAGGCTCTGCCACACCGACACCCAAACACACACAGACCAGGACAGGCTCTGCCACACCGACACCCAAACACACACACCAGGACAGGCTCTGCCCCACCAACACCCAAACACACATCAGGACAGGATCTGCCACACTGACATCCAAACACACAAACCAGGACAGGTTCTGCCCCACCAACACCCAAACACACACACACATCAGGACAGGCTTTACCACACTGACACACCAAACACACACACACCAAGGCTGGCTCTGCCACACTGACACCCAAACACCCACACACATCAGGACAGGCTCTGCCACACTGACACCCAAACACACACCAGGACAGCCTCTGTCACACCGACACCCAAACAAACGCCAAGACAGGCTCTGCCACACTGACACCCAAACACACACACCAGGACAGTCTCGCCACACCAACACCGAAACACACCAGGACAGGCTCTGCCACACCGACACACCAAACACACACACACACACCAGGACAGGCTCTGTCACACCGGCACCCAAACACACACACACTCACCAGGACAGACTCTGCCACACTGACACCCAAACACACACACCAAGACAGGCTCTGCCACGCTGAAGCATTAAAAAATTTATTTTCTACACTGCTTTGTCATTAACTGCCCCTTTTGTATTTTTGCCCCCTTGTGTATTGATGCCTCAGCCCAGCCCCCTTTAGTATTGATTGGCTAATGTGATTCCCAACCACCCTCTTGTCTATTAATGCATCCATTGCCATGTGTTTTACCCCCCGCCACCCCCCTATTGATTTTGTAATGCCACAACCCAGCCATTCCCCTTTTGTATTATTTTTTTTTTGTCCCAAGGGAATCTCCCCCCCCCCTTGAATATGGGTCCACTTTCCTATAACCCCCCACTATTTTTTGTGTGTTTTTCCCCTGCTGTCGTCTGACGTTTTGATCCTCTCCCTGTCAGGAGGAACTCTTCTGTGAGCCCGCTCCCTTGAATGTCACATCTTAAAAGGGGCTGTGCGGCCGCTTTGAATGATGGTCTGACGGCCAACGGACCGGCCGGCCCACCGGGAAATCTCCCGGGGGCCAGTGTGGCCCTGCTCACGCGCAGCGCACCTCGAAATCCGGCGGCCGCATTTGGCCGCACGTTGGGCGCCCCTGGTCTAGTTGGTTGCTAAATGTTCATCAACCAGTATGTGCTGATTCATCACTGTACATGGGGAATTATTATTTGAAATGTTAACATATTTCAACATATACTCTTAATATAAGGTTCCAGGGGCAAAAATACATGGGCTATTAGTATGTTTTTAGAGTTCAACCTTTTATTTTTTATTAGGTGTAGCGACCCGCTACACCTAATAAAAAATAAAAGGTTGAACTCTAAAAGAAACAAATTTGTACAGAATAGCATGTAACAATAACACAAAGGTGTAGACCATCCCCTGTCTACATTGTACGTTATATTTCCAGATATACAGTATACAATAAGAAACACCTCTAAACAGACTTGATGCAGTACACCCAACCCACAGCATTTTCCACAAAATGTATGTGTATGTATGTTTTTAACTCATTATTTATCCCAACATGAGATTAATCCCTTTACTAAATCTGGTGTAATCTCTTTCCCACTGTCCTCTCACTTATTGCATAAATTGACGGCTCTTTACCATACTGGAACCTCAAATCCCATTGTTCTCTTGGTGTTGGTCATTTACTTTTAGTATAAACCTTCTGCTAAAAACCTTTCCCAAATATATCAAAGGGTGTGCAAATATAAAATGGCAGTATTTGTAACCAATTTTGTGTATTTTATCACATACATTACTAACTGCCAGTTTCATTACATAAAATGGTGTACATGATCCTTTTTTACACTTTATATGTCTTTGTTGAATGTATGTACCTGTGTGCCACTGGTATTAATAGTCACTTTACTTTGCAGGCTACAAATGACCATCAGGATCAGTGATCTCTACCTTCCCAATGGTATCGTTTATGGGATTTCTCTGGCTGACCCTCTCCCTTACTTTGTCTCTCATCTCAGGATTCAGCCTGATGTCACCAGCTTGGTTTAGAAATGGTGATGTTTCTTTTGGTGTTTTTGTACAGTGCCGAGGACCTATCAGTACCCCATGCAACCAGACCTGCATTTTTTATAAGTCACTGGAAGAAATCCCTGATGTTTTCTCCCAGGTACCCATTAGGGCTCTTTTATAGTACGTTGCCACCCTGCAACAAAAAGCCCCAACTGGCAAGAACTGCAGTTTGCATTAGGTACTTTTAAGTGGACATTCCCTTTAATGTAGGGACCTTAAGTGAAAGAACTGGGTGTAGGCAAATTAGGGTCCCATGCACAATCATCATTTTCCTTGCCTTTTCTCATCAGTGTGGCAATATTCCCTGTCCATTTCCCACACATAATTCCTTTAATAGTGCTTGATAGGGTGAGTTTTAATGGAGGCTGGTCATGTACAACACTGCATTTAAAATAATAAAATATGTGCATTTTGTGCTTTTGAGTATAGTGGGAGAAACCTGCGCTAATAATGAAGATTTCTGCATCTGTACAGTAGAGGCATCTACTTCCATGATTCTGGTTTCCATGATTCTGTTATCATGTTTGTTGAACACTTAGGACATAAAATACCTAAACATATCACAAACAACATATAAAACAAACATAAACTGTGCGTATAGCATAAATCAGCTATAGCCAAGTGTATTTACTTAACCAAATTTGTTCAGGGTAGCTACACATATCAAATCAAAGACTTCACCATGCTAGAAGCTTTAGAATTCTAAATAGTCATCTCCCCTATGCATTATGCAGGACCAGCACAACCCTCCTTGCAGGAAAATGGGACTTCAGCAAACCGTGCTCAGACTGACCATCAGGCAAACAAGGCAAATGCCAAATCAGTCGATGCCTAGTGGTTTGCTAACTTGCAGAGTGATAGTGGAATTCTGGTTGCCTTACACCAAATATATTAAATGAGTATTTAATATTAAATTGTGTAAATAGTATTTTCCTTTTTGTTGCACAGTCTGATCTTGCTGTTAATGGATGTTGCATTAGATTTCATTAAAAACAAAGTTTTAAAAATAAGATTAATACCAAATATATAAAATATATATAAAAATATAAAAATAATACCAATAAAAAATAATAACAATAATAATAACAATAAATAATGTCATTCCTTTCTCCTTCAGACTGCAGCAGTGATCCTTTTTGCGGGTTGGCTGCTGCTGGGTTTTGGAGCTGTGTTGGTTTTGTCGTGGACCATTATTCCAGCAGGCCTGTGCCAGAGACGATTATGCACCCCAGCCCGATATGCCCAGACTGCTGCAGGTACGTAACAAATACCATATATTTTGGTGAAGACGGGTATGTGCCATAAGGCACAAACTAACCAACTGCTCTCTTTAATCATGCAATTTGATCACAGAGGGTTGAGTAATGCATTGTCCCTTTAGTCAGCAGACGACTTACCATAATTATCACCTATGGATGGGCTGAGTTAAAATATCTATGAATAAATACCAATTTCAGACAAGAGGTAGGCAATGGTGGATATTCTAGATACTGCATTGTCTTTGTACATTTTTTTTACTGCAAATAATCTCCTGCAACTAACTCACCGTTGTCTTTTTGTGTCTTATGCAGTTGCTGTCACGATTCTGGGCCTTTTGGTGTTCCCGTTTTGTCTCGGCTCTTCATTTGCTAAGCAGATCTGCGTCTCCTCCTTCATATACATAAGTGGAGAGTGTTCTCTTGGCTGGGGTTACATGATGGCCATAATCACAGTGATGCTATCTTGCTTCCTTCCCATTATTGGCCGGTACAACTTAAATGAAATTAAGACCAAGATACTGAAATCCAAGATCGCAAGAAGTATGGTGTGAATTAGAAAATATGATAATAAAGCAAACAAGCTATCCATATCATAACATTCCGTTTCACAGGTGCTTTCAAAGATAAAAAGGGAATTTCCTGGCAGTTTGTGTATTCTCATTTTTCTGCCACTTCTCAATATTGAGTTCTCTACAAACCAAAGGAAACTATTATTTAGATTAATTCATTACATGTATTGGGTGGGCATTGGACATCTGTGTATGGTGGTTGTGGGTTCTACTGGATTGTTCACTGTATTACTATCTTTTTTTGTGTACAAAATGACCATTTTTAAACTGTGACAATGTTTTTAAAGAAGAAAACTCAGAATGCCTTCCACCTGCATGAAGGTTTTCACAGCAGTCAGGCATGACAATGAAGAGCACTAACGACAAAGTACATGAGAACATGAAAGAAAGGTATAGATTTTTTAAATTGTTTTTTTCCAGAACACGCAAGTGAAACACATAGCTTTCAGGCAGATTAATTTATTTTTGTAACCGTGTTATGTGCTGCATTTACACATGGAAAACTATTTTGTCATGATGGTATGTTCTGTATACCATCCCACAGTAGCACCCTTGAGCTTCTGGACAGTTGCTAATTGGGTTGGCTAATTTGTATGATTTATGTAATCTCAGTATCCCCCTAATTAATTATTTTCATACACAATTGCCCCCTTACAGCGGGTGGAGGCAGTGGGGGAGCCTAGGGTCAAATGCCCATTTGGATTGCTAATTCTGTTGCCCCATACTGGAAAAGAATGGTGAGCCCACAAGGAATTCCACTGGTAAACACACAAAAGTAGAGTTGAAAATGCAAATTCAGCTACACTCGTGTGTGAGAGACGTGGGAATTTTGTCTACTTCTAAAGGGTTCTATACCCCCTTTTTGCTATGCCTTCACAGCTATCCCTTGACCAAAGTTCTACAACCACATTTTAGGTGAGTCTGTATTGCAGCCCAACAAAAACTAAAAAGAAGCAGCCAAATCAATCAAGTGCTAATCACAAGTGTTCTTCTAACGGGTGCTCTAAGCTACTCTTAAATGTATCTAGAGTATAAGCTGTCTGGCTGTGCATTCCGGAGTCTAACATGTTCTTTCCTTCATTTACTACAGAGTAGCTGTTCCTCTGGTTACCTATTGTTATTTGCTCAATTCACTAAAGTGTTCCCTTATACTGACGTCCTTGAATTCTCACTTGTAAAGTTTTTATGTCAAAGCCTAAAGCAATGTCTTGGGTGTGACAGCATTCCCTCACCTTATGCTGGTATGGCAAGGTGACAGGTGCAGCTTGGGGTTATTTGATATGTTTTGCGTAAGAAAATAGAGGGTACTGAATGTGAAACTATTAAGAGAAAACACAAGAACTCTGTATATAGAAAGGATAAGCAAGAGGTTGTTGTAAAGGTGTGGCAGGTTGATTGTGGCATAACCAAGAAATGTAACAAAGCAGAACAGAAAAGAAGGGAAAAAAATCACAAGTCATCTTCTGCTATACATAGCTGGACGCAATATACACTGTACTGTAGGTACTATATGCACCAATATGGGACCCCTGACCATTAGACCAGCAGGCACATCTATGACATTCTAAATATGTAGACATTAATATGTAGTCGGTCCCTCTTTGCAGCTTCCACTTTTCTGGAAAGGCTTTCCACAAGATTTGAGGGTGTTTCTGTGGGAAGTTTTCCCCATTCATCCAGTAAAGCATTTGTGATGTCAGGCACTGATGTTGGACGAGAAGGTCTGGCTCGCTATGTCCATTCCAGTTCATCCCAAATGTGTTGGATGGGGATGAGGTCAGGGCTCTGTGCGGCTTAGTTAAGTTCTTCCACACCAAACTATGTCTTTATAGACCTTTCTTTGTGCACTGGGCACAGTCATGCTGGAATAGAAAAGGGCCTTCCCCAAACTGTTCCCACAAAGTTGGAAGCATAGCATTGTCCAAAATGTCTTGGTATAGGCATGAGGCTAAGCTAGATATAAGATAAGGCCAAGGACTAAGGAGAGTATTCAGAAGTTGGGCAGAATGGATGGGCTGAATGGTTCTTATCTGCCGTCACTTTCTATGTTTCTATGTATAGTGAAGCATTAAGATTTTCCTTCACTGGAAGTAACAGGCCTGGAAAAACCCCTGTAAAACAGCCCCATACCATTTTCCCTCCTCCACTAAACTTTACAGTTAGCGCAATGCAGCCAGACACATAACGTTCTCCTGGCATCCACCAAACCAAGACTCGCCCACCAGAAGTGTTTTCTGTCACGTTTCCACTTATCCAGTGGCAGTGTGCTTTACACCACTCTATCCAATGCTTGGCATTGTACTCGATGAAGTGAGGCTAGCATGCAGCCATATAAACCCATTCTATGAAACTCCCTCCGCACATTGTGCTGATATTAATACCAGTGGAAGTTTGGAACTTTTCAGTTATGGAATCAGCAAAGCGTTGGAGACTTTTACGCTCCATGGGCCTCGACACTCGGTGGCCTGCTCTGTGATCTTACAAGGTCTTCTCCTTCTTGGCTGAGTTGCTGCTGTTCCTAAACACTTCCACTTCCCAATAATACCCCTTACAGTTGACCATGGAATGGATGAAATGTCATGAACTAACTTATTGTGCAGTGTTATGCTTAAATTCGATGAACTCTTCGAAAAACCCATTTTTTTTCACAAAGGTTTGTAAATGCAGACTGCAATGGCTAGGTGCTTGATTTTATACAGCTGTGGAAATGGGTCTGATTGAAACTGAATTCAATTATTAAGAGGTGTGTCATAATACTTTTGTACATATAGTGTATACCTGGCTTAAAGAATTTAGACATGGATAAATAGCTGCATCAAAAATGTTCTATGTCATTCTAAGGATAAATAGTGATTTATAACTTCCCAAAAAGTAATAATCGTTTCAATAACAATAACTAGGATAGATAGAGCTGATTGATAACCTATTCTCACGTCAAAAAAACAGGTATTTCTTTCCGCGTGAGAGCTGTGCACATCTGTCAAAACTATTTGCAGAAGTAGTCTTCATTGTGATACAATACAGATAAAAATAAAAATGACAAGCAGAATTATAGATCTATTAACCTTGCAAAAAAAAATCTTTTCAGTCTGTATGTGTACATATTACACATATATAGTTCATTGTAATCATAAACACAGACATGAACATTTTGTATTAGGTGCACTGCTCTTTAGGAACTCATAACTATAACGATTTTAAGATATTTCTTATCATTTCCTAAACTGCCATTTGGTTTATGATCCAGATCCAGTTTTAGATCCTTAGCTTTGAACCTAAGCATCCCTGTGTCTTCCCTGTCTTGATCTATAGCCCGTTATCTAAATAAATAAATAAATAAAAAAGACAACGGAATAATCATAAGTAAATAACAGCAAGAAGTTTTATTTATTTGAAAATACATATACCATATAGAATATAGATATATATTTTGATAGTTTGTCTCTGTGAACAACAGTAAAGAGCACTTTACGTTAAAAAAAAATAAAAATAAAACAAGAATAAAATCATATAAAAACCAATTACCATCATGTTGAGTTCTGGGGATGGAGACTTTCACAAATATTAAATAATTTGAGGCAGAACAGAAAAGAGGTGTATGAATGTGATTATTGATACAGAGGTAAACTAACTTTCTTGCACCCATTCCACGCATGCAAACATTTGTTCACCTGACGTATCACAAACATAGACTAATTCAATGTATCATTGAATGCACACACGTATAAATAGCAGCTGTGTGCATATACTCGTACACACACATATAAACACATGTTTGCGTGTATATATATATATATATATATATATAGATAGATATATACATACATATGCACAATATAGACAGAACATATAAGGTCACGTAATTACAAGACCAAATGAGCATCACATGAATACCTACAGCTCAGATTCTGTAGGTCTCCAAGGTATAGCATTTCCCAAGGTCTAGTTACTATTCATCTCCGAGGTTAACATCAATCTGCAAACATTATTTAAAATACATTAAAATGATTAAAGTAAGTCTGCAAACCGTAATATTTCAGAAACTTTGAAAAGGCGTGTTTTAATTCCTCATTTTGATTAATAATTTGGGGAAATTGTTTTTTGATAGAAAGTGATACCTTTTATTGAGTATTTTGTTCCAACATGAAAAAACATGTAGATTCACATCTTTAGAAGCTCAGAATTCTTTTCTATAGATGGAATCAGTAAATAATGTTATTAACAAAAAATAATAATAATAATTTTGTTTAATATTTGCAATGAGAATTGCTTTGTTACTTGTTGTGTCTTGTGGACTGATCCTGGATAACTATTAATGCATACGTGCATAAGTGTATTAAATTAATGGAGGTTTTGCAGTGATTGAAACAAACAAAAACTCTCTTTACAATGAATATTTATGCATCATAAAACAAAACATCTGCCTGAGAAAGTGGATTCATTTTATATTAATTGTGCTAAAGAATGACAATAAGCTTCATAAAATGGGCAGGCTGTATACAAATAATATCATACTTATTTTGTATTATTTTCCATACACAAATAAGTTAGACTATATTTTGCAAATGTGAATAATGTCATATATATACATATATATATATATATATACATATTGTATTTCTAATGCGTTTGCAGCAGTTGAATCCCACCTGCCGGCCCTTTGTGCCACTGCTGACGTCACTTCTGTAATGAGTAATACTAAGGTGTACATGCAGATGAGTTATGTATCCCTCACGCTGAATACGTTATTCTTCACATGAAGTGAGGTAAAGGGTATTAAGGCGATATTACCCCACCCACAGGCTCTCGCCCTGTGTGCCTGATTTTACAACCTTTATTCATGAGAAAATCTCTCCTGTGCTGTCATCCTTTCACTATTTGATCACCTTAAGATTAATACAGTTTGCCTCTTGTCTACCAGTGGTAATACAAGCAAAAAAACAGAATGCTTAGATCATTTGTGAATGTACTACAAGGCTGTTGTGCGTAAAGAGGTATTTCATGTTCACAAGGAAGAAAAAATGGTGATGCCAACATGCATTTGTTCCACAAAGAGTATCACAAGTAGGTTATTTGTGTTAGCATCTTCGTACCATACATATACATCACCATTTAAAAATTTGGGGCCACTTAGCTGTTTCATAGAAAACAAGGACATTTTAACTGTGCTAACATAATTGCAAAAGGCTTTCCTAATGATCAATTAGCCTTTTAAACGTAAACTTGGATTAGCGAACACAATGTGGCATTGGAACACAGGAGCCATAGGAGTGATAAAGAATTCCGTGTATGTGTATGAAGATATTCCATTAAAAATCATTTGCAGCTACAAAAGTAATTTACAACATTTACGTCTACACTGTATTTCCGATCCATTTCATGTTATTTTAATAAAAACAAAATTTGCTTTTCATTCAAAAACAAGGACATATCCAAGTGACCCCAAACTTTTGAACGGCCGTGTATGTAAAGGCAATGTCTTACATTCTAGTTCGGGCAGACTATAACCGCCCTGAAGTTTAGTACGAGGATGGTCACATATCACAGATGTTAATGACCAACACGGATGCCAGAAAAGTAGTTGCTTATCTTTGTAATAAATGTGAGACATTTGATTTCACATTCACTGACAAGCAATAAACTATGAAGTTACGACAGATGAATAAATAACATAGGTGGACAAAGCATCATTTGCATGGTACTGCCATTGAAAACTGAATCCCAAGAGTTAAACGTTGGGTGTATCTTTACCAAATAAAAATCAGCAAAGAACAGCAGGCATAGAACTTGAAGCAGATAAATGACTTACAGGTACAGGGGAAGTATGGAGGAGGTGTAATTTTTACAACAATATCTTAAAAACTACATATTTTAGGCGTAAATTCTGTGGGTGCCAGTTGGCACCCTGGGGATTTGAATATACCACCACATGGTTGTTTAAAAACCAAGTCACAACTCAAATCCCTTCCACGTCATCTGCTAAAGGAGTTAGAATTGTGCATTTTTCTCTGAGAATATACCAGAGGTGGTAAAATCCAAAGCTTGGGCAATAGGGATTTCAGGATAATCCTCAGCACACTGTTCACTGCCATGCAGTGTCAATAGTTCACAATAGTGTTAATGAGAGAAATCCTAAACCTGTGTCTGTGTTAAGGCCCTTGGGCCCTAACTCTCCCACTTCTGGTTCATACAAATAAGAAAGAAAGGCTGAACAAAAAATCTGCAAGGTTAATTGCCCTGTGTTTTCTGCAATAAGCACAGCACTCTTGGATTTCTGAAGCCACTGATGAAAATAAATTAGACTTGGAGAGAAATAAAGAAAGGTTGGTAGAGGTTCAATGTAAGCCATTTTAGTCTTGATTACGTTAGAACTCAACACATGGTAAAACATTTTTATATAAAGTTATCCAGATTCTGAGCACTCTGTAAAATAAACACACTCTAAAAACATATTCATTGCTACTTGGGTATGTTTCACGTCAGTAATGCCAAAACATAGGCAGATTTTCTTCTGTTGCAACTTCAAAATGCTCTAACTGAGGTACGGTAACATTTAAACACCCCAACTATCAGTTACCACAGGACTGGATTCACATCTGCTGTGGAACTATTATCTGCGATGATCCTCAACTTGCCAAAGGGTTAGAAAAAAGATAGTTGTAGCTCAAAGCCAGCTGGAGGACCACATTTTGCCCATCTTTGATATAATGTATGATTTAATAAAGTAGAGATATAAAACAATGACACCCTGGGCCAGATTAATTAACCGAGATAAAATGTATCACTTTATTTCTTCATAAAGATTGCTATTTAATTACTTGTCATAGATTAATCTCCAGCACTGAGTCCATTGACTCTTGGTTGCCACATTTATAAACAATGTGGCAAGTTTATGAAGACTTAGATACAAATCCCTTTATCTATCCATTTATATAAGATCACATCAAGCATACTAATCTTTTAACTATGCGCTGTTATGGAGTCGGCTTTCAGCTAACTGACCCCCTGCTCTGGAGTCAGTTAATATAATGTGACGCATTACAGGCCCCTTACTCTACTAATGCTGACCAATTTGTTTTTAGGAGCAGAGATGAACAGATCATCCAGCTGTGGGGTGTCCAAATACTACCTGAGCCTTTATTTTAAAGATGCAACAAAAGAACAGTTAAAAAAAATTAATTACATCATGTCAGTCACATCGGTCATAAACATTCTTTATGGTAAATAATACCGTACTTAAACGTGTTTTCCCTCTCCATAATCTCTTGCTCTCCCTCATTCACACACACACACACCATTCATATCCTCTGAAAACATTTATAAGATATGCCTGCAACATTTAAGAGATATTTTTACTGATAGAATGTGTCACACACTGACTTTACAAGGACGCACAGAAATGTACAGTAACTAGAATAAATAAATAAATACTTTCCCCTTCCTGTCATAAGTTATTCAAAAACACTGATATCTGGGAACACAAATATACTCTTTTAAACAGCATAGTATAAATAAGAGAATATTATTAAGAGCGACAGTGTCGCCATGAATAACGGAACAGATTCCCTATTGTCTGAGTTACAGCCCCAAATCTTGCTCTTAATGTTATAAAATAAAAAGTCTTTATGAAACCAAAAAATATATATACCTGCTGATACTGAAATAGCTTTGTGGTATTCCCTTGGAATGATATGAGTTAAAGTTGGGTGCATTTAGCTAATTCATTCCCATGACGTTCTAGCAAAGGTTCCACGCAACATTTTGTGTGCTGCTCTAGTCTAGTCAAGCACTGAAACGATTTTCAATATGTCCGAAAATTAAATAAATTTGCTTTCATTCAGCTTTCATTACACTTGAGCGCACCCATCCCAGAATACCGAATCATAGAATATCTAATACAGGCCGGTGACATTTGAGGCATAGTTGCTCTGTGCTGCACAAAGCTTGGTGGCCTGCACTTGGGGTGACTTGCAGCGTACAGGTGCTCTTTACCATGAAACGATGTTAAAGCTGGGGTTATAGCACACACATTGGGTGGAAATCTGCCTGTGTGTATGCAGTCCCCACTTGCTATGCTTTTCAGGCTTGCTAGGTTTTTATTGACAGAAAAGTTGTCCATATGCAGGATGCAACACTATACGGTATGTAAGGACAACCATACAAACTAAAGCACTTGCTGAGTGATACTCATGTAAGCACCCTGTGAGAGCTACAAAAAAAACATGTGGGACAACAATTCTCAATAATTGGCTTTTGCTAACTGATAATAGATATATGAGAAGATTCACTCTTAGCAAGTACATTTTTATAATGAGGATTACACCCCCTTTCCATTTAAAACATTATGATCTCAAATTCAGTCCAAAAACTAGTTTTGTTTTAAGGAAATAGACAGTAACTTGTTTTAGCTGTCATACCACTGAATGAGAATTGGTTCTTCCCAGTTCTGGTTGATATATTTCTAAAGTCCCTTATAAAAATGGCATGCCCTGTTTAAGTCTCTGACACTTTTTATGCATCACAACTGGTTAACTCCTTTCATCATTGGATGGATAAGCAAGTCTTTGTGCTACCACTTGAAAATTCTATCTATATATATTTTTTATATGTAAAAACATTTTACTTTATTCAGCAACAAAACTGAATATGAGACAATAAATAATACATTAAATATTTTCGGTATACATACTATATATTCTCTGCTAATATCTGATATTTTGTGCCAATAAAGTTTCCCTGCAATGTGAAAGCTGTGCCATTATTAAGCAACACGAAGCACTGTTAATAAGGTAGGCAAGCCACAGGTCTCGTTCTGATAATTTGCAAACAGTGACTAAGCTGCTGTCCCACTGGGTACACCAAGCTCCTAATGGCAACATCATTAGTAAAAATATAATGCAACCGATAAAGCACTTTGTTTTAGTTGTGCCTCTTGTTAGGGGCTCTCAAACTTCATCCCAAACGAGTATCCTGCCTGTGGCCTTAGAAACTATCATACTATGCCCTGAACCTACCTGCCGTGTACATGAAATCGTAAGCTTCTAATGTGAGCTCTGCTCAAAAACCCACCCAAGACCCTGCAGTTACCCTACCGGCTTGAGCACCAGGAAACATTTGTTACGACCTGTTTCCTAATGCTCTGTGGTTGAAATCGAGGACAAAAAAGAGATTTTGAGGTCTTTGGTCTAACATCAAACTAAAAAAGCTAAAGGAAAGGAAGCTTAAGTTGAAATATGGAATAATACAGGAAATCTTTTATGTTCCCTCTGCTATTGGTGTTCGCTCCTGTTTCTGGCACTTACAGAGTAAATAAACTGGCTGATTAGGTATTGTCTAACCCTCGTCTTTCAGTATGGGTGGTATTATAATGGTTTCCAGGGCTCCATGGCAGCAGATGTTTTTAGATTTGACTGTTTTTCTCTATTTAGTGCTTCCCTCACTTGTTTTCGATCAAGGTCTGCACCTTATACACCAGATCCCGAGCCAGCTTCTTGATCTGCTTAATGTTGTGTCTCTCGGCCATTTCTGGAAAATGAATAGGAAAAGTGAAAAGTGAAGCAAATGTAAACACAAAAACAGCTATTTGGGACTTAATTATAATTTATGATTGCAAAGAGTTACAATTTTTGTACATGACACACTGCTGGGCTGATTGCACAATGCGGATAGTAAACATTTGTTGTATGAGCTATATATTTTACTTACATCATGATCTCAACTTACTTTTAGCCAGTATTGCCCATTAAAGTTAATGTGCACTTAATGCGCCATTTATCTGTGCTATAAAACACCCTTCAGATATAAATATATAATAGCAATATTGCAATATGAGATATGGCACCAATAAATGATAATTATACACAATTATTACTAGCCTGCTCAACATATTCATTTCTAAACAAGAATGTATTTGCCAGGGAAGTGCTGGAGATTCATAATTCAATCAGGATTTCTCTTTTTAATTAGGGGGTAACCCTGATGATGTCATGGTTACATCATTGGGATCTTAAATAGTTAGTCTGAATTGTTTCAATGTATTTTATTACATTTTTACCCTTTTAATTTTCAAAGAAGGGGTAACTTTGTTATTCTAATCTCCCTGTTTGTTGACATGTCCTGCTTTCCTGATCACAGTATGGTGGACACTAACACCTTTACACTAAATCTGCTAACAGTTGGGAGATTAGTATGTGATGATGTACCTTTTTAAGGATTTACTATATTAATACAAAATCAACAACACAATAGAACAAATACTGCCCCAGTAAAAGTTTTAAATAGGTGGCATAGTGCATGTTGTAGCAAAGGATGTTTAACATCTATTAACTCTGATAATTAAATACTAAGATAACACAGGGATGTCATGTAAATACAGGGTTAGCAACATTTATATTGATCTCTTTCTTCTTTTTCACCATATGCAAGGAAAGACAGAGAAGATGGCATGTCATGGTGCCGAGGCTTACTGGTTGAAACAAAGTAAATTAATATAAAAGTAAAATGGAACAATCTGTAGGCCTTTCATACCCCACCTTTCCAAGTTTTTCCTTGAAAAGTAAAAGCAATAAATACTTTTCACTTTACAGTCATGGCTTGCAATTCTTAGAAATCAGCCAAAATCAAGTACTTACCATTAAAAAACTTTATTATATCCGTAAAGTCCATATTGTTTTCCAAGATAATGTCACGATAAACTTCCACCAATGCCAAGGCAATGAACAGGACAAAGTGAGAGGATGACACGTGCTTCGCTGCCCAAATAGTCTCCCAAACCGAAAAGACATCGTCATAAACCAGTTCTATTGAAGAAAGGTGAGGTCACTAACTACTCCAGACAATGTTAACAGACATTAAGTCATTTTTTTTTAAGATGAACTGCATTTTTTATAGAAACTTGCTTTTGCATAAATGCAGAGCAAAGCACATTACTTGTAAGTTGCCCCAGTAAATTAGTGTGGAAGAATAATCAAACAAATATAGTAGATATGGGTTAGATGGTGTCCGCAAAAGTCCCTGACAGGCTGCACATCTAGAATGAGGCATTTTTATTTCCTAAAAGTTACTGTTACAAAAAAAACAGAAGTATCTTGATTACGGACCTCGTTTGAAGTCAAGAAGGAACCAGCGGTAACAGAAATAGAAATGAGTGTAGTCTCCATTTTGGTGCATCAGCTCAAATAGTTCAGAATCCAAAATCTGGAGAAAGGGAATTAAAAAAAATGTTGTCACAAGAACAGCACAACAAATAAAGAAGTAACGCTAATATTGTGTTAATCGAAATGAAGAGATCTGAGTGGTTCAAATATCTATTAATGTAACCTACCTTACATTACATTTAGTTATATAGTGCCAGGAGATTCCTTAGCACTTTACCTGCACATATCTGTCGTTATAGTAATACTTCTGATGCTATTTACATGCAGTAATGACAATGATTGTGAACTTTAACCTCAACTTTCATGTTTTCAAAAGGTAATAAGGCATCATGACCGTCCCAGTTGCCCACACAGTTCAAAAAAATGAAATACATTATTTTTGGATATACTATTTTATACACTACATTATAATATTTACAGGTAAAGTGCTAAATGCAAACACATCTAATTATGTGGATAATGTGAGTACGGCTCTTCTAAGTATTGAGCTGACTGTCCTTATAGCTCTGACCATTATTTTGTTGCTTAAATCCTAGAATCACCAGATTTAGTTTAGCTAAGCTCAGGCTTTCATTCTCTATTTGACAGATGAAAGGTTTGCCAAAGTGTGAAAAATAAGCAAAATCAGATGCTCACGTTTTTAGCTACATGGTATATATTGTCTGCTACTCCTGGGAGTAGCCTAGTATAAGGATAATACCGATATATCATATCCCATGAAAATACCTGTATCAGTGATCTCATGTTGGCAAAGTGTGTATCCATGGCACCTCCATGTGGAAAGTTTTGATTCATCCTCTTCATCAGTTCAGTAAAGCAGCTGAAAGCTAGGGCCTCTGTAAAACAAGGTTATAGTCTGACACTTACACTGACAGCAATACACATAACGTAAAAAGAGGGCCATTCAGACAAAATGTGTTCCAGCGGTCATCAGAATCACTCCACTGGTTGCTTTGGTGATTCTTTGCACCAGAATT
Organism: Spea hammondii; assembly: GCA_029215755.1. Taxonomy (NCBI): domain Eukaryota; kingdom Metazoa; phylum Chordata; class Amphibia; order Anura; family Pelobatidae; genus Spea; species Spea hammondii. The sequence continues at coordinate 132,000,217 of JARDYJ010000001.1, read as the reverse complement.
GATATTTAGAAATAGCCAACTTTGTTTTAAATCCAGTCTCAAAGAATCCATGCTCTTAGAATTTGCTTATTGGTAATCTATTGATTCTCAATTTCTTATTCCTCAGTCACAAGCAAAACAAGACTGACACCTGCTAATTGTTTTTATTAATTATTGATTTATGTAAGCAGTTGGCTTCCAATTAGTTAAGTGATGAGGAATATCTCAACCTACAGACACACACATGAAGAAGAGAGGTAAGAACTTCAAAATAAACTAGAAATGAGTGTACCTTTGCTTAAGCTGTAAGAATAAATCCCTTTTAATACTAGTGGATGAAAAACTAGCAATACATGGAGTGCTCAATTGTGCGGTTCATGTACCGTTTCTTTTTTTTTCTTGCTTTAAACCCATAATACAATTGTAAATAAACTACAAATAAAGACATCAGCTACCAGTAGAATAAGAAAATATCCTACCATCATCCAGTATTACCAATAAGGGGGCCAGGAGATCACACATGCCTTGTACATAGCCAATTTCAATGTGCTGCCAGACATAGCTGAAAAACATGCAAGAACAACTAAAACTGTAAAGCTGATATTGCATTTAAATATGAAGCAAAGGAGATGAGGCAGCGTGGACTGCATCTGTATGGATTACCTAGTGGCTTTAGCTTCACATACAAAATGGCTTCTTTTGTCATTCAACAGAAGGTTGGTGGGGGTCTATTCACTAAACAGCAAATGCATGCAAGTTGCCAGAAAAAAGCCTAGCTCGCAAATTCGTAAACTTGTATTTTTAATGGGAAAAAAAATCACTCTTAGCTTGCATACTGCACATATTTATCCTTGCATCACTTGTCATTCAATAACCATGCCCTCGCCAGAACTTTTAAGCATGTAGACTGATTCATGGAAAAGCTTGAAAAGCTATCATGTTATATTATTACGTTATATTCTTAATAGTTTCCAGTGGTTCTAGTTTGGGCAGTAAACTGTTAGCTATATAAAGTAAGTTGAAATCTATTTCATACATGTTCAAAACTGGTATGTTTTTCTACATATTAAAGTGGCTCATATACTGTTAGAGACCGACTTGTGTAAGGAATACCAGGAACAAGATGGCAGGTAACTATACTGTCTTCTTCTTCTCGGTTCTTCAAGAGACAATTCTGTAAATCTTTTAATATTAAGATCTCATTAATACTTTTCTCAAGACTAAAACAAGATATGATGTGTTTTAAAGGAGACAGTCTTGTGTTGGGGGCCAGAACAAGAAGGATAACATACATAACAGAATTCTGCATTTCGTTCTGGGGTGCACCGGCTGACAGCCCTGCAATATAATGAAATAATGGTGTTGTGTTGTACTGCTTTATAACCTTCCTTTGGCTTTACATGACACATACCTGCACATAACATTGCGAAGCTTCTCCAAATTGGCAGGAGTAAAATACCAATAATTGCGGTCACACCTTTGAACATCCTTCTCGATTCGATGCAAATTAATGGTGTACATGTCAAGGAGTTCTTGCTATAGGAATGTTGGTGAGGGAGAAAGTTAAAATAATAAGCCTTTTCATCAGAACAGTAGTTACAGTGACACTGTATTTAATGTGTATTAGTAAACGCAAAATAGCAGGGTCCACCAGTGAGGAGTTTCAACATGAACCATGGCACATTGATGTGTTAAAGAAGGGGTTATTACCGTACTTGCTCGATTATAAGACGAGGTTTTTTTCAGAGCAAATGCTCTGAAAAATACCCCTCGTCTTATAATCGAGGTCGTCTTCTAATCAGACCTCGATTAGGTTGCCAGGCTGCTTACCGGGCTTTGGTCGCGAGCAGCGTCTCTTCTTCTAGCAGCAGGAGAACAGGAAGCTAGCAGAGTGTCACATAACTCTGCCTCCCCCTCCTTCCTCTGGGGGCGGGGCCAGAGAAGTTGCTCGCACAGCCGGGCCCCTGCAGAAGTCTGCGAGTGAGAGATCTGCAGTTCAGGTAAGGGGGTGGGGGAGGGTTTTTGAGCAAGTATGTGTGATTAATGGAATGAATGAGTATTTAAATGTTTGTGAATGAGTGTGTGTGTGATAGCATGGATGTGTAAGGTGGGTGGTGATGGTAGCATGGAATAGGCTGTACTCACACTCCTATCATCCCCAGGTTCCAGCATGTACTGGCTGCCTTGGCTTGATAGGAGTGTGATTGCTGTTAGCAGTTATATACCTCCAGAAATGGCTTTTAACCCCCTATATGCCACTCTGCCCCATGATATGCCTTTTAACCCCCTATATGCCACTCTGGCATATAGAGGGTTAAAAGGCACATCATGTGGCAGAGTGGCAAATAGGGGGTATAAGGCATTTCTGGGGGCGCAGGTTGACAAATAAAAGGAAATAAAAAATATATATATTTTTCTCAATCATAGCTTTTATTAGATATGAAAAAATTGTTTACATGCATTAATATTTACCAGTAAAACTTTTTTTCTATAGGGTAGTCTTATATTCAGGCTTTTTGTTTTTTTCCTAAATTAATATTTAGATTTTGGGGGGTCGTCTTATAATCAGGGTCGTCTTATAATCGAGCAAATACGGTAATATAACTGGGATTATGAAAGAGGGTTAAAAATGCTCTATGGTTTCCAATCACCACTTAGGTTACTTTTGCTAAAATTAAGGGCTATTTGTTGGCAAACCTGACTGATTAAACAGATTCACTCTTTGCTAAACCACACATTAGCCTCGTTTTTACATTTTTACTATTTACACCATTTTGATGTAGTTTTGTTAGCGAACCAATGTATGTGTGCACCATTTTACAGCACATCAAATTATGCTAAGCATACATCTGTCAAAGATAAGAAAAATACTAACATTTTTCCAAATACTTACAGAGTATGTCACTCCTGTGGATGAGACAGGTGACATTTCAGAAACAGTGGCATCAATGACAACTAATGAATCATGTGTTGGATACAGACTCTCCATTTCTGGTTCTTCTGACAAATTGTCTTCACTCCCTATAAGACTTTCTTTATCAGCTTCACTATCTGGCCAGCCTTCAACAACAGAAGGCACAGTATCCTTGTCTGGAAGGATCTCTTCTGCGCTTTCAGTCATAGACAGGAAATCATCCAGACTTTCATTGGCTGTCGCTTCCGTATCCATGCTTTCTTGGATAGGAATATCCTCTTCGACCATCTTGTTATCCGCCAGGATGTTTTCCATGCTGCCCTGCTTTTTCCCACTGCTAGCACCAGGTTTAATCTGCAGGTACGTGGCATTTTTGTTGGCCTCCAAAGAAGTATTGTCATCAGTGCTGAAGCTGTGATCTGAATACCCAGAGGTAATTGAGAAATTCCGGGAAGAAGGGTGCCCAGAATCTGGTGAGCAGGTCCCATTTGGTACCGTTCCGTTATGTATCTTAGCAGGTTTGTTATCCTCGCTTCTGAGCTCTGTTTGCTCGACTTCCTCCACTGATTCAAACACCTGTGCAAGAAATAATGTTACAAGCAATGGGTTAAAAGAACATAGACATTAATATGAAGTTGAAAAAAAGATTTTGGAGGGTTTCTGTAGGGATTTTTGCCCACTCATCCAGTAGAGGTCCATTGAACCCTATTGGGATGAACTGGAAGGAAAACTGCAGGCCAGGTCTTCTCGTCCAACATCAGTGCCTGACCTCACAAGTGTTCTACTGGAGTAATGGGCAAAAAATTCCCACAGAAACACTCCAAAATCTTGTGGAAAGCCCCCCAGATGAGTGGGAGCTGTTATAGCTGCAAAAGGGTGGACAACTACATATTTATGTCTATATATTTAGAATGCAATGACATCAAAGTCCCTGTTGGTGTAATAGTCAGGCGTCTCAATACTTTTGACCATATAGTGTATATGATTATGGATACCTATTTTATCTCGGTCACTCATGTACACTGTAATTTCTTAAATGACAATTTGCATGCTGTTTTCTTATTAGAAAGATAAAGGAATATTTGGAAAAGACAGATTGAAAAGAATAGAAACTTAAACATATTTGAAATCTAGAAATATATATTCTGCAATGCTTAAGTCAAGGAGATGCCTTTTACCTGTGTACTTGTACTCGAGTCACTCTGCAAATGCGCATGATTTTGTCGGTCAGAGTTGCAACTTTGGGAAGACTGATATAACAAACAAAAAAAGAGAGAGTCCTTTGTCATCTCCATCCCCAATATGGAGAATCATATTAACCATACTCATACTCATAAGTCCAAAGGCTATTAAAGTGTGTATTCTTTTATCAAACACACAGGATACTTATACAGGTATATTGAATATTTATATTCAAACATTGAAAATGTTTGAAAATGTACCTGCATGTGTAAGACACACTTTAATAATATGAATATCTAATTTTGGCAATTTAATTGAATTATGAAATGATTCTTCAATATAATCTAGAACAGTGCTGTCCAAACTACGGCTCGTGGGCTATATCCAGCCCTGGTAGGCCGCCTCACCTGGGGTCTTGAGGCTGGCCATATGAATATGTGTGGCTGCAGCCATAGCCGTAAGAGAGATCTGTGCCGATTGAGGCAGAGATCTCCCATTCACTGTGCGTCTGCCAGACAGCGGTGCACTGGAGATGACCTCATGTCTGGCGCGGCACTGACGGACAGACATGTAGAGCAAGACCACACTGCAAACCTAGAGGCAGACTGACAGACTCGGGTTGAGGATAGGGAGGTAAGGCGATTAACACAAGGGAAACAATGCGGAGTATAGAGATTTTCATATCATACCGATTACCCTAAAAATCCAAATAAAAAATATATTCATTCATTTGTAACTGTTTTTTTCCCTTTGACCTGTGAAAATGTGTAAGATATATTATGTGGCCCTCATGTCGAAACGTTTGGAGACCCCTGATCTAGAACAACCACTGTACATTAGCAATTTGATAAGGCATAAACAGATGCCACTGCTGGGTCTGACCTCGTTGCTGACAGTTGAATCTCTGTGCATCATCCTTTGCATCTGAATATCCAGACTGGCTCCAGACGAACATTTAAGCAAAGCAGCAGCATGAGATTCCTTCTCCCGTTGACGCACAATAGCCTCACAGCCCAGCCACTCTGCCATGGTTTGTTCGTAACAAGCACGGATTTGATCATCCACCTGCAGCATTTCCAAAAAAACAGCCACAGCATGTCATGGCAACATCAATATAACTCCCTACAATCATGATAACACAAAAACACGCACCGCCTCGCTGTTAATGAAAATTGGCTACCCACTTCTGACACCACTTCCCAGCTGCTCTCCCCTGTGGAGACCTTCCATTTTGTACTTTTTAATCTATTCGCCCTGCTCCTTCACCTGCTTTAAGGTTCATGCTGTTCATTACTGTTTCCTTGATCCCTTCTTGGCATGGATTTCACAGCTCCTTTTCTTTGATGCTACTTCATACTTGGTAAGACCCCTTTTTATTATTTATTCCTTTAGTGTCACACATAATATTAACACCCCTACTTACACGGATAGACACACCATGGGCCTTATCTTTTCTAGCCTGTGCTCAAGCACCCATTTTTCTGCTATCTGACCGCATCTTGTTATCAAAGGCTCTTTAGCTCTGCCCCAAGCCCTTCCATGTCTCCCAACAACCTTGCCCAGCAATTCCCTGCCTGTTCTTTTCATAGAATTACAAATATCAATTAACCTTCATGCAGATTTTTATAGAATCTCATTGATTTCGATAACTTGCCTCTTTTCTTTGCGTTTCTGTCATGCCAAATTGATAGTGTCCAAGGAGAAAAGGCCATACATCTTTCCTGATCTCGTGTTGAATCCCACCATAGTAAATAAGACGTAGCAGCTCCTGCTCTTCATAACTCTGAATAAAGCCAGACAAATAAAAGCATTATTGCCAGTTGACAGGGATTGGTTAGAGGATGAGTACACAGACTAAGTATTCCATTGCACATAATTTCTTAAACAGCAAACATGGGAGATTTTAGCTCCATGCTCTCTGTGCGACCTCTTCCTCATTAGTTTTTATGCACGTTTCTCAAGCCGCATGATCACTACGTTCAGTATCTTTAGACTTACTCCTGCCATCTAACAGACTGAGAAGAGTTCCCTACCTGCATGAAAAAAAGGTTTCTTAAAAAATCTGTGTGCTAAAGCCTTGAGTCATGTAATGTCCTAATAAATTATATACCCCGGTGTGCATTTATGGGTAGTCAAAGGTGCTGCACAAGAAAGGTAAATAATTGGTGCTTTCCTGGAACAGATCTACTTCACTCCCTTGCTAAATCAACCAGTTAGCCAACAAAAGACTTAATGTATCGTGTTTAATACTACAGGTTTAATAAGCAGTACTGCATCTTACTTGGCTATTTCTTAACAATCTTAGATTGCTATGTTTTTGGTTTTCTCTTCCCTGCTTCTTAGGCAATATAGGTAGCGTTAAAGCTGTTGGACTACCTCACCCACGATCATTACACAACCTTTGTCAAGTCAAATTCTGGAGTTAATGGGAGTTTTACTTCAACAGCTAGAAGATTACCCCTCAGTCTTAGATTATTTCACCCACCACTCACCTTATCTAGTCTCTCCGTTATGTAGGTTCTATAACTCAAGCAGTAAATCATATACAAGCGTCTATTTTACTTTTATTTATTTATTTCCATTCTTAAATTCCACATAACAAACAAGGAGACGTTTGTCTGCATTTTCATTATCATTAAATGAGGCTGGAATAAAATACACAAACACACCGTGCTGTCTTCTAGGTACTTTTGCCAAATCTCCACAGTCAGTCCCAAGCTGGCATCAACTGGCACATCAGGATACACAATCTTGTGATTGACCAGAGCCGATAAGTGTGTCCGCACAGTAGACAGATGTCTGCAGTAGGCAAGCCCTTATACACAGGCGATATTTAGAAATAAATCATAACGAGAAATTGTCTTCGGATTACAATAAATTATGTGATGTAACGTTCTGTTGGAGGGCTACTGAAAAACTTCTTTATCTTCCACTGCAACTTCCACTCCAACCCCAGCCATCGTTTCATGTTAAATGCATATTGGGAGTCCATTTTGTATGGACACCAGTGCATTTTGCTGCATAGAAATTGATGCAGACGATCTATAGTTATATCTCCTCCTCCAGCTGCCTCTACTGAAGGCAGGGAGTATTTGTCAGTACAATTCTTGTATATGCTCATTAGAATTCCCAAACTCCTATTGAAACCATTGGGAGTACCAACAGCCAATCACAGGTATGCTATTTGAACGCTGATGTGTTTGCTAGCATATGGTATTGGCAGCTGCTGCTCCCACAGATGTCAATATACTTCAACTACAGTGCATCTCAGCATACCACTGCTTACTAGTTTGAGCAGAGGCACCCAAGGGATGAAGAAAATGAGACAGAAGTCTCATTCACTTAACTTAATAACTAAAGAATGCTTCCACTGATTTGCATAAAGTAAAACGCACTGGTGTTTTGCTCAAAATGGACTCCAACATAAATTAAACAATGAAAAAAAAAGATTTTAGAGAGCTATACGGTTTAATATGTTGTCTTAAATCATTCCTTTTATAGATTTTCTATGTTCCAAAACACACAGGGTTATATGGAAAAGTCATTGCAATATTACTTCCCTTTCTATGATTGGCGATGAACGGTGCCCATGGTGCTGTATTTAGATTAAATAACAGCAGATTTTTACAAGGCTATGATTTAGAACGCTTATGTATGATGAAAGAGAGAAGCACAGAAAGAGAATGGGGTGCAAAGACACATTACTCATAGAAAAATACTTAGAGAAACAAGTTGATAGCACAAAGCGATAGTTCCAATCAACAGAAAAAGCTGCAGTGTATCAGAATTCTGATTGTCTAGCAGGTTTAAAATGTTTGTAATGTCATTAACATGTTCACTTTCCAATATAATTCACTGTCTTTCAATGATAAAATATACCCATTTACTATTTCTTCTTTTCTAAGAAATAATGAAGCAGTCTGTTGATGGTATTTCTTTAAATATGAAACCTAAACCCGCAGGGTACCATTACCATTTTTTTTACCTGGTACATCACATGTGAAATTCTAGGAGAAAATACAACTCCCTGGATATATATTTATAACCTGATAGCGAAATAACTCAGAAATGGGTTAAAGAAATACTCACATCCATAAAACGCCCTAGATACAATCTGATACTTCATGTTGTCGCATAACATTTTCAGAGGAGCTCTGAGAAGAAAAAACAATCCTTTAAACACAGATATGATGCTGGTTGTAGAGTTAGTTATGGCTGATATGAAAGGACAAGGCTGATAATTCCTCAAAATAAGAAAAGCAGCGGTATGTATTTCTATCCTAATACATACCTAAGCTGGCTTGTGTTAAGCCAGGCCACAAGGTAAAAACAAAGTCAGGGAGCAATGGCAGAAATACACAGAAAGTCAGAAAGTAAATATTGCCTCAAGTCCTTGTTACTCTAGGCACTCCAGTGGATACATGTGAACTGCAAACAGAACGCACAAAAAGTTGATAACCCAAAATATATAACCAGGGTAAGCCAGGGGGGCAATTGCACCCCTCGCTAGCCCTCCCCTGAGGTCTTCTAAGACATTTTTTACAAGGTTCCCCGGGGGTTCCCTGCATAGTTAAGTTGTGGAGCAAAAACTAAGTTTACTGTACAATCTCCATACACATTGAGGAGTGGGCTATGTACAGACAAGTAATTCTGGTGCAAAGTTTGGTCTTCTCACCAGAGTAACCAATCAGTACTTTTTAAATTATTAAAAAGCTGCACACATTAAGAGGTAGTGGATTCCTGTGAAGGGAAGAGCATCACAGTACACCACAGAAGGTCCATCATAAACGAATTGGGTTCCGTAGCTTCATTTATAGGACACATCATTTCTGCTGTCCCTACGCTTTCAAAGTATTTTTGGAATAGGAGCAGCATAGCTCTCCTATGAAAAGGTGATTAACACGCATTCCCCTACAAAAGCAGATATAAAATGATGCAAGCATTTATGACTACTTTATCTATGTCTCGGCATCTCGCCACTACATAACAAGGACTTTTATAAAACCATCCATATCTTTTATGTTTGACCTCAAAATTCTTTCTCTAGAGGCTAACCAATAAAGTGTTCTGGTCCTCACCCAACATTTATTGACTCTTTAAATCTGGCAGTAGCTCAAAGTGTACTTTATTTAGGAAGCAGGCATCTAGCTTCCATTACGTATGGTAATCTATAGGTTTTTTTTTAGAGAGTTAACCGGACTGTCTACTGAGGAGGCAGAACATTTATCCTGGTAGTGTACTATATCAAATATCAACTCTGCAATTTCTAACATATGTTGTACAACTAGGGGTCTGTATGATACTTGCAGGGCTTAAGGGATTTCCAATGTTGCATCCAAAATAAAGTGTAAGCAGCTAATTTCAAAAGTTTTAAACAGTTGCATTATATCATCAAAATAATCTGAATGTCCCAACTACCGTGCTGCTAATCTGGTGGCAAATCTTGGGAGTCCGTATGGCAGGATTCTAAAATAGATCGAAACAGTCAATGGGATACAAGCAGGGCCTGAGACTCCATCTGCCACAGCATGCTCATCACATCCATGTTCTATTTTTGCTGTTGCACTTTCTCTTATTCCCAGTCTGTTACAGAAAACTAGCAGATTGCAGGCTGAAAGTTTCTTTCGCTGCGACTCCTTCTTCCACCCACCTCTTTCATTGTGCCCCAACTGAGAGCCAACAATCTTCAATCCCCTCATTAAACCATACACACACATTCATCACTCTATACAGGGCTAAATGTAGTGTTTGATAGAACTAGTGCAAAAGCATGACATTTTGACTGTTTTAAGGCTGGGTGATATCCTAAAGAGAGCACAGGACTTATCGTATAGTTACCCTACTGTTCACTTAACATATTTTGTCCATGAACAGTTCTAGGTATACTTAGTTTTAGCCTTATTACCATATTACCCACATACAACTGTGTGTAAAGTGGTTCCTCACAGTGTGACATTATAAAGAAATTAAGTTTCGATAGTACTTTCAAAGTTAAACAAGTTCTGACAAATCCTGTGTCACCCTAGTGGGTGTATCTGAGGTTGAGGAAATATCTCAAAGACGTCTTGGTGGACGAGCTAAATGTTAAAAAATAGATACAAATGCCGACAACGTAAAATCTTTCAAGAAAACCTGTTTTTAGATTTGCAGTCCTCCATTACATTGGCAGTTAAATGTAAGAACTCTATGAGGGCCAAGTGACACAGGCTTGAATCAAGAAGAGAAAAGCAATGCTGTTTCTTGTTGATAATTTTACTAAATAAGAAAATCCAAATATAAACAGTATCTGAACATGTTATTAGCTGGACTCAGGTATCGTGTTAATTGAGCTTTACCTGTAATGATTTTACCTAGAGCCTCCTTGATTGGAAAAATAGTGACTGTGGGATAACAAGTTAGCTGAATGTAAACTCTTTCCCAATGATGGACACCTGGTTTGCAGCATTACCCAACTGCACACATATTTATAAGGCAAGGTAGTTGAATACCTCTCATGATTGCAGCCATTGGAATGACCTCCATCAGAAGATCCGCTGTGAGAACATGAGGAACAAGAGGACTTGCGTGTGCTGGGCTGCCACATAGAAGGAAGCCCACCACCCTGAGTTTCAATCAACTCCTGAGGTGCTGTAAAAAAAACAAAAACACCAATCAGCCCATCAGTTTGCCATTAAAGAATACTTCATTTCTTATCTTATGAAGCAAGACAGCCAATATTATAGGGCATCTCTGGTATAATGAAGAATGAGATTTACGGTTGTTCTAATTTTTTCACATTTGAGAAGTAATTAAACCAAATATTTTTTTGGGGGGGGAGGCACCAAATTAAAGAATTTCCAAGAACTGCCAGTGAAATGCATGACTTCCTTACAATCACAAGTTCAGCAGGTATTTGATTGATTAGTAACTGCCCATGTTTACCACAGTGCGCCAGAACTACTCGTTATACATAACATCTAATGAAGATGAATTAAGTTACCATCCCAACTTCATTTCCACCAGCTCTCTGTGTTGCAGACTCTGATTACATTTGAATATGCAGGTGGTTTAGACTTTCGCATAGCTTTAATAGTTCAGGCAACCACCCAACCTAAAGTAAAAACTGATCCATAGAAAATTGCTGAGTTAACGAAACATGATTGAGAATGGAACTAACCCATGCAATATACCTCCCTACAAACTACATCAACACATCTGTAATAGGGCTGAAACAACTAATCGATAAAACCGATAATAATCGATAATGAAAATCGTTGTCAACGATTTTCATTATCGATTAATCGAATCGATTTTTATCGATTATAAAAAGAGGTTTTTTTCAGAGCAAATGCTCTGAAAAACTCCTCTCCTTATATAATCCGACCTCAAACAGAGATCGGATTATAACACTAGAATCCAGATCCCCGCAACGCTGCAGGGGACCTGGATTCCCCTCACTGTCAGCCGGTCTCTCACTTCCTTCTCTCTCCCCCCTCCCATACACCCCTCTGACTCCTCCCCCTCCCATACATCACTCTGCCTCTCTCCCGACTCGTTACTGACAGGCACTTTGCAGCCTCCGCGTAAGTGAAGGGCAGTAACGGAGGCTGGCTGTGCGCATCGTGCAGACCCCCACCGGCTGACAGAGAATCATCCTCTCTGTCAGCCGGTGGGAGTCTGCATCGCACAACTGCCCTTCACTTACGCTGAGGCTTCTATGAAGCTGCAGTGAAAGTGCCTGTCAGCAACAGAGCCGGGTAGAGAGGCTGAGCGGTGTATGGGGGGGGAGTCAGAGGGGTGTATGGGAACCACCCTCCCACACACCACTCTGGCTCCTCCCCCTCCCATACGCCACTCTGCCTCTCTACACGGCTCCCTGGTGTCTTGTGAACCTCCGTTGCTGACAGGAGGCAGAGTGGAGTATGGGAGGGGGGAGGAGGCAGAGTGGAGTATGGGAGGGGGAGGAGCCAGAGTGGTGTATGGGAGGGGGAGGACCCAGAGTGGAGTATGGGAGGGGGGAGGAGGCAGAGTGGATTATGTGAGGGGGGAGGAGGCAAAGTGGTATATTGGAGGGGAGGAGGCAAAGTGGTATATTGGAGGGGGGAGGAGGCAGAGTGGAGTATGGGAGGGGGGAGGGTAGAGGAGGCAGAGTGGAGTATGGGAGGGGGGAGGAGCCAGAGTGGTGTATGGGAGGGGGAGGAGCCAGAGTGGTGTATGGGTGAGTTATAGTGGTGTATGGTGGGTATTATGAATTTCAGGGCATATAGGGGGTATAAGGCATATCGATATTAGGCATATCAGGGGGGCATAAAACATATCTGGGGGTAAAAGGTATATCAGGGGGCTCAGTGGCATATAGAGGGTATAAGGCATATCGATATTAGGCATATCAGGGGGGCATAAGACATATCTGGGGGCAAAAGGTATGTAGGGGGCTCAGTTGCATATCACTGGCATATAAGGAGTATAAGGCATATCAGGGGCACAGTGGCATATCAGGGGGCACAGTGGAATCTGGCATATAAGAGGTATAAGGCATATATGGGGGCAGAGTGGCAAGCTGGGGGTCAGATGTGCATAACTGGGGGCAGTTTGGTAAATAAAAGAAAATATAAACAAGGCTTTTTTCTCATAGTTTTTATTAAATATGAAAAATAGTTAACATATGAATTAATATTTACTAATAACTTTGTATTAAAACCTAGTTTGAGAAACACTGTGTTTGGGTTCTTGTAGCTTTTATTATTATGTCAGTAAAATAAGAAGGTGAATAGAGAGAGAGAGGCCATTGCAATAAAGAGATGAAAGTGTAAATTGTACGTTTTTTATTACATTATTTTAAATTGAAAAAAAATTGCATTTTTTTATCCGATTAATCGATTAATCGAAAAAATAATCGGCCAACTAATCGATTATTATAATAATCGTTAGTTGCAGATTTGCAGCCCTAATCTGTAATGACAAACACTGCCCGTCACAACAACAAAACATACACAATACAAAACATACATATGCAAATGTCGTGTACATGATACAGTGAAAAATGTGAAACCTCAAAATAAAAGTACTGAAGGGGAACTTCAAAAAACCACACCAGCCAGAAAAACATTTGCAATAAATATGAATAACCATTTCAACATTAAGGACACCGGATTAAAAATGGACATAGGTTTCCTGTCACATTACCAGAACTTTATTCTAAATGATACATTTTCCTAATATAACAGACCTCAATTTACTTGTCTAAAGATATATATATATATATATATATATATATATATATATATATATTTGTTTTAACAACTCCCTCACTCCCTCTACTCCTCCAAATTATTTCACACTGGCTAAACATATTTACGGCCACCTTAAACTGCTGTGACCTATCCCTTATCAGCCTCTAACCTTATACTGCTGCCCATGTATGTGTTTAGTATTGCTAACAGAGGGTTATACTCTCCAAAAATAGTCCTTAAAATGGAATGTTAGTGCAATTAAAATGTATTATTTTATATTGCAGTACTCTTTTTTTCAATAAGCATAGCTTTAAAAAACACACAAGCAGGTACACTCGTCATCCAATTCATTAAGTTGATCCCTTATGTTGATGACATTCTGGGCCTCACCGCATTCCATAAAGAACATCTCGACAAAAAATGATTATCCACAAGATGTTGATCGTCATGTAATAATTGTAGAGTGATTATTATGTGTTGTGCACGCATACATGATACTGAGGTGACAAGTGTACAGCGCTACGGAATTTGATGGCGCTATATAAAACAATAAATAATACTAATAATAAGTGTATATACAAGTAATGCCAGTGTGTGCTGCAGGTCAAATATCAGCTGTTTTGCTCCAAGCCAGATAAGCTAAAATAGCGAAATCAAAAAAATCAATGAAAGCTTGTGCAATTATTTTGTAATTATTTTAATTCTACTCACTGCATAAAACCAGCAAATTGGGAAGGGCAGACCATATTTTTACCATTGTCGTAATTCTACACCCATCCATCAGCCCCTGAACTTGGTTAAAGCAGGTGAAAAAGCAGCGTAAAGCAGGTAGACATCATGTTGCCATTTGCAGAATGAAATAATAATAATAAATAATAACAGCAATAATACCGTAATACCCAAAAAATTAACCAATGAATAGGTAAAAAGGTATCAATAATTGTAATATTTTCTGTAAGTTAAATTTATTTTTAATACAGCAGAAAAAGACAATTTATATTCCTCACATTGAAGGCCAGATTTGTTCAATACAGAGCACTTGGCAACATGTAGTCTGGGTTACTTTGCTTGGGATGAGTGATATTACAGACAGCAGACCCGACATGGTGCAGAACCATTCAGCATGATTTTGGACCTCTGCATCTTGGCTTGTTGGCCTCTTGGATCTCAGGAGGAAAGTGGAGGTGGAGTGGGGAAGCTGTATGAATGAAGGATGAAAATGACGGTGCGGAGTAACTACAGATAGAAGGAGATGGAAAACACAAGATGAGATGACACTTTGCAGAATATAAATGAGGGGGTCTGCCCAGTTTCAGAATCAATCGCTGAACTATAAGATCAAGGCCTACACTGCTAGACTCACGGGTCTCAACTACGAAACTCCAATGAGAAAGACACTGAGTTCAAAAACTGCCCGCAGAGCCACTATTTGTTCTGCTTTACAAGATAGAGCCCTATAAATTGAGAGTCTTCACCAGTGGATGTCCCTAAACTGGAGCTCTCAACATTTTTGTTAATATTATCACATATGTTTTTAATAATATTGTGTTGTTTTCTGTTTTCACATAATGTTGTAGACATCTGCATATTTGTCAAGCATGTGTCTCCTAGCTCTGTTAGCCCAATTCACTAAAGACGCTGACTTCTTATACTGCCTGTGGTAAACTACAGAATGTCATAAGCACCCATCGGAAAATCTATGAAGGAAACTCTTTAATTGTAGAAGCAGGAGTCATCAAAGAATCAGCTCAATGTGGGAAAGCCACCCAAAATACCGTGACTGACAACAATGCCTGTTCTCCAGGTCTGCAGATTTAGATTATACTGTTCTGTGGAATTTATGAGAGTTAGGTGGTGGCCGCTGCAATGGAGTGTGTGACAATTTGTAAACATTGGACTGTGTGTTGTAGGCTGGCAATTCTATATTGCCCTAAAATGTGGACTTTAAAAAAACAATAACAATGTGCCTTGTATGACATTTCCATATTATATTGTCCCTCTCAATCCTCCTTTATGTCACTTTAGATAGTAATAATGTAAAATGTCATCATGCACAGAGAATGTAACATGTAAAATAAACTTGTAGACAGACACTCAGCAGATGAATCCGTGCCAGATAAATTTGTTATAAAAAGCGCTATTACCAAACATTGGCTCAGCTTTGAATGTTGAAAAAGAATTACCGTACTGACATATTTAAACTTTACAATACCATATTACCAATAGTGCAAGTGTACATATATAAATTGCTACCCTTTATCCAATGAAAGTATTTGATCCAGGTAGTTAACGTGGTAACTACTATAGAAATAATAATAAAAGATGCAGTCTACACTAGTAATTACATAGAATAATAATCTGAATAATTAATATTATTTAGGGCTGAAACAACTAATCGATAAAATCGATAATAATCTCCTCTCTTTATATAATCCGACCTCAAACAGAGATCGGATTATAACACTAGAATCCAGATCCCGCGCAACGCTGCAGAGGACCTGGATTACCCTCACTGTCAGCCGGTCTCTCACTTCCGTCTCTCTCCCCCCTCCCATGCACCCCTCTGACTCCTCCCCCCTCCCATACACCGCTCTGCCTCTCTACCCGGCTCCGTTGCTGACAGGCACTTTCACTGCAGCTTCATAGAAGCCTCAGCGTAAGTGAAGGGCAGTAACGGAGGCTGTCTGTGCACATCACGCAGACCCCCACTGGCTAACAGAGAATCATCCTCTCAGCCGGTGGGGGTCTGCATTGCACAGACAGCCTCCGTCACTGCCCTTCACTTACGCTGAGGCTTCTATGAAGCTGCAGTGAAAGTGCCTGTCAGCAACAGAGCCGGGTAGAGAGGCTGAGCGGTGTATGGGGGGGGGGAGGAGTAAGAGGGGTGTATGGGAACCACCCTCCCACACACCACTCTGGCTCCTCCCCCTCCCATACGCCACTCTGCCTCTCTACCCGGCTCCCTGGTGTCTTGTGAACCTCCGTTGCTGACAGGAGGCAGAGTGGAGTATGGAAGGGGGGAGGAGGCAGAGTGGAGTATGGGAGGGGGGAGGAGCCAGAGAGGAGTATGGGAGGGGGAGGAGCCAGAGTGGTGTATAGGAGGGGGAGGAGCCAGAGTGGTGTATGGGTGAGTTATAGTGGTGTATGGGGGGTATTATGAATTTCAGGGCATATAGGGGGTATAAGGCATTTCGATATTAGGCATATCAGAGGGGGCATAAAACATCTGGGGGTAAAAGGTATATCAGGAGGCTCAGTTGCATATCACTGGCATATAAGGAGTATAAGGCATATCAGGGGCACAGTGGCATATCAGGGGGCACAGTGGAATCTGGCATTTAAGAGGTATAAGGCATATATAGGGGCAGAGTGGCAAGCTGGGGGTCAGATGTGCATAACTGGGGGCAGTTTGGTAAATAAAAGAAAATATAAACAAGGCTTTTTTCTCATAGTTTTTTAAAATAATCGTTAGTTGCAGCCCTAATATTATTCCCAAATAGTGAGGAGTCTATAGCATTAAAATGTATTCTGAGTATAGAGTACCAGCTACTTAAAGAAAATTTCCTGAAAATATCTTTAATGATGCAAAGGGCACACAAGGGGGCATATTGTAATGCTGGTAATTTACTGTGAGGGTGGGTACACACAAGCTGCAGCTGGGTCCCTTTACATCAGCGGTTCTCAACCTGTGGGTCGCCCTTTGGGGATCAAATGACCCTTTCACAGAGGTCGCCTAAGACCATCGGAAAACACATATTTCACAATATATAATTACCACATAATTTTATGGTTGGGGGTCACCTCAACATGAGGAACTGTATTAAAGGGTCGCGGCATTAGGAAGGTTGAGAACCACTGCTTTACATAATAGTGCTTCAAGACAAAACAATATTAAGGTCTGAATAACTGAAAAGTAGAATATCAATATCATTTGCAACAATATTTCCTGTAAAAGTGACATTTTCGTACCATACTCAGACTGAGTCCCTGGGTAGATGATTCTGAAAACATAGTCAGTGGCTTCATCTTCTTCTTTGTCTGAAGCTGATTCGGAGGAACCTTGGGGGCTTCGTTTTCTCAGCTTGGGGAACACCTTCCCCTAAACATAAAAATGTATGGCCAAGTGGGTGAGCAGACAGCAGGAATATTTCTCAACCAATATTACTCCTGAGGAATTACCTTTCCCCTTTGAGACCACAATGGAGGATCAAGCTGCCCATGTGGGAGAAGACCATTCTCCAAGCAGGAAAGAAACTGCAAAAGATGTCCTCCCCGAGGGAACCTCAAAGGTGGCCTCTGTATTCCATCTTGACTTACTAGGACTACGGTGCCCCCGCTGTCTACTGTTAACAATAAAACACAAACAGAAAAGTCAGTATATCAGGGAAGTTTTTTGGCATTGGTATATGTTAAAAATCCAGTATGGAGGCATGTTTTCTAAGAGTTCTAGATGAAAGGGCATGGTCAGATTCTCACTAATTTAGTTGACATCAAAGTACTGGCAAATTGTGTTATTCTATATTATGAGTCCTGCTTATCCTTTACCAAACAGGCAGCAATTTATGCAAATTGTAACATATTTAGACAGTAATTTACATATAAGAAACTTATGTCAAAGGTTGCTTTCTGGGGCAGTTAATGATGTATGACATCTTACCTTGTTGATGACAGTGCAGGTATACTATTTCTTCTAGGCGAATAGTCATTGCATAGTCCCAATATACACTAAAAATAAAATACATACAACTCAAATGGTTAGACAGCTATAATGCCAAAGTTAGAAGACAGAGTTATAGCAGAACAAAATGTTTATTTATTATACTTATCTAAACAAAATAACACAAACGTGATATTGTAGTTCTTTTCCTCCCAGTAGGCTTGTCTTACTATCTACAACTATCTTTATTAAATGCTTAAGGTCTGAAATAGAAGCGAACATGTGTGGTTACTTCATAATCTAATATCTTTAACTTTCGTTTTACAGCATGGAAATGAAGAATTCTTTGTTTCTAATGGATGAATAAATAAGTATCGCTGCTCTATTCCCTGTTGGACAATATTTGTTTTATTCTCATAATTTATTGAATACACAAAAATAATTACTACCTAAGTACTCACCATTCAGTTTTTATTGCATACCACCTTTAATCCTTTAATATGTGGGTATATATGAGAGAGAGGAGAGAGAGAGAGAGAGAGAGAGAGAGAGAGAGAGAGAAAGTGAGAGAGGATAGAGAGAGTGAGATAGACAGAGAGAGAGAGAGAGAGAGCGGGTCATGTGGATGAATGGAATGTACAGAGTTGCCTATGTTCCCCCAACTTTGAGATATATGGACCGCTGACATCTGCATGCAGCGATGTACTTACAGGTCACACACAGTAGGAGGGTTTCCTACTGTTCCATAAGAGTCCTACTCCTTTAGGTTTCTTCATCACCCAGAACAATGTGATATGACATCATATCCTAGCACTCAACATTAGGATGTGCTATAAAGGTACTACAGGTGTCTACACAGACTTCTAGAGTACAAATGAGCTGGTTTTAATGGTGCTGCCCTAAAACTATTTCAGTAGTAATAATGTTTAAATGTATTCAATAGATTATGGGTATTATGAATAAATACTCTTTTTTTCCAGTTTTTCTGTGCTTCATTCTCCTTTGCAAAAGCACTGCGAGATCTATTGTTTTAAAAATAAGGTGTCATAGTATGGTTAATAACAATGTAGTTAATAAGGCTGAAATTCATAAACCAACCAAGATGACACATTCAAAGCCATGCTTAATTACTCCCCAAATCCTAACTAGAGATAAAGTATCTGCTCCATTCATGACTGTGTTGGATATTTTTCTGTTGCCATCTTTATGGCATATTGTTTCACTGAGTTTTTTAATGGGTTACTCCCAGGGTGCTAATTATGTTTGGAATTACTGAATTTCAGCAGTGCTTTATTGTGCATAGTTATAAAGTATATATTTTTTCCCATTTGTCCTCGATATCACAATCACAAAAAAACAAGCAGCACCAAGACGTAGTTTCTTCTTTCTGAAGCATTTTTACACTCCACAATATGTCATTTTTATGACTCAACTGTTTGAGTCTCTAATGCGTCAGGATGAGTGCTCTAATGTGCTGCAGTTGTGTTCTGTATTGTGCACTGCAGAAGAGGCATTCATCTCACAGAACCCCATTATACTCAATCCTGCTGAACAGATCCATTCTAATGTGGTTTGTCTGCACCAGTATAATTCCATGAGACCGGAACGGTGTATGTATGTATGCAAGTGTGTATATATATATACAGTATTTGCTCGATTATAAGACAACGTTTTTTTCAGAGCAAATGCATGTCAGGTCTTAGCCCGCTCTAACAATTAGGTAAATATAACCTCAGATGAACAACGCAACATGACATTACACAGTGTCATGATTTGTTCAACAAAAATAAAGTCAAAATGGAAATGTGTGAAAAACTTACTGCTTCCATATGAATTAAGATGCTAAATAGTAGACAGGTGCTGCTAATCAAATGCCCTCGATTATTTGATCATCAGCCTGTGTGACCACCTCTATAAAAGCCAAAGTTTTAGCAGTTTGCTGGTCTGGAGCATTCAGTTGTGTTTTAACACAATGTCAATGATCTTAGAGAAGCAATTGTTGCTGCCCATTAATCAGGGAAGGGTTATAAGGCCACTTCCAAACAATTTAAAGTCCATCATTCTACAGTGAGATAGATTATTCAAAAATGGAAAACATTCAAAAAAGTTGCCAGTCTTCCTAGGAGTGGACATCCCAGCAAAGTCAGTTGTGCAACATCAAAAATATGACGGAAAAATATAAAACCAGATACGGGAAAAAAATATAATTAATAAATATATAGAGCCAACCATAAAAGTCTTCTATAAAGTCCATCGCTTGCAGGAAGAGATGCAGGAAGGTCCAATGTGCCCCTTCTTCAAACATAACAGAAATAGCCCTTATTCAGCGTCCTACATTAAAACGATAGCAGGCCGAGCATCATAGGAGCTGTAGTCTCACAGTAGTTGTGGTGCTCCATGAGGTAGTGAGCATGGCATTTTTGTGAAATAAATGAATCCTGACACCTAATGTGTTGTGTTAAAGATGCTTTGTGGTTTTCTAGGATCCTGAAGACGGAACAGGCCACTGTCCGAGACTGCTTATTCACAGCTCCCTTAAAGACTCTTCCATTACTGATAGTTTTGAGGAGAACTAATGTTCAGCCTCCCTCTCTTGACGCCCTCAGCCCTTCGACTTTAGTTACAACCCTTTTCCCTGCCACACTTTCCAACAAACTCCAGGAGTGATTTCTAACAAAAGATTTTTTTTTGTGCGCCTGGAACTTTTTTTTACTGTTTTGCCATGATTATAATTGCGTCTATGTACCGTGTCTTGTGTCAACGCATACTTGATTATTAGTACTTTGTTGTGTCTTTTAAATCTGTGAGCTATGATGTTCATGTACTAATTTATTACTGACTGTGCACTCATGCTAGGCCTGTATATTCTTGGTTATGCTGTTCTTGTTTGTGTTCTGCACTGCGTTGCAGTAATCCTTGAAGATGACATGTATGTTCCATCTTGGACTAAACTTCAGGTTAGGCTTTTTACACCACTGCTACACAAAACTGCTCCTTGCCAAGATGACAGCAAATCCATTTAGTGTATGATTATCTCGCACCGGATAATTAATCTGAGAGTGAACAGAAAGCAATTACCTTTTCTCATAATCTAAATCTCCTACAGAGCCATTCATGAGCTGGTTCGGGGTCCATTTTAGGGTCATTGTATCTGCAGTTTGGTGGAGCGATAAGTAACCTGGAATTGCTTCCATATCATCTCTCTGAGGAAAAACCAGACAAACAAGAATGTTTCAAAAGCCTCATAAGTGAACAGTGATACAAACACAGATAGATTGCCTTGGAAATACTTTTATTGGCATGCAGTATGGTCTGTGATAGGATTTATGATGAGAGGGATTTATACTTGCATCAAGGTTTGATAATTCACCAACAACTACTTTTACCTACCTCATGCTGCGCATGAACTGGTGCATTGCATTTACCTGTACCTTGTATAGTACAATTATACATGGAATAAAGCAAATATATATATATAACCATTTTTCTTTTACATGTTCAGAATTCAGAGACCTGGAAGCCCTGCTCCAAAACGTGTGAATGTACAGAACACATTGTGAAACGGTGGGGATATGCTTCAAACAGGCATGATGCATCTTAACACAGCATTTCATCATTTCGACATTCAGCTCTTAATGAGCTGTAACTGATATAAAGCAATATGCATTTATCCCTCTAAAATGTGTGACTTAGAAGTGTGTTGGAAATGCAGGGGAATTTATAAGCACACTTTTGTGCTCTACAGAATTAGAAAAGCATCAATCTAACAGATTTGACAAAACACGCACAAATACAAATACACAAATACCTGCTATGAGTTAGGATGATGCACTGTAAGTAAATAATGTTCTGACTGAGCGGTCTACTTACTGGCTGAACCATTACGTTATTTTTTCCATAAAGTAGAGTTGTCCTTGAATTTTGGTGTAGTGATTCCACATAATCGCGCGCTGACATGGATGGTCGGTCATCCATACTTCCACTTGAGTGCCTTTTTTGAATCTGGTTATGTAACAAAAATAAATACAATGTAAAAACTATGTATGAATTTTAAAGTTGAACATGGCAAATAAAGGTGTTTGAGTTGCAAATAACCATCCATTACTTAACATACAGGAAAACAATGTAGCATTTAAAATGCTAATACAGAAGTCATCCAGTTCTGTATAACTTAGAACTTGTGTATCAACCAGGAACTTTTATTATGTATATTCCAGAAATCATGTACAACCAAGAAATTCCAGAAACCATGTATGAAAACCAACACTGAATCCACTTTCTGATGTAGGAAAGGGCATGGGCAAACAGGTGGAGCACAATGCAATGTATATATATTAAAGGGAGCCGAAGTTACCACAATGAACCATTTTTGGTGGGTCAAATGTAGCAATCCACCCACAGATCAGTGCAGAAACAGACACTATTCACTATTGCTCATACATGTCGAAGAGAAACAAAGCGGGTATTTCTCTACAACAAAAACAACTTAACAGAATGTTAGACTCCTCGCCACTTTATCTTACTGTGTGGAGATGTAATTAAAATTCTCCACACTATGCCATAACTGAACATGGAAACAGCCACAAAACGTGAAGGACCTTTTGAGTAGAGGTTAATGATGCATAAAACCACTGATTTGAGCTACACTACATAGATCACGAAGACCTCTTAACAATGGGAAGCATTACATTTTTATACACTTCTATATTGAAATGCAAGATGCATAACTAAAAACACAGAAAAAGCCACTGATTATAATAATACAAGATGTGGCTTATTATAACAATAATTGTGACATGTTTGTGGCGCTATGGCCCAGACTTCCCAATTTAACCTTAAGAAATATTTTCATAAGGATTTGCAATACTGCATAAAGTATAAAAGGAGAACATGTTTCCTCATGGTAGGAATGACATCTGTACACAGTATAATCCAGTGGATGGATTCCTCCATTACGGTATAGTGATTTTATAACTATTTAGCTAGTACGGTACTAAAGATTACATGTACATGACAAGGATTTTTTTGATTTGGGCTTTATACTGTTTACCGCCATTAAGAATACTATTGCATCATCAAGCTGGCATCATTTTAGCGGTCAACATTTTAGCTAACTGTATCTCTGCTTTTCCCTGTGCTGTTGCTTTACCATTGTACGCCATTGTGGAATATGCTGGCACTATGTCAACCAATTAATAATCATAATAAAAGTGTCATTGGTCCTAATTGCTGCAGTGACAACATTAAGGAGCTGTAGATATGTGGGGCTGCTGCTGCCTAATGGCCAAGCCTCATCCCTGC
Organism: Spea hammondii; assembly: GCA_029215755.1. Taxonomy (NCBI): domain Eukaryota; kingdom Metazoa; phylum Chordata; class Amphibia; order Anura; family Pelobatidae; genus Spea; species Spea hammondii. The sequence continues at coordinate 131,976,972 of JARDYJ010000001.1, read as the reverse complement.
TGGTGGTGGTACATGGTTATGAGACAGCACTAAGCAAACAATAAAATACTCCCTAGGTTTCTATCAGTATATCTATCATCTATCAGTATATTCATAAAAATCTCTTATACCTTTTTCAGTTGACCCCAGTACAATTTTTTTAAAACTTCAACATATGACCTGCATTAGAATGTTTTACAATTCTAAGATAATAGGGTTCTGATGGAGAATGAAGAGTGTGTTACATGCGTTACATGCGCAGTGTGGCTAGGGTGACGTATCATGTTTACTTACACATAGTGCAGGCCTCTTGGTGGGTGAGTCTTGACGGCAGTGGGAGCTGTGGATACGATGCCTTTGAACAAGCTCATCTGCAGAAGGGTCAGTCCAGAAATGGTCTGCCGTTTTCATTTTTGTGTATTCCAGGGCACATGGACCAACTGTTCGTAAACCACAGCAGTCAATCATCATACCAGTTCTGTTCACCATTAAATATGTTTATATTCAAATTTTATTTAATTCATGCAAATTTAGATAAATCCTTTTTTTATATTTTACAGACAATTTAGCTTAGCAGAACTGAATTGCTTCACTGAATCCACCATATTTCACCTTAGTTGCCATAATCAAAGGAACAATTTAGTAGAAGGAGAAAGGTTTTGTAATGCCATTAAGTATTATTACTATGACTGCTCCTATCCCTAACAAATAAATCAGATTTTTAATAACCAATATTACTTTTTTAAATCAAAAATTAGATACCAATTATTTAATTCGCTTGTTATTCATAATACAGGATCTGGAAAGAAGACAGATCCAATTTAACATGTGCAAAATCTAATTTAGTGCAGCTTGCAAGGAGCAAGCTGCATTTCAACCTGCATCTCTACAGAGGTTAAAGTGCCTGTTCCTCTACTTGACTTAGCAAATGTCATGGATGTAGCAGCTTATTGTCATAGAAGGAAAGAGTTTTAGATAAACAGACTGGGTGATGATCCTAAGAGATGTAATGTCTCATCAGATGGACAATTACAGTTTGCAATGTACGCTGTCTGTACTTAAATGAGAGTTGACTTCTCTCTATTCTTAACATAACTAAAATTATGTATTAAAACTACCTATAGCTTTTGCCTTTTGTTTTATCTGAGTGAAGCTAAGGTCCAGTAGTGTACCTAGGGGGGAATTTCCCCGGGGGTCACTCATCAGGGGAGTGCCACCAGGGCCAGCCCGTGTGTGCACCCCTGCAGAAATGGACCATACTGTTAGCTGCTAGAGGAGCAGGGCCAGAGAGTGGGGATCATGTGTGCCGGTTTCTGATGCTGAGCACTGGGACATGATGTCATATACTAGCACTGAAGCCACACCCACCACCCTTATTTAGCAGACAAAGACAGAAGAAGAAGAGGAGGAGAAGCTTCGCAAAAGGAAACAGGAAAGTCATTGTGAGAGTGTGAGAAAGAGTGAGTTAGAGTGTGATAGGAGTTGTGCTGTACCACAATCAATGTCTGGCTTAGTATATAGTGATGGATGTTATGCTGTACCACTGTCAATGTATTGCTCAGTATATAGTGATTGGAGTTATGGTGTACCACAGTCAATGTCTGGCTTAGTATATAATGATGGAAGTTATGCTGTACCGCCAGCAATGTTTTGCTCCATATATAGCGATGGGAGTTATGCTATACCACCATCAATGTCAGGCTCAGTATATAGTGAACAAGAATATAGCTTTGACAAAGTCTTTGATCAATTTACAGTAATGGGGGCTCGAAGGCAGAGGATGTAAATCAATTTTCCTTTGTAGAATAGAATGAGTGGTCACTTTGGACCTGTGTTTTTTTTTTCAAGTTTTGTTACGATAGAAAGCAGTATTATCTGTCCAGTAAATTCTATTTATTTAAACATATTTAATGTATTTTATTATTCTTATTTGTAGTTTTTTTCAACAGTTCACATTTTCTTGTAGGTTTTTACATTTTAAAGTGTGTGGGGGGTGCATATAGGATCTACCCCAGGTGCTAAAAAAAGATGAGGTCTAGAGCAAAGGTGGCAAAACGAGAATGTCAATTAATTTCCTGTTCTGAAATAATTTTGTTTCTCCTCCCCATCCTTTAAAAAGCTACTAGATGAAGCGACCACCAAGGTAGAACAAAAACTTAACGAAAGGGAAAAAGACAACCTAATGGTGAGGAATAAAAATGCAGAACTTGATAATGGGTAGCTGAGATAGCTGTTCCCATAATACACATAATGACATAATATGATTTTTTAATACATATATTTTATGTAAATTATCATTTATTTATTCAGTGTATTGAACTGTAAAATGTAAGATTTGGAAATATTTGCTTTAATACTGTTCAAACATTTTCCAGAAACATGTTTCCAATAAATGTTATGGTAGTAAAAGTTTTTCTTGTATTAAGGCACATGAATGCTCAGTACTCGAAGCCACTAACTAAAATCTGTAAATATTTTAAAACAGTAATCCATCTGGGCCTACAGAGACAACACATTTATTAGACAGTTTACCCAGCAAAGAAGCAAGGATTGGTCCTTCCACTGGATCCATCAGAAGTGCTTCTTTTTCATAATATTTGCTGAAAATGAAAAGAAAACATATTTGTTTCAAATCTATTCTAAAGTAATGGGGGAGTTGCACTGTGAGTGATTTGAGTTATAAAAGCACCAAATGTAGATTGCACTTCTAAGCTGCCTGTGAACTAAAGTCTAAAGAAAAAAACAACTTACATTTATGTGTTACTTTGTATTAGTTGGTGCTTCCCATCTAGGTTCCAGGAACAATCCAATGTCCCAGTCCCAATCCAATGTCCCAGTCCCACAAATGAAAATGCAAGTAGTGCAACAATAATAAAAAAAATCACTTACTTTAAGGAGAAGCTGCAGCTCCTCCAAGGTCCAAATGTGTTGTGTCATTTTATGGTGCTTGAAGCAGCCAATCATTGGCAAGTACAGTCTCCCAGGGAAATGATTGGGACCACTACATGTCAATGCACAAAATGGGGTCTCATTGGGGCCTTTGAAACTCTTGTGCAAGTCAATACTGGTGCTGACTGGCAGTGAGTACAACGTGCATATAAAATGTCAAGTAGTAGATGTTTTAAACATATCCCCTTCAAGCCAAGGAGTAGGATGGCGGAGAATGCATGATGGGATCCTGCTAAATCCCTCCATCCATTTGTAAAGGTGATAAAAAATTATCTAATGGGGACACAGCTATCATATACAACTGCATATAATGGCTGGAGCGTCCCTATGAGTAAATTATTGTAGATTTTGCTTATATTATTGTGTTATGATTTAGTGAGCCAGGAACTCTCAGAACTCACTGCCTGGGCATGTAAGTATCAAGGTAAAAAAAAAACAATTAAAGAAAAATACAAAAAAATCCCTTGCAGTAGGATACATATTTATTCTACCTATTTAACTTATCTTACTACATATGTGTTGAATTTAACAAAAACAAGTCACATATCTTCCATGTACTTTTATGTAATAACTGCAATAGATTCCTAAGACTGTGCAGTTCATTGTGGAAACAATGGTTATACTACTAAAAAACTGACATCTATAAATCAGTCGGTCAGCAGATGCTTATTGAGGCTGGGAGCTTCAAACAGTGCTTGCATCCCTACTGTATTACACCTACCAGCAGTTCTCCACCAGATGAACTACTATTTTATCTAACACTTTTTCTATGAGTGCGGTCCGAATCCACAGATGTTTGATTGCTTGTGGGGAGAGATTTGGGAGTCTCTGCGTCTTCCGCACACTGTCATGGACACCTTGCATCTGATTCCTCCTAGTAATAAAGAAATATCATTTCATATATTAAAACATAAGATTTAAAATTAAAATCTTAAAATCAGAAATAATAACTTTAGCATGTAAATTACATTTAAATCCCAGGGCTATTTTAGTCCTACTAGATAAATCTGCTGATTATCACTTTAGTCAAAGAAATCTAAGTGGAGGTCATCCAGTTGGACCTGCTTAATAGTCCATGTGTTTTACTGAATTGAATAATTGATTTAAATGCAGCCTGCACCCCTGATACATTTCCTATAGTTTCAAAAGGTATATTGTCACCCATATTGTAAGATTTTCAGTGTACTTTAGCACATATTGTCAAAGCACTTTAGCGGACTATAATTCTCCAGCTCTCTGTCCTTGGCATTACCTAGTAGGACAAATTGCTCTTACTTGTTCTCCAATAGTTGTTCGAGATCTTGAACCTTTTTAGAAAGTTCTTCTGCAAGAGGAAAGGTCTTCCCCACTTTCATAAACAAGGCAGCAATCTTATTGCTGCGTAGGAAGCCAGCAGCCCTTCGTTTCAATCCATGAAGCACACAGGCTTCAACCGCAGCTGCAATAAAGAGTACTTAGGGTAAACACATGCCTAAAATCTGAAAGTAAAACATTAAATAGGAGCTGGTAATAAACTAGTGTAGTCATCAGAGTGTCTGAATAGAGGGGCATGTGCAGTTTACGACATGACCAAATGCAAACCAAGGTGAAGCTTCAAATGTTCTTCATTAAAGATCAAACAGCCAAACTAATGCAGGCAAGTTCCGAGTTAGTCTCATACAAAAAAAAAAATGATGATACACACTGATGTTTCTTAGTTGAAATGTTTTACCATAGTGCATGAGAAATTGTTAACATAAAACCTTTATTCTGTCTATCACAGGTAAGACAAAGGAGGCTTCAGAGGATTTTTCATGCTTATTTATAATTCAGTAGATTACGTAAATCATTTAATGTTGCGTGGAGACATGTTGTCCCAGTGGTTTCGCGGTATTCATAAAACCAAATTTTAGGTCTTGTCCCATCTGACTTTTTGTGCCGTTATAGCGCTCTGCAATCAATGCTCTTACAGAAGTATTTAGCAAGTGTACAGGTGTAGTTGGGGAACCTAAACTTGGAAAAGAAACATCATTTTGTGCTCATTTTGGGTTCATCTTTAACATGCTAAAAGCACAGCACTGCCAGCCATAGATAAGGTTGGTAGCCCAGCTCTCCAAAGGGACCTACAACACTGAGTGCCGACAGCTCTCCCTGCGGTATAAGCTACAGAAGATTGCAAATGAGCAGCTAAACTTAAAATCTGCTTGTGTTCAATATCATTTGCCAGAACAGCTCATCCATATGCTAAAAGGCACTGTGTGAATACATATAGCTTATCATATCCCCTTACTATACCTTAAGCAGATGCTGACGCCCCCACACCTGAACACAAACAGGATACAATGTGCTGCTTCTCAACACAAGATATTGTTATGATTCATTCATACATGATTAATATTGTCATTGAAACATCAGATGAAAAACATTATGGGACCGAACAACACAATGTTAACAAACCAAACCCAGCCTAACTTTCCATTTTTTATTCTTCACTTCAGAGTAGTAGGGGAAAGAACTGTCATCTACCAGCAAAGCTTAAACAGAGCTAACCCCCCGCCGCCCCCAAACTAAGCATTTCCTTAAAAATATATACTTTGCCTAATAGCTCTTGTATAAAACAATAGAATAAAAACATAAGGCACTGCCCTAGGCTCATCATCAATTTGTAGAACGAAAATCAACTCCTGTATCAGATTTTACCACTTTCAGCCATCTGGAAACATTTTGTTTTATTATATTTACATGTTAAACAATGCAGAGGTGCTGCAGAAAGCGATGGATGAACAAATCTGTCTAATGCGGGTTAACACTCACCTCCATTTTGTTTTAACAATGTAATATAGAAACTATTGTACATGATATCAGGTAACATATAAATGGTTATGGCACAGTGTTATGGCACAGACTCTCGCTCTTTCCTTGTAGGTTTCATCGTCTATAAGCTGCCTTGGTAGAAAGGTATAGGAATGGCTACCTGTAAGCCCAGGATCAGTTTCCATCTTGTGTCTGAAAACGTGGCGAGTAACCAAACAGCTTTGAGACTCCCTTAGGGGAAGGGTTGCAATTTAACATAGGGGTGAACCTAATGTAGATGGGGTGAGGAAGAGTTTTCCCCAAGTTCAGAGACAAAACACAAATCATGCAGCATGGAATCCTGTTATGTCTAAAGTTCTAAGCATTTGTGTCATTAATGTTTCCCAAGGTACATATACTCAGTACTTAATGAATGGATCGCTAACCAACAGGGCCAGGTGACACTGCCAGCTGTTTCTGTGTGGGTCTAAAAGTAAATGTATGTCTGTATGTATCAGTACATAACCACACATCAAAGGTGCTAAAAGCACATAACACAATGCTAGCGTGTCATGCATAAACCTTGCAATGTGTCATGATACACACTCCATTTTTACTGCATATGTTGGTAAGTGGTGTTACCCAGGAAACAAGGGACTTTCAGGTTATGATAAACAGCATGGGGAGCTTAAACAAAGCTTGTTCACTTCACACCTCAGAAATTACATTTTAACTCTTAATCGTGCCGGAATATTAGGAACTAGAGAAGAAACAGTGTTCCTTAAATGAACTCTCCAAGGTCCTCCTTCTGTGTTATTTGGATGCGGACACCGTATCCACTGCCTAAAACTTAATCACTTAATGGCTGGGCACTGTGTGTTCTTCCAGGTGAAAACAATACATAATGAGCCATAGGCTAGTGGTGGGGGTAAATACATAGATAAATACATCATTATGTATGGTTTCACCTGGAAGGGTAAATACATAGACCTTAATATGTAGTTGGTCCTTTCTTTGCAGCTTTCCACAATATTTTGACATGCTTCTGTGGCAAGGTCCATAAAGACATGTTTGAGTAAGTTTGGCGTGGAAGAACTTGGCTGCCCAGCACAGAGCCCTCACCTCAACCCCATCAAACACCTTTGGGATGAACTGAAACAGAGATTGCGAGCCAGGCATTCTCATCCAACATCAGTGCCTGACCTCACAAATGTTGTACTGGATGAATGGGCCAGAATTCCCGTAGAAACACACCAAAATCTTGTGAAAAGCCTTCCCAGACGAGTGGAAGCTGTCTATGTATGGTATTTAGAATGCAATGTCATAAAAGTCCCCGTTGGTCTGGTGTCCCAATACTTTTGTCCATATTGTGTATCTTAAGGATTGCTTGGTACAATTATTATTAGTATTATTATTAATTACAATTATTATTATTTATTATTCTATATAGTGCTATCATATTCCGTATCGCTGTACAATGGGTAGACAGGACATAACAAGTAGTACATAGAATAACAATTTGACTTACAGAAACAACAAGTGAGGAGGGCCCTGCTCCAACGCTCTTACAATCTAGAGATTGCTTGGTTTGTTATGAATGCAAGTTGAATTTCACACTAGTGACAGATCAATACAGGCTATATCTGTTATCGTATATACACAGACAACATCAATCTCGGAAATAAAGCTACTCCTCAGACTTAAATAGACTGAGCCCGCAAGGGATACAGTGTTTACCGCTGCAAGCCCTCATTATCACGACTCCTGATCATAATTGCTAAGGATGTTTCCTTCTTTTTTAATATTTCCAGTCCTTCGGCAAATCCCATCAGCAAACAGGCTTAGCTTTACAGATTCTATTCTGTTTAACAAGACATGGAAAGGTTTTCATTTGCAGATTTGTGCATAGTAGTAGGATTCAGGGTAACATCTGATGCAGGATTATCTTGGTTTTTTTTACCACAATAACATAAATATGTAGCAACCAGCAACAGCATACTTGGTCTCTTTTGCTTTAACTTGGGGAATCCACTGAAATAATGATCAAGGGATTGGGTTGGGCATAGAACCTCTGTTTTTCTATGGTTTTGTTTCCTGGGGTGAGGTGGGAAATGCAAAGTAGTTACCAAGGAAACAGAATGTGTCATTACAATTACTTTTGTACTTATACTTTTATAATTTTGGCCTTGGAGTCCAACCGACCATTTCTCTTCTCCAATGATAGATAGATAGATAGATAGATAGATATGCAGGCACACATCTTACGTATCTTTTCATATAAAACTGATATGTTAATTCTTGAACCATTGTTCATTTAATGGTATTGTCTGTTGAGAGCATGGATCCAAGTCTCACCTATGCCTTCTTCAACAACAACAGAAAGGAAATGTCATATTCTGAACTTGTGGCTTTTTCAAAGCTCACTAAACATATTATGAACAAAAGTGGTCTATTCTGATGATCACAAATATTGCTTTATGTGTGTGGCTCCTATGCTATAGGTTAACATACTAATCACACTCTTAGCACTCCCAGCCCTTACTATTCATAGCTATGCACCAAAATTACTCAGAAGCATCCCAAGAGCAGCTAAAGCTCAGGATGCATTAAACACATGAATGACAATTCTTTTTACTTGAGGCCCTATGATGATGACAAAATAGAACAATACTAAAATTAAAAGTGTGATGCAGGATTAAATTAGGGCTGCAACTAACGATTATTTTAATAATCGATTAGTTGGCCGATTAATTAATTGATTAATCGGATAAAAAAATGCAATTTTTTTTAATTTAAAATAATGCAATAAAAAACGTACAATTTACACTTTCATCTCTTTATCGCAATGGCCTCTCTCTCTCTATTCACCTTCATATTTTACTGACATAATAATAAAAGCTACAAGAACCCAAACACAGTGTTTCTCAAACTAGGTTTTAATACAAAGTTATTAATACATATTAATTCATATGTTAACTATTTTTCATATTTAATAAAAACTATGAGAAAAAAGCCTTGTTTATATTTTCTTTTATTTACCAAACTGCCCACAGTTATGCACATCTGACCCCCAGCTTGCCACTCTGCCCCCATATATGCCTTATACGTCCTATATGCCAGAGATTTCACTGTGCCCCCTGATATGCCACTGTGCCCCCGATATGCCTTATACTCCTTATATGCCAGTGATATGCAACTGAGCCCCCAGATATACCTTTTACCTCCAGATATGTCTTATGGCCCCCTGATATGCCTAATATCGATATGCCTTATACCCCTATATGCCACTGTGCCCCCTGATATGCCTCATAACTTCCAATATGCCATTACCCTCCATTTATGCCTTATACCTCCCTATATGCCACTGTGCACCCTGATATGCCACTCCGCCCCCCCATAAATGCCCTGCATCACCCTGAAATTCATTATACTCCCTGATTCACCACTCTGCCTCCCCCAGATATGCCACTCTGAAATTCATTATACCCCCCATACACCACTCTACCTCCCCCTATACACCACTCTAACTCCCCCAGATATGCCATTCTGCCTCCCTGAAATTCATTACACCCCCATACACCACTCTGCTACCCTGAAATTCATTATACCCCCCATACACCACTATAACTCACCCATATACCACTCTGCCTCCTCCCCCCTCCCATACACCACTCTGCCTCCTCCCCTTCCCATAGACCACTCTGCCTCCTCCTCTTCCCATACACCACTCTGCCTCCCTGGTATTTTGTGAACCTCCGTTGCTGACAGGCACTTTCACTGCAGCTTCATGGAAGCCTCAGCGTAAGTGAAGGGCAGTAACGGAGGCTGTCTGTGCGATGCAGACCCCCACCAGCTGACAGAGAGGATGATCCTCTGCAGGAGACCTCGATTCTCTGTCAGCCGGTGGGGGTCTGCACGATGTGCACAGACAGCCTCCGTTACTCACCTTCACTTACGCTGAGGCTTCTATGAAGCTGCAATGAAAGTGCCTGTCAGCAACGGAGGTTCACAAAATACCAGGGAGCCGGGAGAGAGGCAGAGCGGTGTATGGGAGGGGGGAGGAGTCAGAGGGGTGTATGGAAGCGGAGGGGAGAGGCGGAAGTTGTCTGTGCGCATCGCACGGACACCCACCTGCCGACAGTGAGGGGAATCCAGGTCCTCTGCAGCGTTGCGGGGATCTGGATTCTAGTGTTATAATCCGATCTCTGTTTGAGGTCGAATTATATAAGGAGAGGAGTTTTTCAGAGCATTTGCTCTGAAAAAAACTCTTTATAATCGTTAAAAATCGATTCGACTAATCGATAATGAAAATCATTGTCAACGATTTTAATTATCGATTATTATTGATTTTATCGATTAGTTGTTTCAGCCCTAGATTAAATGATTTAAAATGTTTGCATTAATCTATAGTACCAAAAACTGAGATTTAAATCAGTACAAAACCAGCAACCAATGAGAAAGATGAGATCATCCAAATACTGATAAAATGCAGAACATATGGATTATTTTAAAATATCCTAAAAATTCCATTCTACATTCAACTTGAGACACCTACAATTACTGTAACTCGGCTTGGCATCTTTATTTTGGGACTCCTGGCTTTGAAGTGGTTGGTCGTGAGTGCTGTTTTCTCATTTTCTGTTTTTAAATTGCTTTGTGGTTGTTTTACCTTCTGATTTGCTTTTATGATTTCTATTACAAAAAACACTAGTATGTGTTCAGTTAAATGTTCAGATAATATAAGGTATATCTAAAATGCAATGTATGTCAAAGCGAGAATTCTGAAATACTACATACTGGCTTCGTGTAGCATGTTGATGAATTATGCATATTGTACACCATGGACTACAGAAGACAACTGCCTACATGGAGTGTTAGTACTTTATATATTTCGACTGGATTTACACACAGTGTGCCACAATATATTTATTGTATGTACAGAAATGTAGTTTTATGCTCATAAAAGTCTCATCTGGGAAAATACTACATGGCATGTTTCTACAACTTTTTCAGTATGTAAAGTTCCTTGATTTTTTTAACTTTAAAGCAGATGAGCCTCAATTAAACATATATTCATTATCTCCTCAATACGATTCTTCTCTCATTTTGGTATATGCTCCATTGTTACTGAGATGATATAACTACCCTGTTACACATTTATAATTTCTACAGGTATTTACCTTTTCTTCATAATCAATGTGACAAAGATGTCAAATTATTGTATACACTTAAAATTGTATCTTGCACATTTAAAACCAAATTAATACATTGGCATGGCCTTAAGACTGCTTCTGGAAAGTAGTTAACAACTGCCCATTGTGCCAGATATACTCTGTTGAACTAATTACGAAATTCCCATCACTGAATGTTTAAACTATGCTTAAAATAGATCTTCATAGGTCTGTGCTCGATTTCTCTTCTTGACAGTGATTCACAATTTTTCTACTTGGTCAGCAAGGACTTCTAATCTAAATGCTAATAATTCTTATCTACAAGAAAGCATGTGCACTCAGCTGCATAAACCGTTCCTAAGGTTAGCCTAAGTGAAGATGCGGGAGGCAGCACATTCACTTGAGAAGGAAAGGAGTGGGCAGCATGCGACTACACTAATAACATATGCAGAATTTCTTCAATCAGACTCTTGCCACTTGACTGCCAATTGAAAAGTACCTGAGATACTCACTCTTTTTAATGGGTAGACCAGCGATGCCCCCTCCTCGTCGGTGTCTGTACTACACTAAAAGACACCCCGTGCCTTTAAGACACAGAGGACCTGGATATGACGTCCTATCCCTGCACTCTGTTTCTTAAAGACGTTTCTAATCCAGACTATGGGGGCTGTGCTGAGTGTAGTGTACATGGACAGGTTGAGGAGATGAAAGATTTCCCCTGTAACCGGCTCATTCAGCAGCAGGATACTGGGAGACCTGATCGCCAAAGAGGTTTGGCAGAAGGGGAACTTCCATCCCCATTGACCTGCAGCCCTACATGTATGCACGTGTATATATATTATATACCTATAACTTAGCTGCAAGGAAAAATGTTTGTTCTGTGAGATTGTTATCATGGAATCATTATAAGCAAAATAACTTTTAATATTAAAGCCTCTATGAGATATGAATCTTAAAAACCCCTAGAGTGCCAACTACGTAAGAGATCCGTAGCAGGCAAATTGGGGTCAGATGGCAAAGTATAAGCTGTTTCTTAAGGTTGCCCCCTTAATGTAACCATAGAACAAGTACAAAAATGAGGCCTGGTCTCCCAGCAGTCTAAGGGTTAAGCCATAAAAGTAAGTTTAACATTTACATTTAATTTTTTTTTATTCTTTGCGAATTTAATACTGTTTCTGCCAATAAAAACTATGGTGTCACTTTAAGTCACAATTTTAATTTTTCTAAAGTCTGCAAGTAGGGACTGAAAGGCTACAAGTTAGGTGAAATATCATTTCATTGAATGATCAATTTAGAGAACAGGATAATCACAGTCTGTTGAGTCTATCACAGCTGGCTTTTCTAAAGGTTCTGTTTCTTATTGACCCACGGAGGTGACGTCAGAGAGGACACAAGGAACTCTTAAATAATTGTGAATTTATAACCAAAGTAATGTTGAGGGAAGCTCTCTATGGTAATCCTACCAGGTCCATTAAAAGCTTATCTGATAAAACAAAAACACAGATAGCATCCTGGTCATTGACAATATCCTCCTCTACAGTCTCTTCATCTTAGTGCCGGATCACTAGGCCAGCAGTCTTGTTCACTTTCATTTAAGGCACCTGACATGCAACAATAAGAAAAAAACACTTCTATTGTGATCGTTCCACTGCATTCAGCCACAAGTGTTAAACTTTGTTCACTTCAGAAAATGTTCTCTTTTGCTAACAAACCTCATTCTACAAAGAACGAGTTAGGAAAAATACCTCACCATGCATACAAAGTAAGATCCATTAGGTTCAACTCCACTGTTTTAACATAAGGCAAAAAACTCACATTGAAGTGATTTCCAACTGCGTTTTCAAAAAGAAACATTTCTTCTTGACTCCAAAAGGGCAATCTGCCTACATAACAGGCACAACAGAATAATTCAAGATGAATGCAGTTCATATTTAAAAAAAATGCAACAGATTTCAATGGTTTCAATTGATTAGTAGTTAAATGCTGAGTGTGATCCACTTCAAATAAACATCACTTCAATTATATTAGTTATTTCTCCAAAATAATACTATGAATATATTCATAATAATTAAGGACATACAGCAGATCCTTGAATTCCTAAATAGAGAGCTAAGTAGTATTATGTATAATTTGCTAAACTCTTAGAATACTAATTTTTCACCTTGTGGTGTCCTAATTTTTGCCAACATCCTACTGACCCTCCCGACTCCAACCTTTCACTGCTCCAACCCATTCTAAACACCCCTGCAAAACTAATTTGGTTATCCTATCGCTGCTATCCTTCATTTGCTGCCACACAAGTTCAGTCTCTCCACTGGATCCAGATACTCATATAGCTCTGCTGTTTTTCAATGTTTAATTACTCTCCTAACCACACTCTTCGTTCTTCTAATAACTTGTGGAAATTCTAACATTATCACCTCTTCCCACGTGCATATCCAGGATTTTACCTACCGAATTCTCTACCCTTCTCCAAAAGTGGGGCCCTCTACTCCTCCTGCACCAGTAGTTCTTAATGTGTATCAGTTATTGGCAATTTTGCAAATTGTCATTTTCAATGTTATCGTTAATTTTAACTGTCTCCCTATTGCAATAGCTCTACTAAATCTGCTGGCCCTCTATAATTAAATAGAATGAAGTATGAAAAGGTTCACAGATCAAAGAAGTTAAGCAGTTATTTGTTTAAACAACACAGGCTCATTCAAATTATAGCAAAATAGTCACATATGCCCCCATCAGATTAAAAAAAGTTCTTTACATAAATCCTCCTTGAAAAAGCTAAATAAATTGGGTTTAATTTTTTTGGTCAATGTGACAAAGAGAGGGGGATTCACGTAAGTAACTGAATTTGCTAGTTGTTAAAGATTTGTGCATTAATTACAGAAAATCTATTATGAGATGTCTAATCTCCTTGGTGCACTTTGAACAACTGCAGCAGCAATGATAGAAGATCGCGGATGGCATGGCAACTCTTTTCTAATCCAATATTAGATGTGTAGTCATAATGTTGGAAAGCCACTAATAATCAGATATATGAGGTGTTTTGGAAAATAAGCATTTTTAATGGCACTTGAGCTGACTTGTATACATACCCCTTGCTTAATCAGTTATCATTTAGCAGCTCAGAACACGTAAGCAGAATCAGAAATGAGCCAAGGGCAAGAGAGAATTCCATGTCACCCAGGTAAGCGAGGCCTGAGTAATATGGAATAACAACAGGATATTGAATAATACGGATATGCATTTTTAGAGGCTATGTTCAGGCGTATGACCTTACACATTGGGGGAAACTATCAAGGTGTTGCAAGGTTGTAGAGAATCGAACTTACACTGTGGTAGGAATGAAAACTACAACCATGCACAATATGCCTGTACTACATAACTAGTATAATAATAATTAATAAGACAAGCTAGCTATTAAATACAGTGATTCAACATGTAACTCTACTGAAGATAACGCAATGTAGCATATCTTAGCTCCTCAGTCTAGAGGATAGAAGATGGTGAGGCTCAAGGTCACAGACCAACAATGGCATTTTTGTAGAAGGGGTAGTACTCCAAAGAAGTCTAGGATCCCACATTTATTCTTTAAATTGAACAATTTTAACACTTACCTTACATTATTTAATGGAAAACATCTTTCACTATATGAAAGTTTTGTGTTTGAAGTTTGACGTTTTCAGAGCAAAGTTTTAATATGTGACATGTTACGTGAAGGGTGATAGAAAAAGGGGAGCCAATTGCTACAAATGAAACATTTTGAATTGCCATTTTAATGGTAAATTCTAAACATGCCTCTAAGTTCAGATTTAAATGACAGTTGATATTTACAAAATGGCACTTTGATTTTTTCCCCACATAACTTAATATTGTCAAATATGTTAAAGAAATGTTACACAAGCCTAAAAAATTACTTAATTTGTATAAAAATAATAAATTGTCTAAAGGAGTAAAGTATTTTTACAAAAAAAAGATTCAAATGGTGGATTCTCCACAAAGTGCTGCTGCTTTTGAGGCTTTAGTGAAAGTCTCTTCTTCTTGAGAGATTAATAAAGAAGCACTAAGGGTACTACATGAACTTTAGTTGGTTTAGTTCACAAGACAAAGCAGGAATTCAGCACATACCTAAACGAATACCATTCAAAAACAGATATCTAAGGTATGGATCTTGGGGAGTCTGACACAATACATGTCTTTATGCCGCTTACTTTGTTTAGATGGTGGTCTGATTTATAACTAATAGTATGACAATCTGAGGAATAGCCACATACAGTTATAAATTATAATATATAAATTACCCAATGTGAAGCCCCCACATAAATATACCTAACAAAAACAATGCTGAAAAAGAACACCCACATATCAATACATGTCCTTGGTATGGATGGGCTTCTTCCACATCACATGGCACACATCCTTAAAATATGCAGGATTAAGATATTTTTTTGTCTGCTATGTCTATTTAAAAATAGTTATATTTTGCTATAGTGATAACATCATGTTCCAAACACTGTCACTTTTTATAGATAACCCTCAAAGTTGCAATAATCCAATTCCTTGTCAGTCCCTCAGTGTCACGTCCATGCTTCATGACGCAGCAGCAGAAACTTAGGCTGAACAGACTTCATTAGTAAGTAATTAAGAATCTGCATTGCAGGCCAATTGTACTGTTTCTCTTTTTAATAAAAGAGGATAACATACAATACGGTGTGTTATCCTCATTATCTAGGTTATTTTGTGTTCTGCCACCTGACTGCTGCAGTATTTCCTTTAAAATGATAAATAAGTTGACTAAATCTAATTTGTGATTCAGCACGATAAAGGAAAACTTCATTTCTCTACCTTAATTATTATTTGGACATTGAACATCAGTCACTAAAATGTTCACATGTAAATTTCGTCGTCATGTTTGAGTTAGCTAAAACCTCATCTCTTGAAGGAAATATTTCCCAATCATTCCATCCCCAACCACAGGCAACACAAACCATCCACCACAACTGGTTTCGCGGCAGGATGTATTCACATGGATTTTTTGGATTACCTTGGCCTGTCTGCACAGTCTATTCTGAATTCCTAGCATTTAACAAGAATATTCTGAGTTAACTTCAGCAAGTCCTCAAAATTGATTTGCAGAGTGATGATACGTGATGGTAGATTTCTTTGGCACTCACATACTGGATCATTCAGGGAAATAACAATGATTCTGATTGCTGCATTTGTTGAGAAATATTACTGTCCAGATGACATTTCATTACAGTATACATTTCCCCAAGAGGGCCTTCGTCTACTTCTTTGTTTCAGATGAAAGAGCAGCAAAGACTAGAATTGGTTTTTCTTATCCTTTAACCATTAAAGGTTAAAGATCTGCCGGCTGTGACCAACATTACTTGAGAGATAGCTCAATACATTACTCTTGGATTAAGTACCGGGGGGTGTCTATTTACCAGGCAGAGCAATTTTAAGGACTTTTTTTTTAAGCTTCACAAAGAAATTATATGACATTATTAGCGGAAGAGTAATTTACAGCAATGCACTTGAAAAGTAAATTATTAAATGACCTACTAATTTACTAATTAATGTTAACCCCTCTTAGCTTTTTTTATATTTCTACATTCCTAAGAAACTATGAGCCAGATCCGTGGTATGATTGGTGGCTATTGGTTGATGGTTTTATAATATAGTTCACAATACTGCAAAAACATGGCTTCAAATAAACTGAAGTAGGTGCTTTGATTCATTGTAATTAACTAATTTAGGCGGAGAGTTAAACAATTTATTTTTACCAATCGCTACCAATAGTACCAAGGGATTCTCTGTGAGTGGCTTAGGAAGTAAGAGAGGTAGGGGCAGTGAAGCACACTCAGGGACAGTGACCACTCAGGGACACATGCAGTGGTCACTGAGGAAGCAAAGGAGAATTTTTAAAAGCGTGAATGATTTTGGTTTATTTACTAAAGCAGGTGTTTGCAGGTGAAGCTCTAGTTTCAACTCACCATTGTGTATTTTGGAGGGCCATTCCTGGTAGCCTTCTGCTGCAGGAAAGGCCCACTTGGCTCTGCAGAGCACAGAGTGATTTCCTGAAGGTCATCTTACTTTTTTATCTATGCACTATATACAAGGGCTGTTCAGCTAGTCTTGCGGGGAAAAAGGCCAGGGTTGATCCTTCACAATGAACAATTCTTCTGCAAACGCCGTATTAAGTAAATATTTTAGTGCTATTATACCATACTTAGCAACTTGCGAAGGTGCTGTGACGAGACACAAGAGCTTATGTGACGTCCCACATTTCATCTGCTTTTTCTATACATAGTGCACTTTGATTATAAAATCTGCCACCAGTCGTCATAAACTCGGCATAAGCAAAATTCCAGTTGCTTGGACTGTTTTAGCAAATCTCATGCTGTTGACAGTTATGCTACTCCACTTTTAATAGTTTGTTTCACATTTGTGAATGTTAAAACGATAACGTAATTTAAATATACAGTATAACTAATGCCAACCAACAGCAGAACAGAACCAGGCCTGTAATAGGGACTACATGGAAATTTAAAAAAAACACTAAGCTGTTGATATGATAGTTGGAGTGTCACCTTAAACATTTCCCTGTATGATAAAACTTCTGTGATTCAATCATTATAGGCCGTAATTAATAGAGTGCATTAAAGAAGCCCTGCCAGCTGGTGAGTGGCCTCCTTTCATGTGTCTCAGAAATATAATGGATGCAATGCTCACATGCAGAGAGGCTTTTCTGACTTTCTTGTGTTGCACTTCGCAGATCATGACTGTGCAATTGTTCACAGTGAACCTGTTCACCTACTTTTTGGCAATCTTCGACAAAGCCCTTCTAACAGCCCTTTCTGAAAACGGTTTCTTGGCACGAACAAGAGACAAATAGTTAGGCGCGAAAAAGGTAATTAGTTCCAGTCCCTAGCAATGAAACGGAGGTAACAGCCCATGGAGGTTTACAACTTCATCTAGATGCAATAACAATGTGGCCACATTCCCAGTTTTCACGTTACTGCTGAAAAGATATTTTTAATGTAAGGCGTAAATTAACAAGGAAAAGGCTGCCAGAGAGGAACAGATCCCATGTGTTTTTCTGTAACTTTCAAAAATGGTTAATAATAGTTTCTGTTATTTAAGAGAATGTATTAAGTATACTGTTGTATTAGATGAAATGCAAAACTATCAACATTGATGATATTTGTTTGGTTTATATGTAACAATACACTTCATGACTAGCTGCATACTATTAGTTACAAGGTAAGAACAAAACCATGGAATATGGAGTGCAATGTTGCGTTGTAAAGAGCACCTGTATATTCTTCAATCCTACTAAAGTGGAAAACATCTATTCATGTAAATAATTGTGTTTTCTTGAACAATCAGGACTAGACAAGTGAACCCATAAGCTAAGATCCCAACAGACAACTTTACAATCTAGTTTAAAAAGCAAGAAATGGCCTCAGAAGAAAGGATGGTGCTGGGTAAAGATTAATGGGTGTAAGGCACCTACCTTAAATGGGTCCCGGACGTCCTCTTCTCCCTCCCGGCAGAAACGCCGGCACCGCTTACTGGCACATGAAGCTCGCGCGCGCGGCCGCTTCATGAATATTTATGAGGCTGACCGCCGACTGGATTCCGCCATAGCGACGCAGGACGCGATCATGTCCCGGGACGTCAGGGGAACGCCCCCCCCGGGCTATTTAAACCTCATTCTCCGTTTCCTTAGTGCTCAGTTATTCTGGTGCTTCCTGTATCTCGTGAGCCCCTCAGTGTTTCAAGTTCTGTATCCTGTTTATCCCGTATCTGACCCTGGTCTTCTTAACGGTTCTAGTGTATTTCTGGCATCCTGACCCTGGCTATCCCAACGACTCCGTGTACTTCTGGCATCCTGACCCTGGTTATCCTTAACGACTTTGTGTACCTCTGGCTTCCTGGCCCCGGCTATCTCAACGGCTCCTGCGTATCTCGGGCATCCCGACCCTGGTCTGCTAAACGGCTACGTCCTGACCACCCGTGCTTATATCTACACTGCCAAGAGCCCTGTTACCCTCACCAGGCCCCTTGTGTTCAATTCCTGCATTCCGGATTCCTCCTGGTAAGACGAACCTCACAATGGGTCTGTTACAAGGGACATGTCCAATTTGCCCTACCAGCCCACTCAGCAGCAGCGCACTGGGTATCTAGATAACCCAATAGGGCAATATCCATCTGGTTTTGCAGCAGAGAGGATTCTACCCTCCAGACCTGCCACCCATGCCACCATCCAACATAACCTTAAATTGATCTAAATGATGTATTCTTTCATTTTACATTTTATATGCTGTCAGTTTTAGTGTTCTAATTTGTCAAGTAAATATAGAGGCTAGAAAAAAATGCTAAATAATCATTGTTGTCAATTAATAAAAAGGAAAAAAAAGCACAATTATCTACACCAAAGTGTACCATTTATAGCCTCAAGCTTATACACCACTAGTTAGGGGATGTCTGCAGAACTGTTTGATCTGAACACAGAAGATATACCACAGACTGGTGTATCATTCTGTCAAAGAACTTACCGCAGAACGAGATAATGTGGCTGCTGTCCTCATGGACAAATTTCCTGGTAACAGCTTCTTCCATTATCTGCTTCACCTGAAAAAATAATGAAAGAACAGACGCTCAGATAATAGCCAGGCCCGGAAGGAAGGTGGAAGAAACTCTACTGCTTCTGCAGCACAAAATTACTAATGCTCATAAAATCAAAACAGTGGATGCTGGTTAGCTTTTTATTAGGCGTTTGAACAAGACACATGTTTCACTGTAGCAACTTATAAACTATACAAATAATGTTACTAATTTTACGGTTTACTGCCATATTATACAACATACACTGAGATAATCCAAAGTAGCCATTATAAATAAGGTATTTTCATGTGACTAAAGCTCTTTTATCTGGGGCAAGTGAAAAAGAACAGTGTATTAACCCAGCTGGGTTTAACATTGGCCCAGCATTATACATTGCCCATTCATGTTTCAAAATCTTAAATGCAGGTTCGGGAAATTGTTTGCAAAAAAAAAAAAGAACAATCTTTAAAGGACCCTGTACATGTATAGATCTGAAGGCATGGTATGACCTACAAAGCTATATTATTCTTCTGTACTCAGCATGTCCAGCTTATATATATCAAGACAATGCTGATAGGCATTTGAAATAGTAGAAACACATCAGAATGAAAGATGGATTGAAGTGAGAACAGCAAGTTCTCATTGCCGTTCCAGATTCTGAATGTTAACTGGCTAACATAAATGCTATGCCATGCTAAGTTATAAAGCCGATGCATATGAAGTGTATCACAGAACATTCTGCTGAAAAGGACAATTTAAGAGCACGTATAAATAACTAAAAATAAAAGAAAATACCTGGTGCTCAACCCTAGACCAGTCGCAAGTGAATCAGTGTGACTCGCTTTTTACAACAAAACATAACTGATAAAATAAAATAAAAAAAATGTATACAATAACTTTGTGGTAATTTGGTATGGAGTGAAGATCAAAATTCCAAATCAAACTTGTATTTGGATTTTTTATCTTCATTTCAGGGGTGAACAAATTTGGTCTGCATCTGAAAGCCAGCCAAAAAAGATAGGAGCCAGCTTTTTTTTCTTCCACAATCATATATTTTATTTCCCTGGCACCCGGGGGTTTGTCGAACCCTTGCTATACACTAACATATGTTTACACACTCTAACACCATACAGTGACACACACACGCTGACATCTTATGCTCATAAACACTTTCTACGCTTGTGCACGCACGGGCTAACACCATACACTAATACACACACTTTAACATTATATGCTGACATACATACTCATGTCAATGCCGTACTCTAACATAAACAACACCATACATGTTAGCATCACTCTCTTATACGCATGCACACACACTGACTAACACTATACATATATAAAAATACTCATTCTAACACTACGGCATCCAGCAGGGGTTCACGTAGCTTGCATTATGTGACCCGGCTGGGTGCCTCACAGGACCTGCTACACCGGATTCATGATGGCGGGTAAATAAACAATATCATAGAAAAGCATGATCTGTGTGCTGCACGTTCTGGAGCTCATCTCCAGAGAAATAAATGTGTCATATATAAGTACATGTAACGTTTTGCATCCAGAGGGTGACTTGTTGTTTTTCTAAATAACAAACAGAGGTAAGCGGCAGCAATAAAATGAAAAACCTTAGGCATATCATGCATGCAGACAAATCCTAAGCGTCAGGAAGCAGATGGAGTTTTATGAGATGCATATATTATTCAGCAAAATCCCTCTTTATTTTTTATCTACTCTGTTTTAGTGACTTTAACACAAACAGCATACAGTATATAATGTATATATGCACACTACAGTAAGTAGAGAGAGAATAATCCATTCTTCATGCATTATTGTAACTGGAATACATATTTAATATGCCTTTTTCACATATCCAAAGAATACTGCTTATTATTTTACGTTGCTAGAGGGTTAGTAATGCCTTAATATAAACACATTAATATATACCAGCAACCAGAGGAATTCTGATAGACAAGCAAGTTATGATATTTGGCTATTTCTCCTTTTATTGCAGCAAGAAGACCTGCTTAAGATTCTTCTGATCCTATTCAAAGCGGGCGATGGAATGTTTGTGCATAAGCAGGCCCCGGTTCACATCCAATATGCCTGTATAGCATTGTACTTTGACGTTTTAGCCGATATTTGTCACCTGGCTCTGTATACTACAAACAGTTCATAAACTATATTAACACACAAAAAATGGGTAGTGTAAATATTGGATCTTTTAACAGTTATATAGGGGAGAAAGAGGAAGCCAACATACTTTATAATTTAGTTTCCTCAGTCTACACAAATAATCAGAAGAGTAACAATTCATTACCATTAATTAATTAACTTGCTTCCTGGTGATCAATAAAAAAGTATTTGAAAAGTTTGTGTAATTTAACTTACACCCTGAAGCCCAAGTATATAAGCAGCTTCGTGTGGCCCACCTCACTAAACAGGAGGCTAACAGAGAATGTTAAAAAAAGTCTTGTAGGCCAGGGGTAATTTTAGGCAGCAGGTCATTTTTTTATTCCTCTCATCCCACTCCGCACATAGCAGGGCTTTATTCTTCATGCCCTAGACGGAGGCTTTTATTAAATGGATATGAGTCATTTGTTCAGCTCCACAACTATGATGTCTTCAGTTCTGCATGATGACTATAACCACATAATAGCTTATAGAGATTTAAACACTGACACAACAGAGGCCTCCAACCTCAGCGCAGTCCCACCAGACAGCTCCTCACACAAAGCCACACTCCCCCAGTCCCAGCACAGTAAGTCTGAGCACGAGAATACAATGTCATTTCCCAGCGCTCAGCCGGTGTGTGAGGACTGCGAGGGAGCTGAAGAGAGCTAACCGCCTGGTGGACAAGAAATTTAGGAGGGTGAGGAGCTTGGTGTTTAAGGAAGTATATTAGAGTGTGTGTAAGTATGTTAGTGTGTGTGTGTTATTTTGAGTAAGTGTGTATGTGTGTGCATGTTATGATGTGTGTCTGTGTAACTATATTATGACCAGAAAGGTAAAGAGGTGTGCGTTAAAAAAGGTCCAAATGTTATTCTGGTAAATATACAAAGATTCCTTGGAAGTAAAAAAATAATATTATGTTACTGTATGTGGGCAGGAGGAAGGAGCATATGCATATGGGAGATCTTACTGTCTGCATCCATCCATTTGCAATGTGGGAAAACAATGAAGGGGGCACTCACATATTCATTAAAGTGCTGGACTGTCCCTTTAACTATCCCTCGAATCACTCTTCTCCTATATTTCTGTTTAAATAGTTTTTGTGACCTTTGTGATTACTATTCAGGCTTTTCCATATTATTATTATTTACATTTTGTTTTCAACAGCACTACTTTGAAGGGGAAGTCATTAACATGTTTTCACTGTTCCTATCTCCATATGCAATCCCAACAGCATGCAATCATACAAAGGCTGCTCTGTGTGTTACCCGGAGGCTGCTTCCTGCATTGAAACCTGTGATCTGCACATTATATCAGTACCGATGGTGTGCCAGTATCAGTAAAGGAAAGTGGCTTAACAACAAAACATAGTGGGGATTAACCACAAAAAGTGAAAAGGACCACTTTTCAAACATTGCCCCAAAGTGACTTTATATACATTAAAGTGTGTATGGTGGCTGGCATGTCCCTTTAAAGGTGTTGTTTCACTTTAATGTGCCAAGCATACAAACATTAGCATAGCTCTCATTCTACTCTTTGCCTTACTCTGAAAATGTAATTGAAGTATGACAACACAGAGATATTTAAGACATTTTTTTCAGTTTCTTTGGCAACAACCCTATCTTTGCCTGCTTTTCCCTTCACATGACAATCAAGCATTCCTTGAAACCTGATGAATGCACAACAAGCATACGATTAGAGGGTTAGTTCTGGGAAGGATTTGGATATTCAAAATTTCTTTGCATTAGAATGCTTCCTATTGGTTTTTCTCTTATATGCAGAAACAAAGAAAAAAAATAATTTCCTTGCATATTAGAGACAGGGGTCTGAGACCTGGTACTGAAAAGAACTAATCTATTGTAAACTTCCCCCAAGACTACCTACATGATATTCCTGACAGAAACACGATTATAATGTGCTATCTTCAGGTTTAAGAAGAACTTATCATACAGGTACCTTAAGAAAGACTTTTATATAAATGGCAAGGTCCCTCTATTCATATTAAATAATTGAGGGTATAGGGACTTGAGAAGTGTTAATAAAAATAAGTATAATGACAATATGTCCTATATAAATCCATACATTTTAATTTTCACAAGCCGATGATAAGATGATATTGTTATTTTAAACAATTCGTATCCTGACAATGATTTGCCCTAGGGGCAGCTGTGTCAAGAATACCTTAACTCTTGTGCTATTAAAACAAAAATGTGTCACTGCCATTTTCGAAAGACTCTTCTGTTTGTTCATCGGGATCCTATATCTCTGAGATGACCTTGTCACATCAATTTAAACCTGAAAGATACTTTGTAATTGCTATGATGATGATCTTGTTCAACAATCTACAAATATATTTTTATGCATTACATTAATGGCTGTCTCTGCAATTAAAACACAATTTCAATGATTTTAACCTTTACTGGCTCGAAAGGCACTGGCATTAGCCTCAGTATCGTAACACAGTATACAGGCTGGAATGCAAAAGTCCAACAACTGGCAGACATGAAGTGTTAAACAACCAGTTGTACTTTATATTTACTTACACAATGTTAAATAGATAACACCGGACAGTCACCCTCACATTTTTTATATATGCTGCTAATACACTGGCATCCCCCTACAAACTGCATAGGGTTCCCATGAGAAACACATTGCAGAGGCACCCTCACCTTTGCTCATGCCAGCACTCAGTCTTCAACCTACCATGGAGGATTCTATGGCGATATGCAATGTGGTACGGGACGCACATTGCATATCGCCATGCTCTGCGGACCTATGGGACGTTCATGCAGGTGATCAGAACGGGGATCCAGCCATGATACATGCTACTAGACATGTGCAAATGGGCTATAAACAATTAGGACAAATGTTTTGGTTTGTTTTTTTGTTCCCTGCCCATGTGGTTGTAAGGGATAAAGTAAATACAACAAACACATTTCTGAATAAAACACAAACATACATGTTTTGGAATAAACAGGCTGTGGTCTTTTATTTAGCGTTAAGCATAACAATTATTAATAAAGTCATTTGAAACATAATAACTTATACCACATGAACTCTTGGCCCAAACTCCGAGTTTTAAACAAACATATAAATTAAACTTTAAACAAAGCCAACTGCCCTAATGCCAGAAGGCTAACAAACTGATTACCAGCTCAACCCCTGCATAGGTTTAAACCCAATAAAAGCCACGACAAATTATACATACATATATCCCCATTTTCTAAATTATTATTTATATTTGTATCTTTTTTTTTGTCTGTTCAACAGCTCCCCTACCATTCCCACGGCTTTCCTGCTCAGCTGCTGTTCACTAGACTCAAGGGGTCAGTACAGACAGACAGCAGCTCGCCTTGCAGCATGAAAATATATTTATATCTCCTTTTCCCGCCTTTTGCGAGACGCAAGTACTTTTGTTACATAATCCAGTAAAAAAAAATGTAATCACCTTACCCATTGAACTTGTGAACTACAATTGGTAGCAGGGCTTTTCACTCTGTTCAGCCGAAAATTCAGGGGCGTTTTTAATACAGGAAAGAAATTTGTTGCCCGGTCAACACATTCACTCACTCTCTGATTCTTGTTCACTCTCTCACACTCTCTAATTGTTTCCCTTCCTTCTCTGCCGACCACTTCTGCTTCTGTCGACCACTTCTGCTTCCAAATCTTTTTTTCGCTATCTTATATCTTCCCTTCTCTTCCATCTTTAATCTGCTATCTTCGTCCACATCTCCGCGGACATAACCCAGTGGGAACTTCCACCAAAACGGCTGCGCTTCCGGTGACATCCTCTCCCCCACCCTCCAACCTGACACAGCATGTGTTCAATCCATTATATATTAAAATACGTAATGCTACTTCGTACTAGACATTAATTTCCAATTAACACAATAGTCAGAACATGTTATGTATTTAATGGCATTTATATAATTTTTTTTCATACGACCAACATTGTCATGAGTAATTACCTATTAATGTATAACATGGCCTTTATAATGTAAGATTTTAAATATACACATCTTCTAACTGCAGCCATGATCAGTTAATATATATGATTTTAACCCTATAGTTTTATCCTTACAAAAATCATGTTTTTTAAATTTGTCTTTTAATAATTTAAAAACTGACCCTTTATATATACATATATTTTGCAAATAAACAAACACAATAGTAGCCATTTCCTAAGTGGAGAAGCAGCTAAACAGGCTTTGCCATGAGCTTGTCTAATTTTTTTTCCGCCAAGCTCCAAAGGTTAGCCTCAAAGGAAAAGTATAGATCCCAAAATGGAATTTTTTATTTTTCGATGCATGTTGCTGTCCATTTTGCACAGACTCCCATGCACCATAGTGCATGCAAAATGGTATTCATTCTGTACATGCTCCTGGGAAATAAAAAATGCACCAGATATCATATCATGTCTATTTAATATTAATAAAGTTCACTAATGGTTTAACATATTCGGCTTTCTGGTTGCAATTTCCTGCCAGACCGTAATACCCTCATTTTATTCTGGGACTGTGTAAAATATATATGTTTAAATATAAATTAGAGATCAATGTTCTTATGATGGCAAGTTAACGTCTTAATTCTTTTCAGAATTTATAAAGATAAACAGTTTTGATCAGTGTTTTAAATGTAATTCTATGTCAGTAATTACTAAATACTGCAACTAGTGACAGTAATGGCTACTCTAAGGAATAAAATAACATCAATTAATATTAACCACTAATCTCAAAACTGCTGGAAGAGTAGTAATAGTTACTTAACCATATTCTTGGAACCTATATTAAATGGTTCAGTAAAATAACAGCATGGTTTACTTTCCATATTGAGATGAAATGTTTCATCTAACCAAACTATGCCATATCAGTCTTTCTTGTTTAAGACAAACATGCTGGCTTGCCTCCTTCATAATGTATAGTTCATTTGGTAAATAGCTCACAGACACAGATCTGAAGGTTCTACCTGATGTGCTGCTAGGTGCTGTCACCCTATTTAGCCGTATATGTGTTTTAACAACAGAACCCAAATTGGCTTCCCAAAAAAATGAATACAATCAAAGAGTTGGCATTTGTTTATATGTTCAGTGATGAGGACGTATAAATGTGCTAAAGCAATTTATTCTCCTGTCATATGATTGACTTGAATGAGCTACAATGAATTCCATACGCATAAATGCATAAGAACAGTCACAACTTTATCCGGCGTTCTGCTTCGGTGGATGCAACATGAGCTCAGACGTGTGAACTATTTTGCTCCCTTTTGAAACAATATCATTAATTTTTTATCATGTGAAACTCAATACTCAATGTCCATATAAATGTACATTTATACATTTACCCATCAATAACGTAATGTTAATTTACATTGCATAATATTGTACTGCTTGTTGACAAACGTGTGAAACGTCTTTTTATATTCATAAGCAGACAGGACAATAGGTCAGGCCATCTCAACGCATGCTCCTAGCACAGCACCTGCCTGTTTGTTAGCACAGTTGTGGAAGCGCAGAGAGATAGGAGTATAGCAGAGCATAGAATGATTGGCAAAATAGTTTGCCCCTTTAAAAAGGGTATACTCTTACTTATGTTGCTCCTTAAAAAGAACATTTTATTTAGTCTGTTTTTACTTTTCTAATAGTTCTTGATACCCTTGTTCTGCAGATAAAAACACTGGTTTGCTCCTGAAACGAGCAGTTCATTGAAACAAGTCAGGAATATACACCTCTAGTCCTCTAGCTTCCCGAAAGCTTAGTAAAGATTTTATCTGCTACCTTGTCAAAGAGAAGTGTGCTATAATCCAGAATCGGAAAATGAAATCAATACACATTAAGAAGACCAACCAAAAATAGGCAAAAAAAAACAATGTGTAGAACAGTGGGGTGCTTTGTAGACAGGAGCAGCATGATCATGAACCTTGAATGCTTGAGAGAATGTGCAGCTGCAAGGTCATCTGCGCTAGTCTTCTTACCAACAGCCTTCATATAAATATTGTCTCAAATTCACTATTTATTGGCTTTGAGATACCGTTACCTCTTTGCTCATTTGTTTTTCCTTTCTTAGTATTCTTAAGTCGGGTTTTTAGCTGGTTAAGCCTTTTTGATTGATTTGGGGGTGGAAGGGGCAGCCTACTTATAAAGTATCAATGCTTATCATTCATTTCTTTGGAGAAACCAGCTATTCTTAAAGTGGCAGTTCAGTCAGTATATCCAATTTAACGCAGTGTGATCCCTTAAAATGTTTGTGTGGTCCATTTTGTTAATGCATAGGGGGGGCTCACCAGCACTGGCTCCGATGAATGCTGTACGCAGGGGACTTTTTCCTGCTACTGGTTGATGTCTTAATGCACCAATCAGTGGCAAGAGCTGGCGGATCCTGGGGGAAGAGGGCAGCTGTTGCAGAAGGACTGCAACTTCTGTGTCAGGTAAGTGCTTTAGTTTATTTATTTTCTTTGAAAGAGGTTTAAGTACTCTGTGAGAGTGTTAAGGCTACTCACAGAGTACTTTAACCCCTTCTTTACTGAGGGTACTTTGTACCCAAAAGCCTAGAGCTTTTTTCTTGTTTTTTACGATATTTGTTTAGCTATGATTAGCCTTTTTCGTTTTTGCCGTACTCATACAAATTATACATCTTTTTTTTCAAGGACATATATAGCTTTCTTTGGACACCACTTTTAGATGTATAGTCCAACATTTAGCATGAATAATACATTTGTGTGTGATTTTGCTATGATAATGTCACTAAAGGAGATGAGTTAACCATATAACCCCAAACCCATTCGTTTTGCGTCTTGAGTTTGGAAATTCTGGCAATTATACGGCAAATATTTGACGGCATACATTGTAATCACAAACAAATAAAACAATAAATAACCCACAAAGTGCATATTTTTGGAAAGTAGACAACCTCGGGACTTTCACTGAGAGCTTTTAGCCATTATTAATATAATTTTGCATTTGTTAGCATTTTTTGCAATTGCACAACAAATCAACCAAATGTATTCAGCTGCCCTTTCAGAATACAGAAATATCCCACATGCATAGGTTGTTGTATAAACTTTGAAATCTACAGGACACTCTCATTTCACTGCACAAACAGCATAGGGCAGTGTATATACATAGAAAATAAAGGCTTAAATGACATAAAACACTATACAAACACAATTTAGATTAAAAAAAACAACAGGAGCAACAGGTGAAGGATGGCCCGCGGGAAGGGGGCAATTGCCCCACAGGCCATTCCAAAGGTCCTCACAGAGGGCCATTTTGTGAACAATGTTGGACCAGCCCGGGGTGGCAGGAATGCAGCTGGGTCATATTATGTCGAAAAAACATGGAAAAAGCATGCAAGTGTTTGTACATGAGCATGAATGTGTAAGTATATGTGAGCATGGATATGTGAGCTAGTGTATGTGTTTTAGAGTGAAAGTTTTTTTTTAGAAAGGTGAATGTGTGTGTAAATGTGTGTCTCAGTGCACATTATTTACATGGGGAGGGGGGAAAGGAGCTGATAGGAGCCACTTAGCTTTACCTGCCCCCTGGCCAGAAGGTGCCAGCCCCGCCCCCATCCCTATATGCCAGCCTTTTGCTCTTCTGGTGCACCTGCTTTTTTGGACTACAACTCCCATCACACTTTTCATCAGAATGGCTCAGGGTTATGTGAGTTGTAATCTACAGACATCAGCCCATTTGTAAAAAAGATATATATTTTAGAAAATGTTTTTTATTTTTCAATTATGAGATTATGTGATTTTGATGATGCATGACAGGAGGGATCTGACAGTTTTTCCAGTGTGCCTGCCAGCTGATCTAACTATAGATCAGCTGGCAACATGTTGGCACACTTTTTTAATTTATTTTTTTTACTTTTGATGCCATGGTAGCAGACATACCAGCAGGCTGTCTATTTCACACATTGATTTCTGCCATTAGCCAGCAATCATTTTTTTCTCTCACTTCACATGAATGGAGCATTGCGTTAATTGTGAACGCAAGGTATTCATTCATAAAGAAAGTCTTGCCTGATCATCATTGCACAAGACTTCCGGCGTAGGGAGATTTAATGGTGGTTCCCAAGGGCTGCCTCTGATAGCGATGTGCATGAACACGCACATCACTACTTTATATAAATTAAATATACAAAAATAGATCAGCCATCTGCAAGTAGGTGTGGGGGAGATGTATAAGAAGGACTGAGATGCCCCCAAGTGAATCCAGTCAAGGTACTTAGTGGGTTGTTATAGGGCGTGTTTAGCTGTTGGTACCAAGTGTTCGCGGATCACTCCCTGTCCTTTGTTGAGTTGGAGGATAAAATTGTACTTTTCCTTTTTAGACAGTAAAGGACTTAGCTGGACTTATTGGTATGTGAATATATGTTCACACCAGCCCATCATTAACCGGCAGTCAGATAGCTCCGAGCATTAATGCTGACAACACTCTGTCATCTTAGATTTTTTGCAGCTGGATTGTTGCTACATTACAGTTTTGGTCAGATGGATTCAGTGTATAATTAGGACATCCACATTTTAAGACGAGCGTTAGCTACAAGACAAAGTAGAAAATCCAGTTATCACAGTTTAAAACCCGTCTGGTTTAAGCCACGTCGAAAATGGGCCCAGTTTACATATATGTAAAAAAATAACATGATGTATACTTTAATGTTTGGCTAACAATAGTTATGCATATGTATTACTAGGACACATGCCAAGCAACAGCCAATTCGCTAATCATTGATTAATTGAGTAATATAAATACACTGATTTAACTGGGGGCAGTAACATATACAATTAATTTTATCTGGAATTGCAGCTTTTAAATTTGCAATTTCCATAAGAACACAAGTAACTTCCCACTGCTGCTTCGTTTGATGCGCATGTTAGGGCCGCACCTGCTCTGCACAGTCGGTGTTATAAAGAAAGACCCAAACCTTTTATTATTTGCTTTTGATATGTACAGCTGCACGCTAACACAGTTTCAGGATCATTCAGTACACAGCAAGCCACCCAAAATAATTATAACCATATTGAGTGTGAATGGTATTATAATTATGAAACTGTTATACATATATATATATATATTATATATATATATATATATAGATATATACACACCCATGTACCCAAGTGTACCCATGCTTAAAAGTAATAATTGCCATTATTACTTAATAAAGTGATCTTGGTCGTAAATTGTCTTTTCCAAACGGTGTTCACTAAGCCTTGGATATATCAGGGTAAAGCTGTGTTATTGCTAAACTATTTGAGAAGCCTGAATATCACAATAATCTTGTGAGTGCAATCATTGGCCTTTTTTCAAGAAGCTTTGAGTTTTATAACATCTACACTATAATTTTTTTTTGTTTTTTGTCCCTCTATTTGAACATCACAATCGGTTCATACGAGCGCCCTTAGGTGGATCTTGTTATTGCTAATAACGTGACAAAGGCTGATTTTACTTTTTGTACCCTTCGTGACAATGGTCGTTTTAACATTTCTGCGCTGCTCGTGTTTAGCTGTAATTTTCTTCTTTCCCGTTTACTGAACCCACACACATTAGATATTTTTTTTTCAGGACAAGAAGGGCTTTCTTTAGATTACATTGTTTTGATTGTATCATATTATTTACTATTAAAAAAGTATAAAATATGATGAAACATTTAGAAAAAAATGACTGTTTCTAACTTTTAGTTGAAAAGTCTTTTACTCATCTATAAAAGGTAATAAAAAAACCTGCTAAATAGATTCTACTATTTGTCCTGAGTTTAGAAATACCCAATGTTTTTATGTTTTTTTGCTTTTTTCTGCATGTTATGGAGCAATAAGTACAGGTAGCGTTTTGCTATTTCAAAGCCATTTTTTCCAAATCTGGTAATTCTTCCCCCCCATGTGCCATTTCGGGTATCTTTGAACCCGGCCAATGCAATTTACCCCATCAAGTTATATATTTTTGAAAACTAGACAGCCCAGGGTATTCCAAATGCTAATATTCTAACCCTTTCCAAGCACTTTTTCTACCATCAGCCTTTGTCAAACTTTATGGTAGTAATTTTTTTGCATTTATTTTTTCCCACACATTTTACTTCAGGTATGAATAAACAGGTTCTGGTACATGTCACTATCATAAAACACCCCAATATGTGTTTAGCAACATCTCCTGAGTACAGCGATACTTCACATGAATGATTTTGCCTGGCTGTTTGGGGGCAAAAGGGCCACATTTGGGGCATGCACATTTTTCAATGTTGAACTTTGGCATTTGGGGATCCACTGCCCATGCCCTATTTGGTACATCTTTGAGCCGGGCCATTTCAGTGTGCCCAATAAAGCCATATATTTTTGAAAACTAGACACCCCAGGGTATTTTAAATGCTGGTATTTTAACTCTTTGCATGCACACATTTTACCACCAGCATTTTTTCAAAGTTTGCAGTAGTATTTTTGTGTGTGTATTTTTCCCACACACACCTACTTTATGTATGAATTTACAGCTCCTGGTATATGCCGCTGTCACACGACACCCCAATATGTGTTCAGCAACATCTCCTGAGTACAGTGATACCCCACATGCATGGGTTTGTCATTTTTGGGGGGAACTAAAAGGCCACATTTGGTACATGTGCATTTTTCTAATTGGAAATTAGATGTGTGGCCATCCTTCCCCCCGTGTTAATTGGGACCTTGTTGAACCCGGCCAATTCAATTTACCCCATCAAATCATACATTTTTTAAAAGTAGACACCCCATGGGCATTTAATATGCCAGTATTTTAACTCTTTCCATGCGAGAATTGTTTTAAGCTAATATGCTAATTTTAGGACTTGCTCACAAAAATATATTTTTTATATATATATTTTATTTTATTTTTAAATTTTTAACATTTTTTTTCAACTTGAAGGTTCCCCTGATAGTGACATCAGTGGGAAATTATTTTTACATTTTACTGTTTTTTTTTCTAATTATTATTAATTTTATTTTATTTTTAATTTATTTTTTCTAATCACACTGTGATTAGAAAGCTGAGCTCCATTGACTTGCATGGTTGAATGCAGTACCTGTATTCAACCTGCAAGTGGAGCCAGAGTTCTCTAGAGGGTCTGGAGACCGTCTAGCGAACCTTTTCATCTATATTATTTTTTTCCCGGGCCGCCACCATCTTGCTGATGGCGAAGATCACCGGCAGCTGCGGCTGTGACCGCTCTCCGGAGCGGTCACAGTCCATCAAGAGGTAAGTGTTTGGTGTCGCTGGATGCCTCCTGATCGAGGCATTCCAGCGACACCATTTAAGTTTAGGAGGCGATCGTTGATCGCCTCCTAAACGCTTTTAAAATGGGCGTCCGCCGCCATACAAAGTATGGCGGATGTTGACGCCCCGGGGAGGGGCCAGAGATGGCCCCTTTGTGCCGATCATGGCGTTGCTGAATGCCTCGAGGTCGAGGCATTACAGCAACGCCGTTTCGGTGCAGAAAGCGAAAATAGATCGCTTTCTGCACCCGTTTAAAGACGTGCCGGTCGTGGCACGTCATTTGTCGTTATCGACTTGAATTTCGGTGACGTGCCCGGACCGGCAATTGTCATCAAGGGGTTAAGTAAGTATGAGAGCAAGGAGTTGTCTTTAGCTTGTTTGTTATGTTAATTAACAAGCTGTGCCCATACATCTGGAGGCGTTTGGAAAGAAAGCTGAGGATTGACATCATGAGTTCAGTAAAGTTTTAATTATGTTTTGGAGAAAACATGAGTCTTATAATCAAGCCAGTACAGTAATATTGATCACTTACTTCAATAAATCCCCATCGGTCTGTCCATTTACATCATGCAGCAAGCTTCTCAAGCCAAGTGGCAATGGAGCAAGCCAAGTGGCAATGGAGAAAGCCAAGTGACAATGCCTACTCTAGCAGGCAGGGAGTCTTCAGTGACATCAAAATTAAAGGGAATTTCAGCAGCTCTTCGGCTAACTCACTTTCACATTAGTGCAAATTGATTCAGCAAGAGTCTCTTAAATTGAAAAGGTACAAATCTTTATTTCATCTTCTTAAAAGACAAATAAATGGGGAAACTCACACCTCACGCGTTTCACCTGGATGGCTCAATCATTGACCAGCGGCATTTGACTGCCCGGTATGCTTCGATACTAGGGATGAGGGTACAATCCCTAACCAGTTATAGTATTCAGTCTTCGACTGTCATTGGTGGTGTGTGGAACTGTTGGCCGACATCCCTTGTGGATTAGTATGTCTAACGGAAACCATCAGTAATACAGTAAAGTGAACATTTGAGCCATTTTAAAGAGATCTGCACCAAATGAGTCTGCAGCATGCATTATTTGTCTGGCTGCCCTAACTGAAGGTGGGTGTTCCTTATTTTGTATCTGTTACCTGGGTTTGTCCACTACCTGTTCTGGGCTTGCCAGACACGTCTGTACTGAGCTGCTTGACATCCAGCTTGGTGTCTCTGACACTGCTACCTGTGTTACTTCTGGGTACATCTGCCTGGTAATGTGTTCCTTTGGCTCCTCACCGTGGCTACATTTCAGTTCCTGTACCCTGCTAGGCACCCTAGCACCTAGCTCCTGGTGTACCACTGCCTCGTTTTGGCTACCTTAGTTTTCTGCTTTGGTGACCAACTCCTGTATGACTCCAACAAAGGTAAGCTTAACAAGTAATATGTAATGTTTCCAATCTGGCTTCAGGGAGTATAGTGCATTTTATATCACAGTTTTATTTGTGTAAATAAAGGCGTCCTTTGATTGTAGCTCTTTCATCAAGTTGATTTCTCTAAGGGATTTCATTTTCATTTGAGAAGCTTCTCTTAAAAGCACCAATGGGCATGAATTGAAAATCAGACAGTACATGAAACATGAAATATGTATTACTTTAAGAAATCATCCAGTCATGAACAAACTTTATACCCCTTTAGAATTTGCCGGTAAAATGAATGCAGTTGCTGCAGATTAGGAACCATTTTTTGACATTTCAACTTATTTTCCGAATGCTCAGTAACCATGGAAGTAAAACTGCCACATGTGAGGTCTGGCAAAGAAGTAAATGGCTATCTCTGTGGCGTTATTCTACACAGATGTCTACATATTGCATTATTTTCATAAGACGATACCCAGATCTAGAAAGCTCATCTCTTCTGTTTTACTGAACACAGCTGTTTGTACTGCTGCATTCACAGTATTGACACATCAGGCTGGCTGCCTGAATTCTACAAGAAGATAATGGCGCAGATGCTAATATGCTTACATGATTCATTACCAAGTGCCTTTTTTGTAATGTTATGTTGTTCATGCAAAATCACACTGGATTGAAGAATTTATGCAGATCTAATGGACAGAATAAATTCAGGAAGGCGATCACACAACAGGCAAGTGCATGCTCTTTGGGAGAGATGGGAAGTCACCAAACAATCAAAGGACTTGAGATTGCATGGAAACAAACTCATGGTCGGGGGTGATGCCAGGAAGCGATCCCAAGCTGCATGTTAAAGGTCATCCTGTATATATATATATATATATATATATATATAGAGTGTGACACAATATAAAAGCAAAAAGGGGTTACTATGAGATGTCTAAAGTACGGTATGAGTTCAGGAAATTATCATGGGATGAAGGCTGCCCAAGAACAGAACAGGGGGGCATCTCCTTACACAACAAAATGTCATTTCAACTACCTGTCACCAGACAACTGGTGGTCGCTCAATAATCAGAGGAAATGTGTTTGACTTCCTGGCGTTGCTATGCAACCGTACCAACTACACAGCTTCATAATAAAATGGAGTGCGTGACAATCCTTCTTCACAGCCAAGCTACATGTAACAGATGTGATTAGCACAGCATCTGCTAAGACATGCTAGTTACAAAGGATCCTTCTTACTTATGTCACGTTTTACAATGTCGTTTTAATGAAACAAAACAGACTCGCTGTTTAACCCTTGTAACAACGATAGTAGCTTCCTTACTAGCAACTACCATCACTCTCGACCCAGTGCCCAAAGAACTTTAAATATATCATAATACACACACAAATTGGCAGATGAGTGATGTATACAGACAATGATCCATGTTAATGAACATAGTAAAATAGATGCACAAAGCGACAGATTAACAGCAGAGCACACTGAGCAATTGCTCCAGGGCCCCGGCAATCTGAGGGCCTATACTGCCCATCGTCCTCTAACGTGGTGATCCAATCGGGTCCCGCAACGTGGCCTCCACCGAGCAGGTGTGTGTGCGAGAGAGTGGGTGCGTCTGATGTTAATATGGAGAATAGAACTAGTAGGCAGAATGTGAAAGGTAGACAAGCAAGGTAAAACAAAAATGGAAAAGAGGGCAGAAAAGATGGGGGAAATATGTCAGCAAGTTATGTGCAAAAAGAGATAGGGCAAAAAATGCCAAAGAGAGAGGAAAGAATGGAGCAGAAGGAAAAAGATTGTAAGAGGCTAAAGGCAGAGGAAAATGAGCTTGCTAAAAGGAAATCCAGTAGCCGAGGCTTCATTTTCTGAATAAAGCAAGAATTTAGCGCATTCCCAGTGAATACCAATCTAAAGCATATATATTGGGGATTCCGTCACACTATATGGCCATACTCTGCTTAGCCCGCCACTACGTCAAAGTAACACAAGTTTGATGAGTCCTATATAATTTTTCATGGCTGTATTGCTTACCAAGTAGCTTATTTAGTCCCACTAACTGTGCACTAACTATTGCAACTGCACAATAGGTATTGGGGTATTTTGTATGGAATTTTTTTTTATTATGGTTAAGTTGTATGGTTAATGTTGAAAAATAGTTTGCCATAAGATAAAAAGGGCCCTTGCTGCACGATTGCTCCAGGGCCCAAAACGCCTTAAACTGACCTTGGATGCACATCCAAACATCCAAGCTTTGGAGAAGGATGAAAGAAAAAAAATCATATTACATTAGTATATACTGACATCTAATAAAAAATCTCAACCAGGCATGAGAAAAGGCAGTCAGCTAGACCATCTATTGGAATAAAAAATAACTTTTATTTGTAATAAAATTTAAAATTGAAGCTATTGTGAAGTTTCTGCACTTCAATGTTGAATACACTGACTGTGGCTTATTACAATAAACAGGTAAATTAGAATTAGAACATACTGTCTCTATTTGCCAGTCAATAGAAAAAATGTCCGGCAAAAGTGGAGAGAACAGCTTAGTTCTATAACTTATATTTGTTCTATATTTTTATTTTTACCCAAGTTGGGCTAAGATGCACCTGACAGTTTGTGAGTGTTTTCTACAAACCAATTCTGCCTATCTATGTCATATTGAGCTGTTCAAGCGTGAGTTGGGGCTCGCCACACACACGTTCATCAAAAAATTTGGCCCAAAAAAGTAATATAGTGTGAATGTGTAGTGAATGCACTCACAAAATACAGATGGTATACAGGCTCTTCAAGGTAAAATATTCTTTATTTCTTCTGTTTCTAAAATAGGTATAAAAAAAAAAAGCCAATGGTGCAGAATCCTTCTGTCGTGCTATAAGGAAATTGGAATACACTTACAGGATAGTAGATTTTGCCAGGCACTTCAGCTCATAAAAGTCCGGGGATTTAGGTAAAAATCCAAAACGCACTGCTTCTGTTAGGTGGTTTCTCAGGTACTTAACGCGTTTCGCCTCTCGGCTTCCTCAGGAGAAAATCGGTAGATTCAGCTTCTGCAGTGAAAACTGCAGAGAAAATCGGTAGATTCAGCTTCTGCAGTGAAAACTTTTCACTGCAGAAGCTGAATCTACCGATTTTCTCCTGAGGAAGCCGAGAGGCGAAACGCCACATGTACATGTGCCCCTATACCCGTGTCTTTTTCTGTTGAACACTGAGAGGAGTGTTGTTTGGGCTGCTGCAGTATTGCGGGAAGTAACTCATTTCATTTTTCACTTACCTTTTGACTCACTACCTGGTGTTTATTTTTTACCTTTTGGTTTTGCAATTTAATCCTTTCCTTGCCTTGTCTACTACTTCATATGAAGGTTCTCATTCCACTATTATAATGCATGCAGAATAATAATTATGTTGGCAAAAAACATACGTGTGTGTATGCTGTTAATTGTAGTGTATTTCTTAAAGCCCAGGATAAAATAAACAGAGGGGTTCTAACCACAGGCATACACCTAGACACATGATCTCAGGGTCCGCAATGTGATTAGGATAACATCTATTTAATTACTATGTTACTGTGAAAAAATAACAGCATAAAGTACATAAGGTAATATGGATCTACCAATCTATATATGCAACATTTTCTATGTGACTAAATACACTTACTTTGGTCTGGATAAATGCTGGCTGCAACTTTTATAGTAAACATCTGTGAATAATGCCAAACTGAATATTAACACGTTTTAAATATCAGTGTTGCTATGTTTTCATAATCAAAGTACCAAGAATAATTGTTATACTACCTTATCTAAACCCATTACCCATTCCTGTTTTTAAAATAACATTTTTAAAGCATGCTTTCATTGCTTTCATCTCATCGACGGTCGAAACTGCAGGGAAGCAAGTGTCTGAATTTATATATTTAGTAATAAAATCTATGAGAATTGAGGCAGCCAAACTTCTCTATGGATAGCAGCTTCATCCGGGGTAGGGTATATCATTGTGGACATAAGGAAAGTACCCGATAATCTGACGTGAGACTAGAGGCTATCCACAAAGGGACAAGAAAGCTACATAAGAACCTCGGTAATGAAGTGTCTATCCTCAGCAGTGTCTGTATTACACATTCATGCATCATGCATTCAAAATTTATGATCCCACTTACCCCCTAGCTGTGATGGACAGTTTTTTTATCAATAATGGACCAATACAATGTGTAAAAGATTTTTTTTTAATCCCACCTTAGACAGATCGATACATGAAGATGTGTACTCATTCCTCAGATAAATTATACTGAGAAATGCATAACATTATAAATATTTATAAGCAACATATAGGAAATTGGTTGCGCTACAAATATTGTCTAGGCTATCTCAGCGCTTGGCAAAGTGGTAGGTTGTGCTGCAAACCCAGAGAATGAAACAATTCCAAAGAGTTTATTTAGTTACTGATGCCCAGGATTGTAAAGCTGGATAACGCCAGGCAATAGAGTTTTTGTATGAGAACACTAGAGATCCTTTATTGAGCAAACAACCCCCACCTGAATATGGCATATATATACAAGCTGATGTTTTAATGGTCAGAACAAACTTCCAATGCTTCATGGACATTTAACTATTTATGAGCAGGCACTGGTCCATATGTGTAAAATGCAAACATAGAATAGGCTCCTATCTCAAGGATCATAACAAAAAAAACACAGAGGTGTATACTTATACGGTCTGGCAGAAATCTCCAATACAACTGCTATAGTAGGCAATGCAAATGTCTGAAAAAATGGACTACACAATAGTTGCAGTGGCAAAAAAAATAAGATTTCCTCAACATAGAACCTCACACGTTGTGAATCAAAGAAATCGTAATAATGTAATATAATGATAGTCTAGGTCAACCACAAAGGGGGTCACTGTGAATTACACAACGGTAAATCTTTAGTTACAGCTAAAGCAAAAAGTAACAAACAGCAGAAGAAGCTAAAGATCCTTGACTTGTCATTCTGTCAGTAACAGTATAATATACTGTGCTACATTGGACAGAAATAGATCAGCTTCTGAGTTGTATCAGTAACAGTTACTGTAAGGGTGATAAACTTAAGATCTTTTTTGTAAATCTTTGCAGGTCAAAGTGACTTTGCTCTGTTTCTAGGCAATACGGTGCCTAGAAAGGCAATTACATCTACACAAAGTGATTGTGCAGTTTTTAAAGTTCTCTGGGATATGTGGCGAGATGCTCTGACCTGCTTCTAGCAACCAAGCAAGTGAAGCAGACAGTGAACCAAGATTATGGCCCCAAAAATGGGATATAACTGCACTTGGAATAAAACTTTTAGGGGCAAAATGTATTTGACTCTTGTATATAATATCATTCCACTAACATATACTACCAAGTCATAGAACAACTTACCTTGCTTGTTATATCTCCACTGTACATATATTAATGGTACTAAACATGTCCTTTTACAGCCAAAGCAGGAATACAACCTCTATAGTAAAATACTGATTGACACATACAGAGTAAGCAGCTGTATAGTTTTTTGGTTAAATAATGTAGCGGGGCACATTCCCTCTGACTGCTTACAATTACAGTTTATTCCACTGTGGCCAAGTACGGGCAGTTCTACTTTAATCTCTCCTGAGCCAACAAAGGTAGGCAATGTGGAGGAGGTAATGAGGTACTGGGGTGGGAGATGGGAAAGGTGGGGAGGATATTTTGCCCCCCCTGGAAACACCTGCCCATGAAGCATACTGCCCTTAATCAGCTCGAAGTGCTTCTTCCACTCCTATCAATGGGTCCTGAGCATGTTTGATCTTAAATATATATATATATATAAGCAACAGTATTTAGCGTTAGGACCCACCTAACTTGGAGTACTTTGGCGTAGTGGTGGGCTTAGCATAATATGGCCATATAATGTGACTAAAACTCCAGTTTTGTCATCTTAGAAAGGTGTTTTTAAGTAGCTTTAACTACAGTCATGAGAGTTTACAACCTATTTGATGTGAGTGCGCTGATTTAGAGATTGTATATATATATATATATATATATATATATATATATATATATATATACATGCTTGTTTATATATTTTAATTGGTTGCTGATGTCTATCATGGTTAGAAGCACAGAACAATACTTCAATATTATACGCTCCAGTTTACTTGTTTCTCCAGCGGAGAAGTGAGTCACCCCCCCACCCCAACAATATACAATAATGCAGTTACAACCACGAAGGTGTGAGCGGAGCCCATCCCCACAGGAACATGCGCATTCTAAAGGCACAGGTCGCAGAAGGCATGACTCACACACATGATTACATGTAAGTGATACGTACAAGCTATGATACTGCAAACCATTAGCATTGCCCAAAGCATTGCAGTTCTCTTATTAGACATCAATTTAATATTGAAAGAGAAATAATGTTACCCAGGGAGGTGACAACATAATCAGTATGCAGTATAACAAACAATGGCCGTGCATGAAGTTAATTCATTACACCAGAAAGACACTAGACAAGCAGTTCTCAAAATCATTGCTTAGTAGATCAGTACCATTAGGGATATATATTTGCATGCATATAGTATTGATGTTAAAAAGTCAAATGATATAATGTCTATATAGGTTTAAGGAAAGTACAAGTATCCAGTATTTTTCTTTAAATGAAGAAAAATACATTCTGAAGAAGAAATCACCAATCATTACAGGCAAGGGATTGGTTGTAGGAACCACCCACCAATAAGGTTGGAAGAAAGAAATCTCCCCTTAAAAGATGAAGCTTATGGAAAATGTATATTGCATGGCTATATGCAAAGTATTGCTGGGCTGTATAATGCATTTTTGTAAGAATCCAACCGTTTCATTTAGTCATAACATTAATTGCATTCTGTAGCATGCTAAGCAAATAAACCTTAGCGGATCAGTCATTTTATCCTTTCCTTTAAAGGTTTAATTACTTAAAACATCAAATCAAAATTAAGTCTCAGGTTAATAAATTTGCAAGCTGCTCAACTCGCCTGCAGATGAGTGTATGCATAAGTCAGTTTTTACGAGGAGCATTCAGAGAATTTGTGAGTTGCACTTTGGTCAATGCCCACACTCCCAGTTTAGTAAATTGATCCATACTGTAACGTAATTTCACTCTTACTCAAGTACAGGTTCATAAAGTAATACAAGCTTATAGAGTATTGGAGTGAGACGACAAAATCATTACCATCGTAGAAGGATACTGCTGTGTGAGGAGATCTAGCTGATGGATTCACAATTGGCATAAATTGTTGTCAGAGTCTTACTCTTTGGAGTATCCATATTTTATTGGAAGTGACCCTTGACCAGATCTTGGAAGTAAAGTCATAATCCCAGAGCACACTCCACTATAATCTTTGATTTTGTCACAGGCAGATATCAGTACAGGTCATATCATCTTATATGTATTCTTTGGCTTTGGCCAGGTATTTGATGCACAATCATGACTATAAATATAGCCCCTTTCCCTTTTAATAATGTTTAGTTATGGTATCTTACTCAGACATATCTAATAAGCAACACTCTGTGGCTTGCACGCTGTGTTGATTTTTTTCAACACGTAGCTGTGTGCAGCTGCACCTGCGCATCCAATGTTCCAATAAGTGCAGCCCAGAACAAACAGCGCCGTGTAACATAATTCTAGTTCTGTTTACTCCCATTTTAGTACAACAGATCTGTGCAAAAGCACAACATGGGGGCAATTATCGGAACATTGTTTACATCACAAAGTTGTATTATACACTGCAGAACATGGTCAGTATAACTGCGCTAAAAGGGACAGTTTACTGCGAGTACTTTAAAATGCCTTCTTCCATAAATAAAAGCATTTACCCGAGATAGAAGTTGCAGATTTGCAGTTGCAGCTTCACTCCTAATCAGTGGTCTGACAATTCTTGCCACTGATTGCCTGTCTGAGGCAGTAAATCAGTAGCAAGAAAGCACTTCCATTGAAATCAACCTGCCTGCTGCGTTAAGTATGTCACATCTCTACCAGCTGAATATATTTCCTGTAAATATGTACATAAAATAGGGGGGGTGGGGGGGTCAAATGCATATGGGGGGACTTTTCTAAAACAACACTTGGTTTATAAGAAATATCAATGGCCTCCCAACATACGCTTCCCTTTATTAACAATATCTTCAAATATGTTCGCTGGTTTTTTCTATTCTAGAAATAGTCAGTATACGGATATTATAGTCAGTATAAGTATAAGGATATTATAAGGATAATATATCAGAAATAGCGGTAAAAGCTGAGCTCAGGAATAATTCATATTTTCTATCCTACACGAGGTGATCCCAAAGTGGTTATAGAATAATTTATCAGTGTCGGTCATTTATGATTTTAATCTGCTTTATTTGAATCTTTTTTTCAATATGCTTTAGCTTACATATTATTATTGCTTATTGGCTGCTTATATCTTTTCTCCAAAGCAAGGCGATCATTATGCACTAACAGCACAGTGGATACAGTTTTTTTTAAATGATCTAATGAATGTCATAATTCTTCTGCAGATGAAACAGTAATGCATAATGACATAGATAATGTGTTTTATTGTTATGCTTAAGATGGTAAGGTATGTTCGTAGAATTCTGTGTATTCCTTGAAGTATGTGTATAAATCCTCAAAACGTTGTGCATCAGCCATTAAAATTATATCTGTTTCTGTTGATGAGGTCTGTTGTCAATCTTATGAGATGAGCTACTTCTTGGTACATAAAGCCTCCTGCGCTGGCCTTTTCCGCAACAATGTAGAGGTCAAAGATAAACAGTTCTGTGTATAAAGTGGAACAGTTACACAAATACCTGTTCAACCACATAGAAAATGATTCACTAAAAGACAGTCAGAAGGTGCAGTAATACATTAGTAACGTGTGATGAGAAACCCACTTAGAGATGCATAATGGAAAATCACTGGAACGAAAATATTAAAGCTGATGTGTGCTTACATAATGTAGTTGTTGCTGGGTTAGCTTAAACATAGAAATAACCAATACAGGCATCAAGCAGGTTATTTCAGTGTAATGGACATAATGTTTATTTTGTTACATTCTGTCATGCATATGTTATATTATATCACAAGGGAAATATTATTGATGTGATCTTGTTAGAAAAAAAAATTAAAAAAATAAATATATAAAACGTGTAGGTGTAATATCTGCGGTGAAACAGTGAAGACACTATATACGCCTTGAAAAAAAAACCATAGCAATCATATGTGGCATTATTTAAGTATTAAGTATTTTTTAAGTAGGCTTTCCATCTAGAGGCACAGAAAACATTAAATACACATTGGCACCAATTAAACTGGTATCAAATGTATAGATTACCATATTTTGTTGGGAAATGTAATTAC
Source organism: Spea hammondii (assembly GCA_029215755.1). Taxonomy (NCBI): domain Eukaryota; kingdom Metazoa; phylum Chordata; class Amphibia; order Anura; family Pelobatidae; genus Spea; species Spea hammondii. The sequence goes on along the minus strand of JARDYJ010000001.1, from coordinate 131,933,328 downwards.
TAGTAAGAAGAAGTATCACATTATGAGATGCTGAACAGCATAACATCAGTAATATTAATAGCCCAGAGTCACCAGTTTGGCTCGCTTAATGAATGGATTGCACTGGCCATCCTTTAAGATGCCACATTTGCCTGATGCTGGAATGTATGCAAAGCTCATAAACGCAATAACGTGGCCAGAAATTATCATGCATGTCTTGTGGAAAAGCTTATGCCATTCTCCCTTTTCTTGTTATTTCTGTATGCAAGGCTCATTAGAAGACTATGTAAGCTGTAGGGCTGAAACAACGAATCGATAAAATCGATAATAATCGATAACGGAAATCGTTGTCGACGATTTCCGTTATCGATTAATCGAGTGATCGATTCGTTGTTGGAGCACTCGGCTCCTTTTACTTACCTCCGCGAGCGTTCCCCGCTTCCGCTACACGCGCTGCACTCTCCGCCTTCTTCTAGTTGCGAGTGGCTCCGTTCGCACAGAGCGGTTCGCTCTGTGCGAGTGGCTCCTTTCGCACAGAGCGGTTCGCTCTGTGCGAGTGGCTCCTTTCGCACAGAGCGAACCGCTCTGTGCGAACGGAGCCACTGGCACAGAGCGATTCGCGGGGGTGGGGGTGGGGTTTCAGGGGATGCAGGGCAGAGTGGGGGTGGGGGGGCAGGCCAGGGTAGGAGACTGAGTGCAGGGCAGAGTGGGGGTGGGGATGCAGGGCAGGGGGTGGGGATGCAGGGCAGGAGACTGGGTGCAGGGCAGAGTGGGGGTGGGGGTGCAGGGCAGAGTTGGAGACTGGGTGCAGGGGCACAGTGCCAGGGCTGGGTGCAAAGTGCCAGGGCTGGGTGCAAAGTGCTGGGTGCAAAGTGCCAGGGCTGGGGCAAAGTGCTGAGTGCAAAGTGCCAGGGCTGGGTGCAAAGTGCCGGGTGCAAAGTGCCGGGTGCAAAGTGCCAGGGCTGGGTGCAAAGTGCTGGGTGCAAAGTGCCAGGGCTGGGGCAAAGTGCTGGGTGCAAAGTGCCAGGGCTGGGTGCAAAGTGCCGGGTGCAAAGTGCCGGGTGCAAAGTGCCAGGGGTGGGGCAAAGTGCTGGGTGCAAAGTGCCAGGGCTGGGTGCAAAGTGCCGGGTGCAAAGTGCCGGGTGCAAAGTTTCTTGAACAGTAATAGTCCACCTCTTTTCAGAATGTTTGGGGTTATTTTGTTTCATAAATATTGTGTTTGGGTTTTTGTACTTTGAAAATATTGTTTTTTTATTACATCATAACAAAATAAGAATGTTAATGTAAATTTTAAGTTGTTTTTTAACATCCAGTTCATTCAATTATTTTAAATAAACAAAAAATTAGCATATTGTTTTTTTTATCCGATTAATCGATTAATCGAAAAAATAATCGGCCAACTAATCGATTATTAAAATAATCGTTAGTTGCAGCCCTAGTAAGCTGTTATACTCCTGATGATAACAACGCAGGGCAAACCGGTGGCTCTATTAGGTAGATTTACATAGTTCTGACCAGATTTATTCATGATATGAATATCTGTTAAAGATTATGTTTAACAATTTTCAGGTTGCAATTAAGGGCTTAGTGACCTGAATCTTGTTGGTTTCTATCTAGATTGTCCTGGAAGTTTTGGAGGGAAAATAACAACACAAACTATGCAAGAATCCCCTCTAGATGAGCTGCAGTCTCTTGATTTGATACAGGGAAGCTGGCCTCAGCACAAGCCAAGGACACCATATCCCTTCCATGCAATGAAATAGGAGTGTCAAGTTTAGACACCAGAAGGACCAAGGCAGTGAGAAATCACAATATTTATATGACACCAGATTTTAACAGCCTAAATGCTAAAGAACGCAGGCTTCATTAAAAACATATTTTGTGCCATACAACCCTGGGATTCCTTAGGTGTTGCATTGTGGACTGTGCCAAGGAATTTAACCCGGGGGAGACTTGCCTGCAAGGCATTCTGCCATCTTTTTTATATAGCAAATACATATATATCAATCTGGATGTAAATTTATGTTATTTAATCCCAAATGCACACATGTGTATATACATACAGATTAATAGAAACCTAATGCTCTTTCATTTATAATCATTAGCCAAATATCAACCTTAAGAATACAATAGCAAGAAAACCTGAACTCAGCAACCCGAGGAAGGTTTTGAGACAACTCCCAGAGTTTGCTCCACAAGATTTTTATGATTTATGACCACTTTTTGAATATAGAGACCATTCTAAAAAGGTGATAGATCTCAAGGACCCCTTCCTTATTTCCCACCTATAATCTTTCAATCAATATGAACACACTAAAACGTATTACAAAGCCTGAATTTTTACCTAGAAACCATTTCCTACCTGGCTCACGTTCTGTCTTCAGCACCAAAGGCTTTAGAGAATATCATAAACCAATAATTACATATGTGAATATTCCTATGCCAATTTAGGCCTTTGTGGGTAACCTATGTAGAGAGTCCTTTGCTGGTTACTATTTATACAATCAGTTTTACCTTCACTTGTTAGGGGCAAAAAATTTTAAGCTAACTACCGGTAATTGTTACATATTATATGCACATTTTTGAATACATGCCATTTTTTCAGAACCGTTGCATTAAATATTACACACCTGCGTTTTCACGTGTTTTAACTTTGTAAAAGCCTATCGGGTCCTTCCAATTTAAGGACAGTTGTCAAGGCAACAGGAAGTCTGCCTTTTCACAGAGCGGTTTTATCAAAGGCACAGGATACTAAGGAATAATCTCACCAGCTGAAAACACACATGCATGCTATATGTGATATCTTTGAAAATGTATTTCATATATTAGTATGCAAAACTAAGACAAAATACCTGCTTAGAAAAAAGTCTGACAATAGCAACGACAAAAGTAAAATCTCAGTATTTTTGTGGTTGTCTGGTTGGGACTCAGCCAATCCAGGGCTGCACACTACAACTCCTATGATTGCCAAAGCTTGCATATTCAAGGATGCAAACTTGGGTTCCTTACTGCTATTTTGGGAAGTGTTCTAGGACTCATGGTACATGGTACATTTAGCCCCTGTGTTCTTCTAGGTCCAGCCCAGAGATATCTATATTATGCCATCTGATGATAGTTTTGGAAGCTTTCTGTTGTTAATGTTTAAGGAAGCACAGCCAGTAAGCTTTAATTGAATGGCATCACTGACCATGTTTTAACGCTGGATCACCCAACCATGCTGTGTTCTTGTTGCTGTAAACAGTAAGTCATTAGCTATGTTGACAGCTAAGCGATACAGCGATGTGCACTAAAAGGCTCGTCTGTATCACTAAACATGCACATCAGCTCTCTCTTGGCACCTCCTCCATTTTAACACATGCCAGGCGTTCTGTTCTTGGCTTTCAGAAGAAATGGAAAGCCTGTAACCACTGGCATACCTCCAGAAGAAGCAGGGAATCAAACTGATGTGATGCTAAGCAGATTACTAATGGTAATTAGGAAGGGTAGGTATGATCTGAAAATGAGACAATGATCTATAGAATGTATTGGTTACCCCTCATTTAAAATATTCAGGTCAATGTTGGTCACAAATCCATAAGGAATATGTGATTGAAATGGAAAGCGTTAAAAGAAGAGCTATAATATTAATAAGGATAATTAGATGCTTCGGCAACTATGGAGGTGGTGATCGCAAGTACTGTGGAGGCTTTTAAATGGTATTCAGGTGTACACATGGTAATTTAAATTGGTCATCCAGCAATTCTGACAGCCTTGAGAACATAGAGGAAATGTCCCCCTTCTAAGCATGTGCTTAAATAACTTTTTGCCTTCAATTGGGTCAGTGCAATCTAGGAAAGGTTGAACTCAATGGGCATGTCTGTTTGTCAACTTTACTCTGTAGCTATGTGTATAACAGGTCCACGCACCTGTATTACCTCTAGGATTAGAAGGTACATTCACTGTTGGCAAACACTCTATCATAAAATTGAATACATTGTAAGCTTGCAAGCAAAGGGTTCTTCTTCTTTGTTACCTTTGTCTAGTGTCAATTTTAATGTTAATAGTGTGTCTGACACTGCACACCGACAAGTGATGTAATTTTTAGGTACACAGTATCAGTGAGGGAGGATAAATGCCCAACATCAGCAGAGCGGATCTCCATTTCGTGGGACAGGTGTGTCGTATAGACCCGAAATACTATAGCCGAATACTATAGCCGTTGCTGCCGCCCAAGAATGATGGGAGTTTGAGCGCAGGACTTTCTTTTGTGTGTTTATGTCTCAATTTTGTATCTCACAGCCAGGTTGCTATTGCTGCCGCCCACCCCATGTGGTCCCTATTAAGGGCTAATAAATATGTAGGGGTTTAGAGAATACCCCTCTTTGTCTCATTAGAGATTTTTACCTTTAGCTCATAGCAACGAGGTGAATTGTATAGTGTAGGACTCGCCTAAGAGGTTTGCCGTGACGTGGCAGGCGAGCTTGCATTTTAATGGCCATTGGAGTGAAACTAAAAACCTCCATTTGTCTATATAAGCACAGGTGTTTGGGATAGTGCGCAGGTAACTATTTTTCGGTGTTTGGTCTATGTATTTTGGGCTGACGAATACTATAGCCGTTGCTGCCGCCCAAGAACGATGGGAGTTTGAGCGCAGGGCTTTCTTTTGTGTGTTTGTGTGGTATAGACCCGTCAGAACACCAGGGCCGTGGAGCAATTGCTCCTTATGCTGCTCTGTTAATCCGACCCCAAAGAAACCATTCTACAAAAAGCAAAAATTTTAGAATTTATAAAGATTAGTGGATTGGATACTAAGCCACATTTAATAGTAATTGGACACTGTATTGGTTTAACCATCACTGTCTCGTCCCTTGCAGGCTTTAGGGACCCTTTCTGGGGACTGGACCCCAGTGGCCCCCCTTTCCTGGGATTGGGGCACATTGTGAGCGTGGGACAGGGCCGTGGGAGTAGCATGGCATGAGGAGCATGGGATGGCTCAGGGCAGGGCAGCCCTGTGGGGTATATAACACTTTTATAGCCAAATACTGCATCATTCCTGGCACTAATTAATTCCTAATTTATCTAAAGTGGAACTGCAACTTTACGAGTCTATACTGTGTATCGACCCATCACACCAACTGACCTTTCAATTATGAATATCCACTCATCTTCTGTTTTTGGTTATTAAATACCCCAAGGCACCATACAGTCCCACCTACAAAAAATGCATATTAAAGTACTTTATAAGAAGTAGCTATACTTCCAGACTTGCAGCACACCACGCCCTCCGTTTTCAGATGTTCATGCCAGTTTTGGTTGCCTAAAGCAGCTAATCATTGGCAGGAAAGTACTCTTACTGAAACCAATGGGAGTGCTTTATGATCCTGTGCGCATGGGGTATTCCCTTGCAGAAGCCAGCCCTGGAGCTGGTGGTTAGTATGGCATAAGTGTATGGTGTTGTTCCACAGAGCCCCTGAGGAAGTTACGTTTTAACGCGTAGGGGCGGGCACCACACCAATGTACGTATTGATTATTATATGATTTTTTATTCACGTCAACGGAGTTACCAGGAGGAGAATCTCAAAAACAGTGACTTACCACACCTATTTACTGCACTCAGAGGGGAACGCTGGAGCACTTTATAGAAAGCACCTGATTCTGCATTATTTCCAGAAGAGCACTTTATCGTAAGGAGGTGTCCAGTAACCCTAATTTTATTGATGCACATTTTGGACTTGAGCTGTTTGTTGGTGAGTTCATAATAAATTGTATACAGATATTTTTAAAGAGACCTTATTACACAATTTTTGTCCTTCTTGTCTTTTCTCCTATATGTCCACCCATGTCCCGAGGGGATCATCAAGTTGGGCTTTACCAAGAAAGCTATTTTTGTTAAGATATTCTGTTTTATACTGGCTACATTTTTGGGTGATTTGAGGAGTCCTTGCAGATATCAATCTTAAGGGAGATATTTTTTGTATATACTATAAGTGTACACTGACAATCAATGTTTGGCCAAATGAAGGGGTGAAGGGCCAGAAAAGAGTAAATGTTGATATTTTGGTTTTAAATAATGTCATATCTTCTATATTAGAGTTCAAGTGCTATTAATATTATTATGATTAAGAAATCAACTAAGCAAACAATACTTATATGGAAAGAATGGTTCACACAATCTCCCCTTTAAGAGTTTAAGGGAAAAAGCACAATCAGGTACTCACTGATAAGATCCAAGCACAGGTGACAGCAAATGTATATATAAAAATTTATAAAAGCTGCCTGTGTCGTTCCTGTGTCGCCTAGGTGCTGCGTTCACATGTGCGCTCACCCAGAATGGCAGCTGTTGTATCCAAAATCCGTATGTTCAGTGGCAATGCTAGCTAGCACCTTGTCATTTTGTAATGACAGGTGAATCTTAAAGAGTCTTTCCACAAGCTAACTGTTTTAAAGGTCAATAGCACCCAGGAATCAAAAGTGCTTTTATGGTAGGTTCTCTATGACATTCAATAACATTACACCTCCTATAACATTACACAAACCTCCTAGGCCAAGATCATTTGAATGCCAGAGCTTATCGTTGACCTACTTCATGCTACAAGTACAAGCGTAAAACTACTTGATATCCAACAGTAGGCTAGATTCTATCACCTGACTTAAAATTAACTGCAGGTTTTTCCCTCAGTTTATCGGAGAATTGCTATTCAATTAACAGGGATATATGCTTCATTGACAATAGAATCTAGTCCAGTATGCCTTATGCCAAGATGGGCATGGGCATGGTCACTAACTCCATAATAGACTGTAAGAGCAAGAGCAAGGCACCTCTTTTTCTGTACCAGTATAACACGTGTCCATGTTGTTGTTAATTTTGTATATCGTCAGGTTAAATGTTTTGGGTAGTTACGTATTCTACACTATTGTAATAAAGCATCTGCAGGCATCCTCTAAATAAAATAAATAGTAATGCAGACCCCATCATCTAGTACTAGGTTGTGGTTCATCAAAGAATGACACCTAAAATCTAGAACCACAGCTAGGTAACCACAAAACCTCAGTTTCATTTTGCCTGATTATAACATCCATGTGAATTATGCTGTAATCACCATATTCTGTCACTGAAAATATTAGCAGTCCTTCGAAATAGTTGGAAAGCAGTTATTGGGTTTATGTATAAGTGGTTATGCAAGGGTAGCATCACTTGTCTTTCTTTGAGAAAGTGTAACATGTATGGCACATTTAGGAGCCTCTGCTGAAAACAAGAACATTTTCTATACTCCGGCCAGCAAACTAGAATACTTAATACTGACAAGGAAGGCTTTTTATTCATTTTCCACTATAAACACTACACTATAAATGCTACAGTCTTTAACTGCAAAGAAGTATTTACAACTTTCATGTCTTTAGAAAATCTTGATACCTGCAGTTTCACACAAAATTGAAGTTAAATACTCACCGAAAATAACACATGTGGTGGAATAGGGGTAGAGCAAATTTCCGAAGCGACTTCAAGCAAGGGGACATTTCTAGTGTGACTCCATGAGCTTTTTACATGTTCCGTTTATAATGTCAAGCAATATTTGAATCCCGTATAGCACCAAATCCCTGTTCCTGACCAGTTACAGTATCTGCCTAACACAAACCTACCAAGCCAAAGTTAGCAAAGGAAAAGCATAAAAATAAAAAAAAATAAAAAAAAAAAATCAGTGTTTTCAACTGCTGTCATTTTTGAGGACCAAATATTCTTCTGGATCACTTTTTTTTCACTTCTGCAAGAATGGATAGGGCGTCTCTGTCACCCTGCTGCTGTCACCCAGAAGATCCTATGGGCCATGGGTGCTAAACGTATAAACATAACAAATATCTACTTATATGTATTTACAATATTATGTTGTCCATAACAATATGTACAGGAGCCATAATGGTATCAACATAATTAAAATCATAATTTGGAATGTATCGTAAATATTATTATTACTGTGTCATATTAGTAATCATTATTACTGTGTAAACAATCAGTGCCCAGTGTGGCAGTAATCCTAACAATGGTAACAAAAGTAATAATAATTTATTTATTTTAGTAATGCTTTTGATACTATAAGTGCAGATGATGACAATGACACCTCTATTGTACTGCATTACATGTGATACCATCTGTGTATATTTCCTATTCTGTGTTACTATAGGCTAATTACATATATACATACAAACAAACAGCTACTGCACCCATGGGGACCGCTGTGTGTCCCTGTACTACAGCGACACAAGTGACCAGAAGGTGCCAGCTGTGCAAACACGCCCTACCACCCCAACACAGATTCACACCGATGGCAGGGGGTACATGCCCGTATTGCCACAATGCTATACTGCACACAAAATACATGGTGTCATGGGAGCTAATACACAGATAATGAGAACGAGCACCTACCTCCTTCTTCACTGTCCTCAGCAGCCTCTGCCTGGTCTCTGCCTCTGTAGAAAACAAGGATTGCTGTTTAATGCATTCACGGCTCCATGTCACTTTGGTTTTTGTTTATGGCTACACAGGGTTTATGGTTATATGTGCCCATTCCTCACCTGCTGCCCCCGAAGCCATGTTTGCACCTTCCCTTCTCCGGCTCTCTGCAGACTCTGCTGAGGGAACAGCTGCCCCTGGTGCGCGCACCACGGCTCGCTGTGACGTAAAAGCGCGCGCACGGAGCGCTAAGGGGGACGCGCCTGGCAAGGAGGCGTTCCCGCATTTATCTGCCTTGGCAGCGCTCGATGAGAAATGTAACCGGCTGTACAGGTTCGGCGGAGAGTCACGCCGGCTTACAATTATAACAACACATTTTATATAGAACGGTCGCTGTATTCGCAAATCACGTGTTCTATGTTTTAACTTCACAAATAAGGTGACCCTGACACTAACCCTTTAAAGTAACACTCCAGCTATCATATTCTCTTTTAGCAGAGTCGTCCCTTGGGGGGTAAAGCCAAGAGGTGCCATGGCCCATAACTCACATACACAGAGGCACACGTATTTACACACAAACTTACACATACGTGATAACGCACGCATATTTACACACACACAAACTGACACATTCACACATACACGCCAACACGCGTATTTGCATATTCGCTCCCACACTAATACATGCTGTAACACACTCATGCTAACACTTTCTCTCACACACACATTCATGCTAACACACACTTTCTGTCACACACATTCATGCTAACACACACCTTCACACACACATTCATGCTAACACACACCTTCACACACACATTCATGCTAACACATACACTCTCACTTTAACATACATACTAATTTTTTCCCTTAACGCCCTACCTCCTTTACCCCCTTACCTCGCCTGCAGCTTTCTTTCAGGCTGCTCACTTTTGCCACAGGGTCACATAACATTGCTGGTTACACAACCCCAAGAGTGGTCTGGTCCAGGTCTGACTGGCCCTATGTGAAACATTTTGGACTGCCAGCCCACCCCTTTAAGTTTTTCTGTCGTCCATCTTGCAAATGCATTTGGTTATTTTGCAGAATCCCCCCCTATGCATTTTTCCCTTTTCCTCACCCCTCCTGGTATTTACAATTCAATACCCTGAAGATCCTAAGAAGACCCTTTGTGGATAAGTGCGAAATGGGAGCTAGTTCTTGCCACTGATTGCCACAGCCAATCAATGGCATGATTAGTTGGACCACGTAGGAGGCGGGGCAATGTAGCTCTGGAGTTCCAGCAAATGCTATTCGGTAAGTATTACAGTACTTAGAAATTATTTTAATATGCATTTTTTTAAGGACTGCCTGGAACATTGGAGGGTCCCTCTAATGCCCCGGCACAAAGATTCTATTGTAGTGACTCTGTTGTGAACGATTCCAATACAGGTCAGGATGAAAATCAGCATTTCCCATAGAAGTGGGAAAATCAGCAGCTGGAATGCTCAGATATCATTAAAGTTGGCTCTGAAGGAGTCCGTTCTTATCTGTGTGACCTTTAGAATCATACCATTCACCCTGAGGTCCTAATATTGGTTTCAAAATGTAAGACTCACTAACCCACGAGTCTGAACATTTCAACTCACTTGTTTCTTTATGCATTAGGGAGGGCATGCCCCAGTTCAGCTTATGTACAAAGGGCTGTTGCCCAAGCACACTCAATGCCTAGTTAATTTGTTTTGGGGAGATTTATTGAACAATATTTCACTGATATTACTATATATTACCCCAATATGTCCAACACAGTTACTCTGATGGACAAGCAAAAAGTGCAAGCTTATAGTAATTTCAATAAATTTACAATTAATGTAATTTAAAGTAAGGTGGAAGCTACCATCTTACTTTCATATCAACATTTGAAAATCTTTGTAGTTTTCTACATAAAATGCTATCTGAATGAGTTCAAACTGTTTCTTATAGATCATAACATGTAACCCAGTGTCGTATTCTGGTCGAGACCGACTAGCCCCCATCAACCCATTTACACCATGTAGGCTGTACCAGTTTTGCACCTTTAAGTCACAGAGCACTGATATATGATGTCATATCCCAAAATTGCACAGAGAATCAACGGCTATAAAGGGAAATATGTCTCCGATGTAACCTTTGAAAAAGCTCTGCCATTTAAGGGTAACCTCAACAACTTCATTATTGGACTAGGATGATATACCTAACAGATTTAATTATCAACTCATATACTCATTAGAAGTAACACTGCAGCCTTATTTTCATGTCTCATGCATACTGAAATCCATTTTGCAGGCCCTCCAATACATTTTTCTGCCTGCAAACTGGCACACTTTTTCCTCAGTTTACTTCTCCATCTAGCTGCCTCTGTGGAAAGTAGGAAGCATACTTAGGTACACTTTCTGCAAATGCTCAACAGCAAGTCAAAGGAAGCTGAGCTATTGGAATCAAATGGAGAACAATGGCAAAAAGGTGAAACTGCAATTTCAGGGCTTCAGTCACTGCCTCAGACAACTGCTCTGACCAACTTGGCTTGGGAGGAATGGGGATTGTGGCAATATTGTGGCAATACGGGCATGTACCCCCTGCCATCGGTGTGAATCTGTGTTGGGGTGGTAGGGCGTGTTTGCACAGCTGGCACCTTCTGGTCACTTGTGTCGCTGTAGTACAGGGACACACAGCGGTCCCCATGGGTGCAGTAGCTGTTTGTATGTATATATGTAATTAGCCTATAGTAACACAGAATAGGAAATATACACAGCCCTTCATTGGTTGATGCTAGAGAGGCCCCTGCCGCAATAGAGTCACTCTTACGGACCTTTAAATCCTGGCACAATCCTACTGATTCCCACATTAACCCCTGCTATACTACGGAAGACTTAAAATAGGCTAGTGGCAGTGACTTGTATGGGGGAAGGGAGATTAGCTAGGAGATATTTAGGGATTTTTTTAACTAATAGGTTAGCCTAGTATATATAGGAAGACAAATGCGAAGAAATAAAGATTCTTCTTGTTGTGCGTCTTCGTGTATGTTTATCCACCACCATTTGTTTGTTATTCTGTTTGAACAACGAAAACGCAACCTTCATATTCATTTTCATGTTCTCCCGAATACTAATGTACAACACTAGTACTAAGGGAAGGGGAACATGTCCCATTTTATCCACATAAGTATGTTTCATTTGCAGCAGACACAGCTTCCCCTAGGTGGCAGCGTTAACTAACAATTCAAGTTTGTGTACACACTAAAAGAAGGTTCATGGCCTTCTTATGGAAAATTAATTCTCTTTTTACCCTCTTTAGCCCCTATTATTTTGTAATTGGACATGTGGCACAGCGTATGATTTCTGTCATTTATTTTGCCTAAATTACAACATCTTAAACAATGATGTCAGGTATTGTGAGAACCAGCCAATGCACCTTACCAAATCAGATATTTTTATGGACTACAATAACAAGACCCATTCCAGTGCAAGGTCATATAAGGTTTGTGATGCCTCATTTCTGGCCCATTGCAACTAATTCTGTTGTGATTTTATTTGGTGAAATATGCATAGTGGACACTAAGCCTTGTCAAATACTAATTATAGCTAAAAGGCTATTATGTTTGTTAGAGGGATGCGTAGGTAACTCATTATATTGCAGTATGTATAGCAGAACTCAGTTACGTTTGTGGGTCAGATGAATACATCTCCTGGTTAACAGTGCGCATGCACACTTGCCAGCAAGCCCCAGCGCTGGTCCACATAAGAGTTCCAGGAGTTCTAATATACCACTCATCTTGCGCATGTGCAGAAAGCACTTATGGCAATATATGTTCTGGAGGGGCAGCAAGGTCTCCCTACACAGACAATCTGTTGTGTCTTTCTTGCCGATGCCCTCCAGAGGCAGACTGAACTGCCTGCTGCTGAAGGAGCAGGGCCAGTTGGGCACATCAATGATCTCCTTTTAACCGATCGAAAATGAAGGGAGTACTTGCTTGCAATGTGCACCATATATTAATACTGAGCGCTCAGCAATGAAGCTGCGTACACTACGAGGGAGCACCGAAGAGAGTAATAGAAAAGGGAAAAAAAACGAAGAACGTGAGAGACAGGAAGAGATTGAATAGATTAATAGAAAGGGAAGACAGTGAGAGAAAAGAAAGTGAGACAGGAAGAGTGTGAATAGATTAATAGAAATGGAAGAAAGTGAGACAGGAAGAGTGTGAATAGATTAATAGAAATGGAAGAAAGTGAGACAAGAAGAGTGTGAATAGATTAATAGAAAGGGAAGAAAGTGAGACAGGAAGAGGGTGAATAGATTAATAGAAAGGGAAGAAAGTGAGACAGGAAGAGGGTGAATAGATTTATAGAAAGGGAAGAAAGTGAGACAGAAAGAGGGTGAATAGATTAATAGAAAGGGAAGAAAGTGAGACAGGAAGAGGGTGAATAGATCAATAGAAAGGGAAGAAAGTGAAAGAAAGGGAAGATAGTGTAGAAAGTAAGTGAGAAAAGAGTGAGAGAAAAGAAAGAAGAAGTGTGTGTTTTGAAAGTGTGTTATGGAACTTTGTATGTTAGGATGTTTTTGTGTAAGGGCAATCATGAATAAACGTGTGTATGTGCGTACAGGCAGTTGTGTGTAAGGACATGTATACTTGTGTGTATCTTGACAGTCTATTGACTACTATTTCTATTTTGTGCCTATATATAGGGAATGGAGTGATTTGTTCTATCACAGTTTTAACCTAGAAGATCCATTAAGTGTTAGTTTAAATTAAAAAAAAACATGATTTCCTTCCACTGTCCACTTAAATATGGAAAATGTGGATTCAACTGTCTGGGGCCTGTCAGTTCCAATTTTTAATTAACAGGCAGAAAACATGCAAAAACATCCGAGTCACCGTCAATTCCCAGACATGTTAACTAAACAAATAAACCAATTTTAAACTAAAATGAAAACCTGCCTCTCTCTCATCATCTCGAGATATAACTTTTAATATTGCCTTTACATACTAGTTACTTTATCTAAATTTGCACAAATTATAGACTGAAATATAAATTGGATTATAGAGCCTTGACATTGGCTTTCCATAGTATCAGGGATATGTAATCTGACACAAATATCCTTACAGCCCCTTCAATTCATTTCACTCTGCAAAGCCTGGGGACATTTGGCAGAACTATAATACTTCAAGGGAAATACAGATCTGGCTGCTAAAGGCTCACCCACTTTCCTCAATTTGTAAAGCTGAACTGTCTCTATACAGAAGCCATCTCATGAATGTTCAAAGTCAAGTCCCTTATTTCTGTTAAACTGTTAGCAATTATTTTATTTGAGCTATTAAAAAAAACTTAAGTAGGTGATTGTGGATTAGAAGCAGTTTAAAGAGAATCTGCAATTTTTCCCAAACCCTAGATTTAACGTTCTGTACACTAATTAAACATACCTAATTGTTTATGGATTAAAATAAGCACTATGAGTGAGTGTGTGTATGCATGTATTAAAATGTCACCTAATAGATATGCCATAGGGAAGGGAATCCGAAATCCTTTATAATTAAATAAACCTATTCTATGTGTTTAAAGAATAAAATAGGCAATATATATATATTTACACAACACCCAGTGTCTTCATTATTCCTCCCCATTAACTAATATTTGCCCTAAAGTAGTGTAACACAAAAGCTGCAACACAAAAAAATGCCCCTGATTTGCTACAGTAGAAGTCAGAGCCATCGTTGTGGAGCAGGCAGTTCCGAGTTCAGTCTCTAATGGCCAACATCGGAGGTACAGATTCTTAACATGGGGCAAGGCTGGAATCTCATCACAAGCTTCATCTAATGGTGGTAGTTTAAAAAAACCACATACAATGAAGCATGTTTAACAGAAAAAAAGCTATCCCACAATTTTCTGTAATGATCATATTGAAAGACTCATTTTAAAGGGATAAGTGTTGATGGTTTTAAAACATATCAAATTATTACTAATAATAATAAAAAGTTTTCAAAACAATAACATTTTTTACTTTGATAAGAATAACTGCTGTTATTTAAACAAAATTCCATCTGATCCTTGTACCTCAGCATTTAATCAGCATTTTTAGATTAAAGCAAACATAAGGCATATTTATCAGGATAAATATATTGATATAACATGGGACAAGGGATGACTGAGAAGTGATTTACCAGACATTGTTTATGAGAAGCTAGATTGTAAAATTGCAAAGCAGGGCCCTTTCTCCTTTTGTAGCAGTTTGTGATTTTGAAAATATTCTACTGACTCTAACAGCGCTACCGAATCTGCTGGCGCTATGTAAATAAATGTAATGTGATACTGAGCAAATGACCATTGGTTGTGGGACAGGTTCCAAATCTCAGAAGCAACTGCATAAAGGCAGTTTAGTTGATGCCACCCCCTTTTTGGAACATATTGAACAATTTTCACTCTTGTCAATCTGACCCTATGTCTCAAGGCAAAGTAACATTGGATGGATAGATCTTCTTCCGCTGACACTGATCATCTTGTAGAGACTGTCAGCATATATCTTTTTTGATGTTAGGAAAAAACCTCAGGCTCATTGTGCCTGGAAGAGAAATAAATTAGGTGAAGGGGAGTTCAGCAAAACATTTGGATGTGTTTTTGTTGTTGTATCCATCATGGTTATACAAGTTGTAATTCTTTACATGTATGTAGAAAGATTCAGGTATGCTAGGCGGTAGAGTTCATTCAGTTCAGTAAGTTTCTGTAAATTACCAAATCCTTCAGTACTAAATACTAAAAACTCATGCTGGCCAAATATTTCTTAATATGGGGTCCCAGTGATCAGACACCACCTTGTATCCAACAGTTATGGCACCTAATGGCTGTATCATGATGCACACAGCAATTAGTATTAATCTAACAAGTAATTTTATTTTTACATTTAAATGGATTAAAATTTATATGAAGGTTAATTCAGCTACCTGGATGACTTGGCTGACTTGGATAGATAGATTAAAACCCTTTTTATTTCTGCCTTGAGAGAGAGCATGCCATATGCAGGCTGAGGGTTCAGTGAATTGGTTACCTGGTGTTCCCTGGGATGGTATAGTATTCTAACACATGGCCTATAAGTATTTTGTGTCAATTTTAGTAACTCTCTCGTCCTCCATTTTTTTTCTCTTATTATTCTGTTTATTCCTGCGAAAAACTTCAATAAACTTTCATTTATCAAAAAATACTAAAATAGTGAGCTTAAATATTGTTTTTAAATACATATTTAAAATAATGAAATCACTTTAATTTTATGCTGACACGTAAAATGTCATCTTTACATAGCGCAAGACCAAACATCCTGCGTCTATTTCCGTTCAGGAGCCTATGTCATGCAGCACTAAATTGGGAAATCTTGAAATAATGCAACCCAGGCTGTGTAGATAACCAACCTTTAATTATGTGAATCTTTTCAATCCAATCAAGCTAAACACATCTGCTTTGGTCTCTGTTAGCACAAAACCTTTATGACATATGGAAGATAATATAATTTCAACACGTTGCAGAGATCTATCTTATGTGGACCACAGCTAGACTAAGTGTCCATAAGGGGACACCAGATTTGTGAAAATGCTTATGGTATTGGAATGTTATCCATAGGGTTACTTGTATGAAGTGGTCAAAATAGGATTGTTTAACAGTCCAAGCTGTTATCATGTATGAGTTGTGAGATCTAACCATTTATAGCAGCCACATATCATACAGATGAATTTTGAAAATAGAACTAGTAATGGCTGGAAGTGGCCAAGGAAGAAGAGGCAGTAACGTATCAAATACCTTGGTGGCTGGTGCATGACACAACATGCTGTAAGTAGCTACTTGAGTTCCATAGTAGCTACTTGATTCTTATTGGTCACCCTGATATAGTCATTTTAATACTGGAAACTTGGTCCCACGCCACGTCCTCCTTCTGACGTGGCAGACCCGCTCACTCCCCGGCGTTGATGGTGCCGCGATCTTCTACCAGGCATTGTGATCTTCAGGAGGGCCGGAACACAACTGCAGGGCCGTCCCAACAGAGACGGAGAACACGTTCCGTCTCTCGCACGCCCTCTAGTGGCGCGCGCGCGCGCGCATACAAATCCTCTTCTTAAAGGCACAGTCGGCAATATTCCCATGTGTATGGAATCAGGTCAATCTTGACATTAGAGGGAGTATCCCTCCCTCCTTCCTATAAATCTGTGTCCTTTAGTTCACTCATTGCTCAGATATACTGTGCTCCCTACGTATATACGTCAGTGCTTCCTTATCGTTGTTTTATTGGATATTGACCCTTCGCTTGCCTTATCGTGTCTGAACCTTCGCTGCCTGAACTGACCTCTGCTTATCCTGACTTCGTCTACGTCTCATCCCTATCGGTACCTCGCTTTTGATTCACCCACGTTTCCAGCCATGCATATTGTGCTCTGACTACTAGACCCGACAGAATATCTGAGCCATACCATGGAGCTCGCTGAGCTGGCTGACGTACTGGATAACCTGACTAGACAGGTATCCACCCTCACCCAAGCCGTCCATGACCTGCAGGCCCAAGCTGCGGCCCCTACACTGGATTCCCACAACCACCACCGGTTGTACGGGTTGTAACCCCACTCGAGGAACTGACAACCAACCCAGAACCACAGGTGCCTTTGCCAGAACGTTTCACGGGTGAAAGAACCAAATACCGGACTTTTATTATGGCATGTGAAGTTCTGTTTGAACTGAAACCTCGCACATACCATTCTGATGCCATAAAAGTCCGCACTGTGATTGCCCTCCTATCTGGACCACCACAAGACTGGACCCACGACCTCCTACGCAGCAATGATCCCTGTGTCTCGACCTGGCACTCCTTTGTTACGGTCATGTCCTCCATGTATGATGACCCGCATTGACAAGAAACTGCTCAGTCTGCTATCAGGGCTTTACGCCAGGGTCGTCGACCCGTGGAAGACTACATCACCGACTTCAAACGGTATGCTGTTGACACAAGCTGGAATGAACATGGATTGATCAGCCAGTTTTGTTTAGGGTTGTCTGAACCCTTGAAAGACGACTTCGCTCATTTTGGAATTCCGGAATCATTGGAGTCCTTTATCCAACAAGCGATCCAGCTAGACCGGCGACTTAGGGAACGACGCCAAGAAAAAGCCGCAACACCTGCTGCATCACCGAGATATTCCTCGGCTGCTTACTCTCCTTCTGCTTCTCGTTCTCCAGTCCAGACTGAAGAACCAATGCAAATCAGTCTGGTTCAAGGAAGGCTGCCGCCAGCAGAATTACAACACAGAAGGCAAGAGAATCTTTGTCTCTACTGCGGTAATTGTCGACACACCGTTGAATCCTGCCCTAGAAAGGCGAGAAACAGGGGTAAGCCCCATGACCTTGCTATCATGCCATCCACTCTGACCGCCATATCACCACCCTTATCTGTTCCTCTTTCCTTGCAGTGGAATAAGAACACCTATGAATGTAAAGCTATGATCGACTCCGGGTCAAGCGGCTTTTTTCTCGACGTCCACATAGCAAATGCCTTGTCCATCCCTGTGCATGATAAAATAAATCTTTTGCGCATACAAGTCGTAGATGGGTCATTTTTGCAAACGGGTCCCCTCACTAAACAAGTCTCCATAGGGAGGCATACAGAACTGCTCACGTTTGATCTGGTTCCCTCACCTCTATTCCCTGTTATACTTGGGATACCCTGGTTGCGCCTCCATGATCCTACCATTACCTGGTCAACAGGCACCTTAACCTTCTCCTCATCCGTCTGTAACCATCATAGAGGACAACCACCGACTGGTTTCATACACTCCATATTAGAAATGAATATGAAAAAAGGACAAGAGATCATGCTACCCAAAGCGTATGAACAATATAAAGCTGTGTTCGACAAAAAAGGGGAAAGGACCCTGCCACCACATAGACCATACGATTGTCCTATAGATCTTCTGCCTGGGGCACCCATACCATATGGCAAAATATACCCACTGGCAGAAAAAGAATTACACATCTTAAAAGAATACATCCATGAAAATCTAAAGAAAGGCTTTATCAGATCCTCTACGTCCCCAGCAGGTGCCGGCATCTTTTTCGTGGGAAAAAGGATGGCAGCATACGTCCATGTGTGGATTACAGAGAAATGAATCACATCACCATCAAAAATAAATATCCTCTGCCACTCATTCCTGAACTCCTGGAACGCCTCCAAACAGCAACCGTCTACACCAAGCTAGACATCAGAGGTGCCTATAATCTGCTTCGAATACGCCAAGACGATGAGTGGAAGACTGCGTTCCGATCCCGATATGGACACTACGAATATTTGGTCATGCCTTATGGACTGTGCAATGCCCCTGATTCCTTCCAGCATTTCCTTAACGACATCTTCAGGGACCTCCTCGATCAGTACATAGTGGTGTACTTGGATGACATCCTCATCTTCTCCCCTGACCTACATACCCACCGTCTTCATATGACAGAGGTCTTGAAAAGGTTACAACAACACCACTTATACGCAAAGATCGAAAAGTGCATTTTTGAAACGGATTGTGTGGAATTTTTGGGTTTCATAATCAGACCTGGCAAGGTTGAAATGGATCCTCGCAAGGTAGAGGCAATCCTCTCATGGCCGATACCACAAAATAAGAAGCAAGTACAGCGCTTTGTGGAGTTTGCCAGTTTCTACCGGAAATTCATCCGGAACTTCTCACAGACAATCCAACCATTGACTCATCTCACTAAAAAGGTCGTCAAATGGTGTTGGTCATCAGCAGCCCAAAAGGCGTTCAACACCTTTAAACATCGGTTCACATCGGCTCCCATTCTCCATTTGCCAGATCCCAAAAGACCCTTCTTCCTCGAAGTGGATGCATCTAACATAGCAACCGGGGCCGTGCTAGCACAAAGAGACTGCGACACAGGACCCTTACATCCAGTGGCCTTTTATTCACGCAGATTAACTGATGCCGAATCCAACTACGACGTAGGGGATAAGGAGCTACTAGCCATCAAAAGAGCCTTCGAAGAATGGAGGCATCTTCTTGAAGGTGCCAACCACCCCGTCACGGTGTATACAGACCACAAGAATCTAGAGTACCTCAGAACCGCCACAGTCTCCCCGTCAAGCACGTTGAGCTCTGTTTTTCTCCCGTTTCAGGTTTCACGTCACATATCGTCCCTGTTCAAAGAATCAAAAAGCAGATGCACTCTCCAGAATGCATGCCCCAGAAGAGGCAAAACCCAAACAAGAGGAGACAATACTGCAAATCACTTCATGGGTGTCACGACCCACTTCTTGCAGGAGATCCAAAAAGCTGCTTCCTCCCTTGATCTACCAACCTCACCAGAAGGATATCCCGTCACACGGAAAAATCTATGTTCCTGAAACCATACGTCCTCTTGTGCTGCAACATTGTCACGATGCCCTCACAGCAGGGCACGGCGGGCAAAGAAAAACCCTCTATAACATTCAACGCCATTTCTGGTGGCCCTCTCTTCCCCACAATGTCAGGAAATACGTAAATTCCTGTGCCGTTTGCAACCGTGCCAAGACCGCTACCTCCAGAATGGCAGGTTTGTTACAACCCTTGGCTATTCCATCCCAACCGTGGAGCCATCTCACGGTCGATTTCATCGTGGACCTCCCAGACTCACAAGGATACAACACAATCATGGTCGTGGTCGATCGGTTGACAAAAATGGCCCATTTCATCCCAACCAAATGGCTCCCTACTGCCAAAAGAACAGCCTCCCTCTTCCTTGACTCCATATTCTGACTCCATGGCATACCCGAGTCCATACTCTCCGATCGAGGCACGCAATTCACCTCCCATTTCTGGAAAGCATTCTGTCACTCGTTGAACATCTCCGTAGACCTCTCCACTGCTTTCCATCCCCAGTCGAATGGTCAAACAGAGCAAACAAACCAGACCGTGGAAACATACCTTCGTTGCTACTGTACGTACCTCCAATCCGATTGGAAAGAACTACTCACTACGGCAGAGTTTGCTTACAATACCAGACGACATGACTCCACGCGTGCTTCCCCCTTTTTTCTCAACTATGGATACCAACTCAATAGCCTCCCTGGCCTTTCACCACTCACTTCTGTTCCTGACGTAACAGAGTGATTACGTCTACTGTCTCGCAACCTGCAACGGGCACACGAAACACTACGTGAAAGCCAACTGTCATATAAACGATATGCCGATCGGAAACGACAAACACCAACCGAGTACAAGATAGGCCAACAGGTGTGGTTATCCACTAAGCATCTGAAACTCTCATGTCAATCCAGAAAATTGGGTCCCAAGTACATCGGTCCTTTCACAGTAAAGAAACTTATCTCTCCAGTGGTGGTCCAACTAGATCTTCCTGATCGGTACAAGATACATCCTTCCTTCCACGTATCGCTCTTGAAACCGGCTGTTCCTGATCCCTATCCTTTTACGGGCTCCACACCTCCGGCTCCAGTCATCATAACAGGGGAACCCGAATATGAGGTGCAGGAGATCCTGGACTCACGTATCAGACGAAGATCCTTGGAATATCTCATACAATGGAAGGGATACGGCCCAGAAGAAAGAACGTGGTTACCTTGGTCCCACGCCGCGTCCTCCTTCTGACCCACGCCGCCGATATGGCGACGCACGAAGAGGGGTCCGACGTGGCAGACCCGCTCACTCCCCGGCGTTGACGGTGCCGCGATCTTCTTCCCGGCATTGTGATCTTCAGGATGTAGAGGGCGTTCCTCTAGTGGCGTGCGCGAATACAAATCCTCTTCTTAAAGGCACAGTCGGCAATATTCCCAGGTGTATGGAATCAGGTCAATCTTGACATTAGAGGGAGTATCCCTCCCTCCTTCCTTTAAATCTGTGTCCTTTAGTTCACTCATTGCTCAGATATTCTGTGCTCCCTACGTATATACGTCAGTGCTTCCTTATCGTTGTTTCATTAGATATTGACCCTTCGCTTGCCTTATCGTGTCTGAACCTTCGCTGCCTGAACTGACCTCTGCTTATCTTGACTTCGTCTACGTCTCATCCCTATCGGTACCTTGCTTTTGATTCACCCACGTTTCCAGCCTTGCATATTGGGCTCCGACTACTAAACCCGACACTTAGCTACATTACTGGAATGCAACATGGACACTATAAATTGAATTTGGCACCTATGTAGTTTGATGTATACTCGTGATTTTAACCTTAGTGTGTAAGCCTGGCTTGGGCTATTCAACACAGTGTATATAAGCAGCTCTCGAGCTGATGCAATGTTCAGTGGAAACACTTCTCTTATCCAAGCCTTGTGCCCCTTTGACATAAATGCCTTAAAGGGGTGTTGCTTCAAGGTTGATGAGTTACAAGAACTTTATTTTATTTAAAGTGACATAAGGAATATGCACAACACAAGAATTATATGTCCAGAAGCCCAAGGACAAGCAGCTGACTTCATTTTGGCCATGGAAAATGTTACTATAGTAATGCATACAAATAATGTATACCGATAGCTCCTTGTGGCAGCAGCTGATTGGTTCAAGCATTTGTGAGGTGACAGCAGTGGGTTACATAATGTGGATGGCCGGGTGTGTGTACGTCGCTAACCTGGAGAACACATGGCACCGGCTTTGACCCGGAGATCTCCGGTCAAGACCCTAGTCCTCCGGCTCGCTTATCTTACTCCCTCCTGTTCTCCTCTTTTTCTCAAATCTCTTATATTTCTCCTTCTGCCCCCTTTCTCCCTATCTCTTATCTTTCTTTGTCTGCCTCCACGTTCTCCCTATCTCTTACTTTTCTCCCTCTGCTTTCTTGTTATTTAGGTCCTGTGCTGCAGGCTGGAGTGGGTGTGTGAGGTCTGCTCCTTCAGCTCTCCTTCTCTGTGCACACAGTTTCCATGCTGAGTGTTGGCAAATTACATCATATCCTGGCATTAATGGCTGGCACATACTGTTAGGGAGCGCTGAAAGAACAAACCTTGCACTCCCTTAATTTTAAGCAGGTTAAAGGGAGTGACTTACCCAACCGGCCCTTCATCCACAACTGCTGATTTCCCAGGAAAAGACCTGGGACACTTAAATACCTGGACAAGCTCGTCTGGACTGTCCGGGAAAATCAGGACAGTTGGCAAATATGTTACATGTACATTTAATTACACAAGACTTTACCCCGAGGTAATGCCACTGGCAGCCCCACTACACATGGATAATGTGAAGCAGGGTTAGAGTGACACCAAGTATGGGATAACTGGTTGGCATTCTTGTCCGATTGAACAACCATACAGAGTTAATTCTTCTGACTTGAATACGCATTATGAAGATTTGCGGTCCAAGGGGTGAAATTTCTGAATGTGATTAGAAACCAGAGGCAGACAGGCCCACAGTACACTTGGCAGCAGGTAGCCACACTCGTACTGCAATATACGGTGGCCATGAGGAACAATGTGAGGTACCAGCCTACCAAACCATCTTCTCCCAATAAGCACACCCATCCCTGGGTTTACAGCAGCCATACAACTGTTTCAGGACTAAAGAATGGGTGGCTGATGATGGGCCAATTAAAGAGATGTGAATCTGAAGCTTCAGCTCTATCAGCCCATATGTTAATCCAGCCTTGCGTACAACTCACAGTTTAGTCAATATAACCCTCTAGAAAAACACAAAAGGCACTGTTGTCCTTATGGACACCTGTACACAACTTACAGCAAAACAAACAGAAGCACTGTTATGCTGGTGCATTTTCGTGGAGTTTTTAATAGAATTTTTTTTGAGCGTTGATTAAGTACCATACATGTAAGTGCCTACCTATTTATTCTTTCACAGTGACAAATACTGCATCCCAAATGAATTTGTTCTATGGAATTTGATGCTATATAAAACAATAAATAATAATAATCTCTGTTACCTTTGATCAATTAGGAATCATTAGTAAATCAATATCTATTAATGTATCAGGAGACAGTATTATCATGATCACATTGGCAAAACCTGAATTAAAAATGTCTAACTGTATTTGTTCTGCCTTTATGCTAAGTAGTTATTCTGGTACATACAGCAGTAGTCTCTTGCATCCTTCACTCCTAATACATTTTCTCCTGTATAGTTAGGACTCTGGAGGTGGAGAATACCTCTTGTGGTGAACCCTCCTCTTTTTTTCCCTCTCTCCCTCTTGTCAACACCCTAAAGAAAATCACTTTTTCCTTATTCAACTGAAATCCTGCTTAGTTCACTGGAGAGACAGAATGTCAGAGCAGAAGCCCACAGCTCCTGCAGACAAGAACCTCAAACAGGATGCAACTACCCCCAATAATAATACTATGCCCCTTCCACTTATCACCCAGACTGATTCACGGGACAAGTGGAGCAAGAAAATGGACTTTCTGCTGTCTGTCATTGGATTTGCTGTTGACTTGGGAAATGTATGGAGGTTCCCATATATATGTTATCAGAATGGTGGCGGTAGGTAATATCTTTATTTTTAAAAAGAAAAGAAACCATATTATGTAAACAGTTTAGACAAGTCATAATATTGTTATATTTTTTCTCGTTGCCTGAAAACTAGTCCAGTTAGAATTTTCCACGCTGCTTCTTCATCAGTATATGAAGAAATAGCCACTTGGATTGACTTTGGTTGTAATAACTTCGGTGATCTATTACTGTAACAAATGTACTTGATAAAAAAAATGTTACTCTTATTGAAATGTGTGAACATTGACCATCATGTAAACAAAAAGTTTCCAAAAATCATGAAATAACTCTTAAATATTTATTTGAATTAACTTCAAATCTTATTTGTTTAACAAATATACTTAAAATACAAGCGATACTAATGTGTAGGTTTAGCAGCACATTGCACAGGCTGATATTTAGGAAAGAAATTACGTCTTTATTCGGGAAAGCAGAAACTGATGAATATACAGTAAGTGGGGAAAAAAGCACTGCGTAAGCATACTTTATCTTTCTTGGGTTTACAGACTTATAGACTTACAATAGAGTACTTGGACCAATATATATATATATATATATATATATATATATATATATATATATATATATATATATATATATATATATATATATATATATATATATATATATATATACTTACATATATATAAGAATACTTTTCATTTTATGAACTAGTTAGAATCACAGAATCGATCATTAATTTTACAATTCTTTGGTATATAATACAATTAGGTAAAGTGCCAACACTGGCAAATAACCAGGAAAGATTAATAATTAATCAGTATTAGATCTCATTGCAGTAGTATCTGACTCAAGCACTCGCTGGCAACAATTGGATTTCCAGGATTTTTAATGGCGCTGGTGACACTGAAACATATTTCTACTTTAAAACCACATAAAACTAGCATATTTAAGCAAAAAAGGAGAAATCAAATCTCTAATCAATTTATAGGCTGTTACATAGCATTTTAACAAGATGTGTGCAATACTGTTTTTTGTTGTGACCCCAGGCACTGTTTGTTTTAAAAGAAGAATCATTCATTGATGTAAAACCTACAAATTGAATAACCAACTATTTATATTTTAAGTTTGTATTCCCACAGTTGTAAATTTTAGGCTTTACACTTTTTGATCGATGCTGTAGATTCTGTTGTTTTGGTTTTTTTGTGCAAATAAATGGATAATAACCGCAAATGAGAACGGTTTCGTCGCATTTCAGCTGAAAGCACAACTCAGAGATCAATGAAATAGCCACTGACGGGAGCTCTCCATGGTACTTGCCTGAAAGCCTTGTCTACTCTTGTCTTTGAAACTGTGATATGAAGATACAGCGAGGATTATAAATGAAGAGCAATTCTGGTGCAAAGTGGTCAAACAAGAGCAATTGCCATAGCAATGGAATGATCTAAAGGACAGCTTCACGTTTAACATTTTTGCACCATGATAAAACATAGCCCATAATGTGTTTCCATTCTTGCGGATATGATAAAAATCTGAATCTTGTATTGATTAATAAATAGTGTTCCTCTGATTTTGTAAAATGAAATGAAGTTTGCTGATCCGTAAGCTAAATCTCTATAAGAAAAGCACACATTGATAAAATAATTATCATGTTATCATTATGAAGTTTTAATTATTTTTATATTTATTAGTAGCGCAGTTTATATTAGTAATGTACACCCTGTAGGACTCATTTCCCATCTCCATTCCTATCTGCGCTGTTCTATTTTCTGTTTATATGGCCTAACTTATGTTTCCAATTATTTTGCTTGTTTTCTATGTAGTAATGAACACAATAGATGAAATATGTTGGAAAACTAATCAAGTAAACTTGCGGAAATGTAATTAACGTAACTTTCATTGCTATAGTTGATTGTTCCACAGAAAATTGTTGTATATTCTAACTCAGAAAAATATATGAAGGTTTTCAAGATCATGAAGCGATAGAAAGAATTATAAATCAGAGATAAAGTATTTATAAAGCATAAGCATTTTACACCCTAGACATTTGGCCATTTTTAAAGCCTTATTTTCCTTTTATTAATTAAAAAGCAAACCTAATTATTAGAATACTTTTCATCAGTGGTTCCCTTGTATTTGTTATGTCTGTGTGCATAGTTAATATTCTAGACTGGAATTGGAAGATTTGGAGATTTAGAAATAAAAGGTATACAGCTAATACATGTATTAAATAAATACTTATTGGAAAACTGTTTTTCAAAAATAGAAAAGACTCTGTGTAGGAACAGAAAAAATGTCAGTTGGTGCAGCCATTATCAAAGATTACACTCTACCCACAACCAATGTTTCCTCTAATTTTTAGCAGTTTGTGTGCAAATTAATTTTCTTGTTACAAAAGTAACGGTATATGTGCACTTTATTTGCAAGTATAGAGTAAATAAATAACACATGAAACATGGCATTGTAGGTATAGATCATCCAAAAATCACATGCAAACTCAGAATTAAGTGTGTAGATCAAATAAAAAATGCTTGGAAACCCTAAATTACAGGCATAGATCACAGATCGCACACCCCAAAGGCCAGATAGCCCCCACAGGCACCTAGATTGCACCCTAGATTGCACCCATAAGACTTGCCCCAACACCCAAATTGCAGCAGCACTTGTCCCATCACCTATATTGCACCCACAAGACTTTACCCAGCTCCTATATTGCACTCACAGGACTTTCCCCATCACCTAGATTGCACCCATAGAACTTGCACTAGCACCCAGATTGCACCCACAGGACTTGCCTCAACAACACAATTACACACACATAGACATAGGACTTCCCCAGACTGCATTCACGGGACTTACCAGCACCCAGATTGCACCCGCAGTGTTATCCTCTTAGGGTCTCAGGTCTTCTATCAATCTAGGTCAGGTGGACCCTTTATTCATTCTATAATCAAAATGGTAACAGTAATGGATAGACTGTCAGAATACACGCATATTCATACTCAACCTTACCAAATGTCTGCATGTAACTGCACCTACTTACAAACACTTTTAAAGCACAAGCACTTGCTCTCTCTCTTCCCTTTCTCATAATTTCTCCCTTATCTCAATACCTCTCCCTTTCTATCCATCTCTTCCTTTTCTGGTTACCACATTTTGTCTCCCCCTTCCAATTTATCTGTACCCCTTTCTTTGATCCTCTTTAATGTTATCTCTCTCTACATTCTCTTTATCACTCATTTCTAGATCTCCATTTCTCGTTTTAGATGCTTTCCTTTCTTTGTATCTCTTTGTTCTTTTTATCACTCGTTATCTCGTATCTTTCGTTATCTTTTATGTCCCCCCTTCACTTTGATCCTCACCTTCATCATTATCTCTCCAGTTTATTTTTATCTCATATGTTCCTTTGCTCTTTATCTCTCTCTTTATATCTTCCTTTTCTATGTATCTCTGACATTTCTCCTTATCTCCTTATGTCTATTTTCTGCTTATCTCCCCTTTCTCTTTTATCTCTCCTCTTCTCACCTCACCCTTTTCTCTCTCCTATACTTTTCTACACAATCTATCCTATACTATTCAGCTCCCACCTTTCATTATTGCTCCTGTTTTTGTCATCTCTTCAATTTCTCATCATATCTCCTACTATTTCACTTTATCTCTCCTCTTACTTCACTTTATCTCTCCTTTTACTTCACTTTATCTCTCCTCCTATTTCACTTTATTTCTGCCTTTCACTTTATCTCTCCCTTTTCTCCCTATATCCCCGTTTTATCTTTGAACTCTCCTCTTTGCTTTCATTCTCATTATCTCTCCCATTTATCTTTATCGTAGATCTCCCTTTTTTCCTTATCTCTTCTCCTCTTTCTCTTTATCTCCCCCTTTCTACCAAAACAAAGGGTCAGACCTCGCATTTCACTCCCTCTTTACTTTTATGCTGCCGGCAATTGATACTGAGTGCCGGATATGATGTCATATCCCAGCATTCAGCAT
The DNA here is from genome assembly GCA_029215755.1 of Spea hammondii. Classification (NCBI taxonomy): domain Eukaryota; kingdom Metazoa; phylum Chordata; class Amphibia; order Anura; family Pelobatidae; genus Spea; species Spea hammondii. Next base: position 131,905,505 of record JARDYJ010000001.1, on the reverse strand, counting down.
CATTTGCCATCAGCGTCAGAAGTATATAGTATATAGTATATAACATAACAATAAGACTAAAAGAAAACAGGTGAGAAGGGCCTAGGCTCTGCTCAGACAAGCTTACAATATAGTTATGGACTGCTTACTTCAAAAGATCACTGTTGTGCCATAACATTTTCCTGATATTAATTTACCTATTCTGACATATTTTGAATCCACCCATTACATACTAGATTGAAGTCCATTTCAATATACAAGCTTCATTTTACAAAATGTTCTTTGTTCTTCTAAAAAGCCTAAAGGATAGCAGGGGGGAATTAATGTTGTAGTAGGATGATATTTGAACCCTGGAGGTAGAATAGTACCTACAGATAGTAGGAACTAAAACTAAGTAGTCAGGGCCGGCCCTACAATGGAGCCGAGTGGGGCAATTGCCCCAGGCGGCACTTTTGAAGGGGCGGCACTTTGCCACCCCGCGCGGTTTTTTTTTTAAGCGGAGGAGAGGGGCGCCGAGTGGTTTTCGCTTACCCGTTCGGCGCCCCTCTCTCTCCTCTGTGTGCCCTCTAGCTCGGTCTCGGTGCCGGCTTGTAATGCTGAGCTCCGGAAGTGACGTCAATTTCCGGCGCTCAGCATTACAAGCCGGCACCGTGGCAGAGCAGGGAGACTCGCCGCTGGACTGTTTAACGGTAAGTACAAAGGGGGAGGGTAGATAATGGCGTTGGCGAAGTTTAAAATGCCGCCCCCCCCGGCGTCGGCTGGGGGGGGCGGCATTTTAAACTTCGCCCCAGGCAGCATTAAGTCTTGGGCCGGCCCTGTAAGTAGTACACTAAATGAAAGGAAGGGAAATTTTTTTTTTTTTTCTGTTTATTGCCCAGTTCTACCTTGATTGTAATTTACTTAAAATTTTCCAGCTTTTTTTTCCCTGGTAGCAAAATATGGTGAACAATTAAATAAATAAAATAAGGACCACTACATGTATCCGTTTGTCAAAATGAGTTATGTAAGCTTATTTAAAGGCTATAAATATACCTTTGTTATAAATCTGGGTTGCTTTCCTAAAGTGAAATATCACTTGCACACTAAGGTCTGATGCTTTTTGAGGAACAATCATGAATCAATATCTGGTTTAAAGCAAGACCAACTACAGCCCTTTCCAGGTTGTTTTGCCAACAAAAAACAAGACCAACATAACCTCTGACAACATATGATAGCTGCATTTACTTGGCAGCCCCAGAATCGTATTTATGGAGGGCAATCCTTAAAACCACCCTCTGTTAGATGTTACATAAACAGTAGGCACGGTGTTCTATGTAAAAACCATAGGTTCACTAACCTGTGTGCTGTCAGTACATTTCAATCATACTTACAAGTCTATTTGACATTGAACACATCTCACTGACTATAAACTTTTCTATATGGCTTTTTTTTCTACAAGTATTCCAATAACTAAGTCATTCAATTCATTCTTTAATACCATCATCATAACCTGACCCATTTCCATTAATCACATTAATTAAAAAGCAAAAAACTGCTGCAAAGTTTAATATTCATTTTCATGCAACCCACTTTATAGAATAGATTTTTTTTCCTCATGAGCCTCAAGGCTATGATAAATAATCCCAAAAGTATACTCCTTAAATGTGTGGGAGTGCAATGTTACCCCCGTCATCCTATATCATCAATCAGTCCTATTAATTACTACTTTGTTATTAATTATGTAAAGTGAGTTATTAATTATTTACACAGGGCTCAGAAACAAATGCAGCAAATTGTGAAAGCTTTTGCATAGAAAATGCTTATGTGTTCAGATTACTTTAAAGATATAATCCTCTAAAGAATTTAACACATTATTGGCCATTAACAAATTGTGTTTATATTGTTATTTTAAGTTACCTTATATAATTAACTAAAACAAGTTACATTGGTGTACGTATATATATATTATATATATATATATATTTTAATATTATAAGTACATATATACAGTATATTTATATATTGGCAAGAAAAAGTAAATGTACCCTTCGATCTGATCTACATATAAGTCACAAGTATAGACAAATAAATGTGCTTAAGCTAATAACACACAAACAATATTAATCTCAAATTTTTTATTGAACACACCTATTAGACATTCACTGTGCTGGTGGAAAAAGTAAGCGAACCCTTGGATTTTTTGTTAACTGGTAGAACCTCCTTTGACAGCACTAAACTCAAGCAAGTACTACAAACTGCGGATGAGACCTGCAGAATGCTTAGGACCATTCTTCCTTACAGAACTGCTTAAGCTCAGCAATATTCCTAGGTTGTCCGGTATGAACTCGTCTTTTGAGGTCATTCTTAAGCATCTCTAATGAGTTAAAGTCTGGGCTCTGCCTGGGCCACTCCAAAAGGCTGATTTTTTTTTTTTTTTTAAACCATTCTATTGTAGGTTTACTTTGATGTTTAGGGTCCTTGTCCTGCTAAATTATACAACTTCTAGAGAGCTTCAGTCCAGTAGTGTTGTGGAGTGTCAAGGTGCTCTTTGGCAAACTTCAGGCGATGTTAAATTTGAGAGCAGTGGCTTCTTCCTGGTGTCCTGCCATTTACCCAATGCATGTTTTGCATTTGGTAGACTCATGAATAGAGATGCTAACCAGTTAACCTGTGATTCCTTCAAGTCTTTAGCTGTTACCGTAGGGTTGTTTTTTTACTTCATTGAGCATTCTGCATTGTGCATCTTGCCTGGGCATCCACTTCTATGGAGATTAACCACCGTACTAAATTGTCTCCTTTTATAAACTGTGGGCTGATGAATATGTAAACTCTTTGAAATTACGTTATAACCCTTTCCAGCTTTATGCAAATCAACAATTCTTGATTGTAGGTCTTCTGAGAATAGCAAACTCAAAATGTTTGAGTGTTTTTATGTCAAAGTAGCTCTAAAACACACTTCCAATCCTGTTTCATTGATTGGACTCCAGATTTGCTAACTACTGACTCCAATTATTGAGGGGATTAGCCTAGGGGATGTTTGAATGACGTATTCAATATGGACAAGAACAATACATTAATTCATGTATTAGTTAAAAGAGATTATGCTTCTTCATTATTGTAACTTGAAGATCATATCATATTTTAATAATTCCAAACAGTTCACTTACTTTTTCTTGCCAATATATATATATATATATATATATATATATATATATATATATATATATGCGTATGTTTATGTAGAAGATTAAAATAGTCCTTTAAATCCAAAATTGACCCAAGTAGTTTAGAAATTCTACACAGGAACTACCTGAATATAAACTCATCATTAATCATTAGTCATGCTATTTACAATGAAAAAGGAAGGCTAACAATGCATTAAAGGCAAGCATCGTGTTGTGCTAAATATGGAACATTCCATTGGTAAACATACTGATTGCTCTAAATTTTACATTTTGCTGCGATTTGTTCATTATACTAACCTCTATTGATGGGACACTACTTCCTTTACAGTAGTATCACTATAAAATATACTGTTACAAGGATTTTACAGAAGCATGACGGTTGTCACTGGAAAAGTATGCTGTAATCGGAGTGGTAAACACATACTGTAGGTAGACTACAATACTGGATCTAGACTACATGTGTAAATTATAAATGTATGTAATACTTTTACTGTACATTGTGCTTTTTATATGGAGGATATTAGCTCTTACTAGACTAGCTGGAAGTGGCGGAACTACCGGGGTCGCAGGGGTCGCGACTGCGACCGGGCCCTGGAGTTCTGCCAGTCAGGGGGGCCCAAGGGGTGCCGAGCGGTTGCTGAAAACGACCGCTCGGCAACTCTTTGGCCCCCCTGACTGACAGGAATCCAGGACTCCTCTGCTCCCCGCCGCTACTGCTGCCGCCGCCGCCTGCCGCCTGCCTCAGCGCTGCCCAGAGTGCAGTGTTGGGAGCGTGAGGCGTTTGTCTCGGGTGCTGGTGCTTCACACTGAGCGCCGGCATATGACGTCATATGCCGGCGCTCAGCAGTGAAGCGCCGGCACCCGAGACAAACGCCTCACGCTCCCAACACAGGAGTTGACAGTAAGTGACCTACAAAGGGGGGTAGGGAGGGAGTGGGTGGATCGTGAGAAGGGGGGGTAGGGAGGGAGAGGGTAGATCGTGAGAAGGGGGGTAGGGAGGGAGAGGGTAGATCGTGAGAAGGGGGGGTAGGGAGGGAGAGGGTAGATCGTGAGAAGGGGGGGTAGGGAGGGAGAGGGTAGATCGTGAGAAGGGGGGTAGGGAGGGAGAGGGTAGATCGTGAGAAGGGAGGGTAGGGAGGGAGAGGGTAGATCGTGAGAAGGGGGGGTAGGGAGGGAGAGGGTAGATTGTGAGAAGGGGGGGTAGGGAGGGAGAGGGTAGATCGTGAGAAGGGGGGGTTAGGGAGGGAGAGGGGAGATCATGAGAAGGGGGGTAGGGAGGGAGAGGGGAGATTGTAAGAAGGGGGGTAGGGAGGGAGAGGGGAGATCGTGAGAAGAGGGAGTAGGGAGGGAGAGGGTAGAAAGGAATAGATGGGTTGCGGGTGGGGGGGCCTTAACAGATTCTCGCACCGGGGCCCTGAGGTTTCTAGTTACGCCCCTGCTAGCTGGTAATATTTGCAAGACAATGTGAATTTATACATTTTCGCCTTTCCATCCTAATGTAGGAGCATTCCTGATTCCATACACGATTATGGCAATTTTTGGAGGGGTTCCTCTATTCTACATGGAGTTAGCCCTGGGACAATTTCACCGAACAGGCGCAATATCCATATGGAAACGAATCTGCCCAATCTTTAAAGGTAAACATACAGTCAATAGATTATTGCCAAAAGAGAATATGGGTTAGGCTATCTTTTAAAATCAAGTTTAAAGCTGTATTGTGGCCAAGGCAATGTCACTTGTACTCACACAAATCAATATATATATGCATCATACTTATTCGTGTTGGCACAATGTGAAGTCCTGGTCACAATTTAGCTTTGCATAGATAGACATGATGCATATGTTTTCACAAACTAATAGCAAAATAATTAATTTTTATTTACTTATTTATACATTTTGGTTCCTGAGATGTGTGGGAGCTTAGAAGTGTTGTCTTTGTATAAGTTCCCCAATTTATAAGATCTCACTGCAAAGCTCAGCCTAGGATGCTAATTAGGCCTGCAGTGTTATCTATATTGATATATACTGCATATCAATGTGTAATATTCACATAGTAGGATGCAGAGCCACATATGCTTTTAAGACCCCAGTGGTCCCCTGTTCAACCATTAACTCCAATTTAATAGCTTACAAAATATTTAAATAGACGTTGATTGGCATCCCTCACTTCTTTAGGGCCAGACAAATCTTATTGAAGGTCCATTAGATAACTGTAACATAAAATACATTTTTGTTAATGCCCCAAATCATATAAAGTGCAAGAGTTTGGACTAATTTTTTGTTTCCTTCTTACTTTTAGGAATTGGTTTTGCTATATGCATTATTGGCCTGTATGTTTCTTTCTACTACAATACCATCATAGCTTGGGCATTGTTTTATTTCTACTCCTCCTTTTCTGCCACTCTGCCGTGGACAAGTTGTGACAACCCCTGGAATACACCCAACTGCACCAGTTACTTTGGAAAGATTAATATAACCTGGACCAATTTCTCCAAATCCCCAGCTGAAGAGTTTTACACGTAAGTGCATGTAAGTGGATATAAGTGAACAAGTTAGTGATATTTGAATATACAGTGTGTACTGTAATGATTACACTGGTACAACATGTGACCTGCTACTATATTATAATACATTTTGTAGATTTTTTTTCCGGAAGTTCGTTATATCTGGTTTTTACATTTTACATATATACCGTATTGGCTCGGATATAGGCCGCACTTTTTTCCCCCACTTTAAGTCTTTAAAGTGGGGGTGCGGCCTATATTCGGGGTCTAGCGCCCGACGCCCGGGACATGCAGTCCCGGGCGCCGGGCAGGCAGCGGGGTTAGGATACAGATCCCCCGCAGCAGTGCAGGGGACCTGCATCCTACTCCCCGATACGCTCAGACAGCCTCCCCTGCCAGCACTTCCCACGGGGGGGGTGCCGGCACGGGAGGTTGTCTAAGCGCATCGTGCGGTTGTCTAACCGCACGATGCGTTTTACCTCTGGCCCCCCGCCTGACTTACCGGAGCAGACTCCCGGGTGTCTTGCGGGGCCGGCGGGGGACATCTACGCAATACATCCGGCACCGGGAGTTGTATACGCGTATTGCGTAGATGTCCCCCGCCGGCCTCGCAAGACACCCGGGAGTCAGCTCCGGTAAGTCGGGGGGCAGAGGAGGACAGTGGCAGCATATCTCGGGGAGGGAGGAGGACAGTGGCAGCATATCTTGGGGAGGGAGGAGGACAGTGGCAGCATATCTCGGGGGGGGACAGTGGCAGCATATCTCGGGGGGGGGGACGGACAGTGGTAGCATATCTCGGGGAGGGAGGACAGTGACAGCATATCTCGGGGGGGGGCAGAGTGGCAGCATGTTTTTTGGTGCTTTTTTAAAGAAAAAAACTTTTTCTTTAAAAAAGCACCAAACCTTTAGGGTGCGGCCTATATACGGGGGCGGCCTATATCCGAGCCAATACGGTATATATTTGTATGTGTATATGTACATATATATATATATATATATATATATATATATATATATATATATATATATATAAGTATGTGTAAGGTAATGTAGCTAGCTGGGGTCTCCGGAGAGGAACAAAGTGACCAAATCCGAATCACAATATAGAAGGCGAAATCGAGCCGGGTAAAAACCAGATCCAAAATCATCCTGCCAAATTAGAGAAGCAGGAGACAAGGTCAATAAACAATCCAGGTAAAGGAACAATAGCAAAAGGTCACTGGAACAACACATGAATGTTACACCAACAAAGGCTGAAAGTGAAGTCCTGGTGTTAATATAGGCAGCCCAGCAGGAGAAGGAGACTATCCAAGGTAATAAAAGTTCAGCCAGGGTCATATGACATCACACACGCAAGGTGATGTGTGTACATGTGATCATGCATTGCTGAGTAGAGAGAGAATGGAGGGAATGTTGTGGGACATCCCTGCGACCACGGAGGTAAGTCCTTACAGTATGTTAATACAATCCCAGCTGTTTGGCAGCATATAGCACCTAAAGTAATGACTGGATTCACTGTTGAACCAAGCCACAAAGAGGAAACGGCACTGGATGTGCAGTGGATGAAGTCCACATGGTTTTTAACATCTATGTATAACCAAGTCCTGGATTTCTTGCTTTGTTTAAGTAGATTACTTTGTTTCTATTTTGTTGCAGAAGGAAAGTGTTGGGCATTAATGAGGCAGATGGACTAGATGATGTTGGAGGCTTACGCTGGGAGTTACTTCTCTGTCTGTTCATCATCTTTACTATAGTATACTTTAGTTTGTGGAAAGGAGTTAAAACATCTGGAAAGGTAAAAAACCTTGATTTTGAGATCAAAATGTAAAATGATTCTTAACATATAAAGTTATTTTCTTTGCTATATGTCTTCTTAATTATCTCATAAAAATGGCAAAATACATCCTTTCGCATATATTTCTTAAATTATTTCTTAAATTATATTATGAAAACAAATAGCAAATAGAAACTGACTAAGATGCCTGTCTTGTAATGTTTTTTTTTTTCAACCTTTCCTCAAGCAAGCATCCCTGAGAAGTTCATATTCCAAATACGTCTAAAGCCAACCTAAGTTCCCAAACAACAATCCCTAATCACCCAACTATCAACTAGTAAATTTGAAAATAAAATGTACTACAGTACCCTCTGGACCCAAAAACTGCAAAATGGTGTATAGCAGTGGCCTTTGGAGGTCGAGTGGCTTCTTGTCAACCACCAATATGTTTTGTCTCCCAGGTGGTATGGGTGACAGCAACCCTTCCCTATGTGGTCCTACTCATATTACTGATAAGAGGTGTCACCCTGCCTGGAGCATGGAGAGGGATTCTATTCTATCTGAGACCCAACTGGGAGAAGCTGACAGACACTGCGGTAAGTGACCCTATGGGTTCAGTAGGAACTATAACATAGATCCATTGCTACTCACTTCTGAGCTGTACAATCAAGTATTCACTACGGGTGCCAGTACTCAGAGTCTTCAGTACACACCAAGCTGTGTATTAAGCCACATAAAATTTGCTTCAGTTTTCTATTTAAGAAATAGCACCTGCCACTCAGAGTGCAAGGATACAGAATCAGATAACTCTTTAAGAGGTTTCTGATTGAAAAGGCCATGAGCCACACTTAATGGTACATTAATGTAAGGCAATTATCATAGGTTGCTTGGAAAATAATCTAAGCCTAGTTCAAAAGACACATTCAAGCTACAGGAGAAGCCTGGCACATTTGTTCAAAAGTCTATTCTATTCTGTTTAATTATACCATGCAGTGAATATACAGCGTCCTTGTCCCTTTGTTGGTTTATATCAAGCCTCAACATCCACATAAGAGCTAATGCATGACCAATTCACAATCCTGAGAAAAACTCCATGGGATTTTTTAATGCACCATTTATAAAACATTTAGTGAAATGCTCAAGTATATATTCCCCACATATTGACTAGCAATTTCACGCAACCTCTGGGTTTTTCTAAAATTAAGTTTCATTTACATAGTTTGCTCAGGATCTAAACTTAGGCAGAACTCATGATAACCAAGTGAGTGGTGATTACCTTTAATGTTCGGCTACACACCGAAACTCACTATTGAAAGGTTACAGGTGTCCTGATATATTATTGTTATGTCCACTATTTTTTTAAATGAACTATTAAATGTGACAAAAGATCAGCCTAATATATATATATATATATATATATATATATATATATATATATATGTTTATGTATCTCACTGGTTAAGCAGATAATACGTAGTAATACATGAATAAAGTATCTTTGTTTCTATAAACTAGTCGTCTTTTAACAAAAAGGGGTTATATCGATCTCATTTAAGATCATTAACTCCTTAGCTACTAGGCTGTGGTCTAGTGATGTATTGTATGAAAACACATAATACATATGAAGAAGCTCTGATTAATTCATATTGAGACACATCTGTTGTGGCTCTCTTTCTACCCCCCCCCCACATCTGTACTGGCAGCTGGTTTAAACATCACAGACACACTCCCATTAGAGAAGAAGAGCACATTAGAGATCTGACGGGCAGTGATTGCACTGTTATCTCCATGCAGAAAAAAGACACTGGTAGAACAAGCCTTTGGAAATGTAAATGTTTCATTCAAATACCCATCTCATTTTCTCCACGACCGTATTAATGCTGGCCCCTCTGTTTTCCAAAGCATTGTTTACAATAGACTTCCTGCCTGTAATTACTTTGCAATTTAAAATTTAATCAGACATATACTTTCAAATTGAAATGTTAAGTAACATCGTGCATGATGGGTGACCGTGAGGGTAAAACTGTTCTAAACTACAAGTGCATTGCTTACTTTATGTATGGTGTATTTATTAATATTTCTATATGGTGTTGCTTCTTTTTTTTGTTCAAAACATAATGCACTATTAATTATTTAATAAATATGTAAAACACAAAATCATACTTTAAGTTTTAGTGGGGTTATGTATAAAGGTGTTGCAAAATAACTGACAAAATAACCTGCTGCATCTTAAGTGGTGGTGTGGCATGAGTATGCATAGGACAGTATATATGGTTCTGAATGCCATAAGTCATGCCATGTCACAGGATTTTATGCTTGTGCCTTTCATGCCCTTACTCTCTTTGTCTAAAATCTCCTTCTGCCCATTCTTGCCCCATGTTTTTTACTTTCTTTTAGCTATTGTGTACCTCCCTAGTGTGGGTAAAGCACAGTATTTCTCCTATATGGCCCAATAGGCTGTTAGGCTGGTCAATGCGTGTGCTTTTGTAACACAAACCTTACTACAGCTCCCGTGTAATGACCCACTGAAGTTGAGTATTCTACTTCAACAGATCACAGAGTGGTTGCAAATGGAATGTAGGTTGACAATCCTGCCCCCAGCCCCTTTCCTTAACTGCCCTCCCAGCCCTGATTTGGGCAACTGAAATGCTTGGTGATATGGCTATTGTCTGCTTCCCCTACTTGTAAGCCATTTTCATGACATTTAAACACTTTATTTTTATATATTTCAAGTACCGCCTTTTACATCTGTCTCCATTCAGGTGTGGGTGGATGCTGCAGCTCAGATATTTTTCTCTCTTGGACCAGGATTCGGAGTTCTCTTAGCCCTGGCAAGTTACAACCCTTTCGACAATAACTGTTACAGGTATGATTACCACGTGTGTAGTATCTAAAGTAGAAATGCAAATAGGTGCCCACATACCTACTAATATACAGACAGCAATGATGGTGTTTCAATGTATTTGTGCCCCAAGAACATGATTTCATTCTGTTTTTAACATTTTATGGAGTGAAACTGGACAAATGTAAAGACAAATAAATATCCCTACTCTGTACTGTGTTTGTATCATAGTCAGATACAAATTACCTCTAGTACAATGTGCTCTGATTGATTAATAAAATACAATAGAAAGTTATCATTTATAAATACATTTTAATGACTGGAATAAAATGTTTTAATACAACATAAAATACAAAAACAATTCTATGCTTCTACCTAAAATTAGAGGGACATGAAATCTGAAACATCAGCATTTTTCATTGGTGAAAAGAAGGTAGAGTAGGATCTCACACATTGTTATCAATAGGCACCAAAAGTTCAACCAGTGATGGATGATCTGTGCCACCACAGGCTAGACCATCAAGAGTTTTGGAGTCTTCTAGCCCATTTTCACTATTCTCTACTCCAATTTTTTTTAAAGGGATCGTTATAGTAGTCAAATTGTTATATGTATGGTTTGTTGGAGTTGTGCAGTGGTTAGGCCACTGTTAATCTTCACACATTTTAGTCTAATGACAGCTGTGAAAGTTTAGAAGAGGATTTGATCACATTTTGTTATGCAACATGAGTGAGATGCTGTTAATGTTCCTGTGTGCATATCCAAATTGTGCTCATCTTGTACCTTTCAGAGATGCAATTATCACCAGTGTGGTGAACTGTCTGACCAGCTTCCTGTCTGGTTTTGTGATTTTCACAGTACTGGGTTACATGGCTGAGATGCGTGATGTGGAAGTTGAAGATGTTGCAAAGGATAAAGGTAAATGTCTTTTTTTGCATTCTGGTTTCTGTCAGTGAAGAGGGAGACTAAAGAGGGATACTTTGGGAGGTATGCACTAGGTGCTCTTTTTGCATGTGGCTGTCTTCAGCTTGGAACTTATCTAAGTCCTAGAAACGTCCACAGATGTTCAGTAGCCCTTCCCTTTTACATCTAAATTGTTGGACTTGATCAATTAACCATTGGTTTGGTGACTGTTATAATTTACTGGCAACTTTCAAGGTAAACACCCTGTTTAAAAAAAAAACATAAAATGAAATGCTTTATTTCTTTTAAATGACCCAAGTATAACATTATAGTAACAGTTTTCTTTTTTTATTTAGTTATTGAAATATACTTGTGCTTAACAAGGCTAATGAACCGATTTTTATGTTATTACAGAAAGTCATTGCTCGTGTCCATAACTGTTTGATTTCCATGTTTGTATAGGTCCCAGCCTCCTCTTCATAACATACCCAGAAGCCATTGCTAACATGGTGGGCTCTACATTTTTTGCCATTATATTTTTCCTAATGATGATAACCCTCGGTCTGGATAGTACAGTAAGTAAACACATGTTAATAAATAATACTTTTCCTAAAACAAAGAATAGGGATGAACAACCAATGCCAATTGCAATTTGGTAAGGTTTACCTGTAGCCTTCCCACCCTTACCTCTGTGGTAACCATATTTATCCATACTTTGCAAATACACAACCAAACAAAAGAAATTCAGATTAAATAAAAGCAATACTAGTTTTTATTGCCTTAATTTAATCTCATTACTCTTTTTATTTCTATTCATGTTTGGGGTGTTTTCCCATTTTGCAATTTTTTTTTTGTTTATCAATACACAAACTTCCACATGTGATAGTGTTGTGATATAAATATGCCAAATATAAAGATTTAGTAATTTCTGATTTTTAGCTAATGAACTAGGTATCTAACATTCCAGGTACCTCCACAATGTACCATGTTTTTATTTAGAACACAGTGCAGCTCAGCTTTGCATTATATTTGGATGTTGAATCCCTACATATCTGAGCCATCCTCAACTGTGATATATATGGTGGTGTATTTTGGTTAGGGCTTTCCTATGCCTAAGAGAGGGCATTGCCCCAGCTGCTCCTTACCTCTGCACCACAATCCTCTCTGTTGCCTATCTGTTATAGATGTGCGCCACTGATATATATATATAGCATGCTATAGAGCAGACCTGGGCAAAGCACGGCCCGCGGGCCACATCCGGCCCGCTGAATAGCTCGGACCGGCCCGCAAAGAGTGTCCTGGTGACTCACCAATGAGTCCGGTGTCCCCCCCCGCCCCGGTCACTTACCTTAAACTCCTGTGTTGGAAGCGTTTGTCTCGGGTGCCGGCGCTTTACGCTGGGCGCCGGCATATGACGTCAGACGCCGGCGATCAGCAGTGAAGCGCCGGCACCCGAGACAAACGCCTCACGCTTCCAACACAGGAGTTTAAGGTAAGTGACCGGGGCGGGGGGGGAGATCCTGAGAAGGGGGGGTTAGGGAGTTAGAGGGGAGATACTGAGAAGGGGGGGTTAGGGAGTTAGAGGGGAGATACTGAGAAGGGGGGTTAGGGAGGGAGGTCTTACTGTGTGTGTGTGTCTTACTGTGTTTGTGTGTGTGTGTCTTACTGTGTGTGTGTGTATCTTACTGTGTCTGTGTGTGTCTCACTGTGTCTGTGTGTGTCTTACTGTGTCTGTGTGTGTCTCACTGTGTCTGTGTGTGTCTCACTGTGTCTGTGTGTGTCTTACTGTGTCTGTGTGTGTCTCACTGTGTCTGTGTGTGTCTCACTGTGTCTGTGTGTGTCTTACTGTGTCTGTGTGTGTCTCACTGTGTCTGTGTGTGTCTTACTGTGTCTGTGTGTGTCTTACTGTGTCTGTGTGTGTCTCACTGTGTCTGTGTGTGTCTTACTGTGTCTGTGTGTGTCTCACTGTGTCTGTGTGTATCTTACTGTGTCTGTGTGTATCTTACTGTGTCTGTGTGTGTCTCACTGTGTCTGTGTGTCTCACTGTGTCTGTGTGTGTCTCACTGTGTCTGTGTGTGTCTTACTGTGTCTGTGTGTGTCTCACTGTGTCTGTGTGTGTCTTACTGTGTCTGTGTGTGTCTTACTGCGTGTGTCTTACTGTGTTCATAGCTTATTCAGTTATTGTAATAAATATTTTAGCCCATTTTTTAGCTCAAAATATTTTTTCCTTTTTTTTCTCCTCTAAAATCTAGGTGCGTCTTATCAGCAGGTGCGTCTTATAGAGCGAAAAATACGGTATGCACTCCGAAGCCTTGTTCATTTTGTTCACTTCTGTGCTGTGCTAATAGTTATTCAGGCCTTACTTATTCAAGCACCTCTACCAATGACGTAGGCTTGAATAACTTTATTAAACAGCACATAAGTTAACAAAATGGACAAGGCTTCGGAGTTTGTAGTTTGTAGAGGTCTGGCCCTCTAAAACCATTCCAATTTCTCATGTGGCCCCATGGGAAAATTAATTGCCCACCCCTGCTATAGAGGCTGATCTTTCCAACCTTCAATAGCAACAAATTAACAGATATAGGAAAGGCTGAATTTGATGGACGCATGTCTTTTTTCAGCCTATGTAACTATGTAACCATGTAACTATGTAACCTTCACATTAAGTGATGCACCAGGGAGCCTGATCACATCAATAGGACAATCTGACTTCAATTATGTGATGGAGGGGCTCGGGATCCCCAGCCCTTGCGCTTTAGGTCTAGCCAGTCTAGGCCAGAATACACCACTGAATATATAGTAACAAATGAAGAACAATCATCTGAGAACCTTTTACGTTGCATTTGCCCTGTTAGTTTGGAGGACTTGAAGCTGTAATCACAGCAGTTATGGATGAATACCCACATATTCTATCTAAGAGGAGAGAACTATTTGTCCTTGGCTTGGTCACCATCTGCTTCACTGGCTCCCTCAGCACATTGACCCAGGTAACGATACATATTAATTTGCTATTGTAACAACACAAGGAACCCCTGCACAGTAGGGTGAAAATAATTTTATTTATACATAGCACTGCTTACTCAATTGGAAATTATAAAACAAAACATTTTACCTTAATAAGTAAGAATGATTACTTTTAAATAATTAATTGCAATAAAATATAAATTTAATGATACCATGGTGAATCCATATTTAAGTTTATTTATATATTTGAGTGAGATTGGCAGAATTAATGTTGGATTTCCCTCCACTGATTTCAATATTTTCCCATTATGACGTGATTTTATAGATGTTAAAAGAGCAGTCTAGTCCTTTAAATTGTAGTTTCATTTTTAATGCATGTTAGCTCACATTTTGCACGGTCTCAAATGTTTTACGGCATGCAGATCAGAGCGTCTGTTCTTTAGTTATATGGGTTAGATATTTAGAAGTCCTCTCTCGCCTGCCTCATCTGAAACCAGAAGTATGTAAACTTCTTGCACATGCATGGCATTGCCATTGAAGTCACTGAAGCGGCAGCCAGCAAAATATCAATGTTAAGGTAGCAGACATGCGATTTCAATGGGAGTTCAGCTTCCAATTGGTAGAAGGAGAGTTCTACTAAGCATGTGCAGGAAGCATATTGCAGTATGCTTCCTGAGAGAGAGACTCATTTTGTAAGTCCAGTAACTAAAGAAGGCCTTCACTGGTTTACCTGCGGTGAAATGCACTAAAGTCCATCCATGAAAATAGGCATGGAGTGCTTAAATAGGGGTATCAAAATATCTCACCAAGCCTGTGATACCAGGACACATATAAACTATTGTTAAACATAGTAATCAGCAGGTGCTGTCCACTCACCTTTGCTGCTGCTCGTGGGGCAGGTCATAGTGCAGTTGCTGGAACCCTAGACTATATACCTGACCAGGATGTGCTTCTCCCCTGCTAGGGTCTGTGTCCAACAAATATTTTTCTTGTAACTTAGCTCATTTCAAAAATGGCATTGCATGGCACTACGGACATATTTCCTGTGTAAACTGACCCGTGATTCTTTTACCAATATAATTTGCATCAGGGTGGCGCATACGTTGTAAAACTGCTGGAGGAGTTTGGAGCTGGCTGTTCTATCATTGCAGTTGTGTTTTTAGAAGCTATTGCTGTATCGTGGTTTTATGGTAAGATAAGTGATTATTATATTAAATAATTGGTCTATTAACTTAATAGCTGTTACACTTAACTGCCATTTTTTGGTGTATCATATTGTCTTATAAAATGGTTTTGGTACCCATGCGTAATGTAAACTGTAAAAAGTACTATTCTATTCTATTAGAGTGAAATAAGTAAAAACCTACATACACATATGTAACAGGGGCATAGCAGCATCTGTGCAGCATATTCAGCTAAACACAGCTTACATCAAGCTCTGCTACTGGATTGATTCTGTTAAATGCAATAGGTTACCATTCCAATGAAAACCCATGCATTCTGTAGACTGAATGTTTTCTCTTCCGCAGGAATACAGAGGTTCTGTAATGATGTGAAGTCTATGTTAGGCTTTTCTCCTGGTATATATTGGAGGATCTGCTGGGTAGCAATAAGCCCGGCATTTTTAGCAGTAAGTATAATATGATGCTATTTGTGTATTCCTGTTTTTTTAATATATATAATTTAATAT
The DNA here is from genome assembly GCA_029215755.1 of Spea hammondii. Taxonomy (NCBI): domain Eukaryota; kingdom Metazoa; phylum Chordata; class Amphibia; order Anura; family Pelobatidae; genus Spea; species Spea hammondii. The sequence goes on along the minus strand of JARDYJ010000001.1, from coordinate 131,889,687 downwards.
ACAGTGCTTTCTTTTGTAAGGCTAGTTTTCCACTTGGGTTTTTGTCCTGCGTTTTTTTTCTTGATGAAAAACGCCAAGAAAACTGCCACTGCATTTTCCTGCGTTTTGGCGTTTTTTTCTGGAGTTTTTTCTGGCGTTTTAGCCTTTCTGTGGAAATTGCTTTTTTTGACCTTAGGCAGTTTTTCCAGCCTTTACAAGTTAGAAGTTTCACCCAGCTAAAAAAGGGATTAGGATATATGGCAAGTATCTGCCCCCTGATGTCATTTACTTGGTAGAGTTCTACTTAAACGCCCCGGCGGACCCTTTTGTCACTTTTCTGTGGTTTGTAAGGCATGCTTTATTCCGAATGTCTGCTCCTCTAGGAAGATTGGCCCCAAATGATGGTGCAAATTGTTTGCTGTTGCTTTTGGCACGCAGGATCCAGTTGATGCGTCGCGTATGTTTGTTTGTAATGGCATGTTTGTTCCAAATGGTGTAGAATTCAATATGAACTTTGTTTTGTGTGAAACTGTTTGTTTCCAGCCTATTTCTCGTAGGACACACAGATACTGGGTCCATCCTCTGCATTGTAACTGTGGAAAAAACGCCATAAAAAACGCCAAGGCAATAAACCCACATGGCTTTTTCATGGCGTTTTTTCTCTCCCATAGACTTCTATTGGAGAAAAACGCCATGATTTCCTTGCAAAAAACGCCAGAGTGTCAACATGCTGCGATTTTGAAAAACTGCCACAGAGCCCAAAAAAGCAGAAAAACGCCAAAGAGGACTGAAAAAACACCAAACAAAAAAACGCCAAGTGGATATGGCATTCTGCGATTTCCTATTGAAGAACAGCTAACATCTGGCTGCAGCGTTTTTTCACTAAAAAAACGCCAGGTGGCGCTATTGGCGTTTTTATGGGCGTTTTTAGCAAAAAAACACCAAGTGGAATCCTAGCCTAATGCTGACATCTCAGCTCATATATTTCCTGCCATTTCTCTAGAACAGACCTGGGCAAAGCACGGCCCGCGGGCCACATCCGGCCCGCTGAATAGCTCGGACCGGCCCGCAAAGAGTGTCCTGGTGACTCACCAATGAGTCCGGTGTCCCCCCCCGCCCCGGTCACTTACCTTAAACTCCTGTGTTGGAAGCGTTTGTCTCGGGCGCCGGCATATGACGTCAGACGCCGGCGATCAGCAGTGAAGCGCCGGCACCCGAGACAAACGCCTCACGCTTCCAACACAGGAGTTTAAGGTAAGTGACCGGGGCGGGGGGGGAGATCCTGAGAAGGGGGGGTTAGGGAGTTAGAGGGGAGATACTGAGAAGGGGGGGTTAGGGAGTTAGAGGGGAGATACTGAGAAGGGGGGTTAGGGAGGGAGGTCTTACTGTGTGTGTGTGTCTTACTGTGTTTGTGTGTGTGTGTCTTACTGTGTGTGTGTGTATCTTACTGTGTCTGTGTGTGTCTCACTGTGTCTGTGTGTGTCTTACTGTGTCTGTGTGTGTCTCACTGTGTCTGTGTGTGTCTCACTGTGTCTGTGTGTGTCTTACTGTGTCTGTGTGTGTCTCACTGTGTCTGTGTGTGTCTCACTGTGTCTGTGTGTGTCTTACTGTGTCTGTGTGTGTCTCACTGTGTCTGTGTGTGTCTTACTGTGTCTGTGTGTGTCTTACTGTGTCTGTGTGTGTCTCACTGTGTCTGTGTGTGTCTTACTGTGTCTGTGTGTGTCTCACTGTGTCTGTGTGTATGTTACTGTGTCTGTGTGTATCTTACTGTGTCTGTGTGTGTCTCACTGTGTCTGTGTGTGTCTCACTGTGTCTGTGTGTGTCTCACTGTGTCTGTGTGTGTCTTACTGTGTCTGTGTGTGTCTCACTGTGTCTGTGTGTGTCTTACTGTGTCTGTGTGTGTCTTACTGCGTGTGTCTTACTGTGTTCATAGCTTATTCAGTTATTGTAATAAATATTTTAGCCCATTTTTTAGCTCAAAATATTTTTTCCTTTTTTTTCTCCTCTAAAATCTAGGTGCGTCTTATCAGCAGGTGCGTCTTATAGAGCGAAAAATACGGTATGCACTCCGAAGCCTTGTTCATTTTGTTCACTTCTGTGCTGTGCTAATAGTTATTCAGGCCTTACTTATTCAAGCACCTCTACCAATGACGTAGGCTTGAATAACTTTATTAAACAGCACATAAGTTAACAAAATGGACAAGGCTTCGGAGTTTGTAGTTTGTAGAGGTCTGGCCCTCTAAAACCATTCCAATTTCTCATGTGGCCCCATGGGAAAATTAATTGCCCACCCCTGCTCTAGAAGGTTGAAATGCATTTTTAACATTTGTAGCTTAATCTTGCTTGGGCTTAAGCCTATCTCGTAAAATCGGTCTTTGTGCTTAAAGAGAGGAGTACAAGCTAGAGTTGAGATCTCTTACACTTCTTTTTAAGAAGTATGCTGACACTTGACCCTATTCTCCTGGCATCCACCATTCTCCTGGCGTTTTTGCTAAGTGGAAAGTTCAGTTGCTTAGTAAGGTGCATAATGACCTTTGGCTTTTGTGCAGCTCTTCAGCCATGGAAACGCTTGTGCTGCTGTTGGCGGCCCCACTATGAGTGTTTGTGGTCTACTGATTCATGGCTGAGTTGTTGTTACAATTTCACAGTAATAACACTTACAGTGGACAGGGGTAGATATAGCAGGGCAGGAATTTCACAAACTGACTCATGGTAAAGGTGGCATCCTATGACAGTGCCATGTGTAAGGTCACTGAGGTCTTCAGTATGACCCTTTTTACTGTTAATGTTTGTCTATAGAGATAGCTGCCTATGTGCTTAATTTCATACACGTTAGCAAGGGGTGTGACTGAATCACCTCAAATCCATAATTTGGGGCGTGTCCACATATTTTTGGTCATATAATGCAGATACATCCTTACACAATACCCAATAGCGACCTTAACGTCTACACATTTCGAGGTGGTGGGGCCACTTAAAATACACAAAATAGATAAATTATTTTGTCCACAATCAGAATTGCTTTACCTGTGTTGTCTCCTCAGTTTATCATAGTCAGCTCTCTTCTGGATCAGCCACCTCTGATGCTGTTTGACTACCATTATTCTGAATGGACCATATCAGTTGGGTACCTTATTGGAGCATCATCCTTTATCTGGATTCCAGTCTATATGGTATACAAGCTAGTATGGACCCCAGGATCTCTTAAACAGGTGGGACTTTTTATTAAATCACACAACTCATCCTTAAAAGGTGATGTTAAAAAAAAACATGAACTGAACTTTCTAGCATTCTACTCAGATAAACTGTAGCAGATCTATCATTTTATCTTTTCTTCTGAAATATTTAACAACATGAAACAACACCAAAGCTATCTGTGCCTACAACTTTATAACAAACTTTATAACCCTATCTATCCTTAAAATAACAATATATCATTTGTGTGGGTACAATAAACATGGAAAAAGCAAAAATGGCAAAAAAGCTCTGGTCATTTAGGGGGGTAAAAGCACCGGTTACAAAGAGATTAAAGAGGTATAAATATTCATAGAGATTGGGTTTTAATATACATGTTGCAGTTACATATTAACTGAGTGAAGGAAGATCCTGCTCATATGCGGTTAGACATTTTCTCCCACTACACTAATAAAAAGTATTAGCATGGGCATACTCTGTATCTGTAGATTGTCTGTACTGGACAGTTGGATTTGACATTGCTAACACGTCAAGTTACATATCTCTTTTCAGAGATTGGCTGTCTGCATTCGACCAGAGAAGTCAGTGAGGGACCAGTCTGATTCTGTGTGCATGGCACCCGGCCCATAGTCAATTCAAGAGGTAATGGGCTCCAGACCAACCCGAGTGAACGGGAATTGGATAGTGGTGCTTTATAATGGACTCCTCTGCAAACAGTGGGTTCTAAAAGTGTGGTCCCACTTCAAATCAGCCAGAACATCAATCCAATAAGCCACGTAATATTCTGTTTATAATTTAAATGGGTGAGATGAACCCAAGTAAAATTGTAACAAACAGAAATCACATTGTGTCAGTTTTGTGTCTGCTTGCAATATGGAAAATGTGGATATGAGGCATCATCTTATTATTTGTAATTTATATGTTCCCTCAATTCATCAATAATTTTGTTTTTAAATTAACTATTCATGACAGCAGGGTGCTGACAGTGTATGTGTCAAACTATCCACTACAAGAGTAAATATTATTTGACATTTCCAGGAAATGTAATTGTGACTTATTTAGTTGTTGCTGTATCTCACTTGAGCAGCAGAAGATCTATGTAACAGAACATTGCTTACCTAATTTATTACTAAAGTTTTATTTTAACGTTTGTTATATTTTTGGTTCTGTCCTCTCACACACACATACATACAGTATATTATGCATACACTTCTAATTTTACAACTTAAACTTGTAGGAACTTTAGGCACTATGTCTACCAATTCAGGGGGTGCACAACTCCAGTCCTCGGGAGCCCCAAGTAGGCAAGGAATCCTGTGTATCCTTGCCTCAAAAGTAGTTTAAATAGTTTAATTTTAATTGATATCCAAAACTGTGGTTCGCAATGGATGGAGTTGTACAGTCCTATACTAGCTGGTTAGAGTATTACATGGAATGATGAAAAATATTTTTGTGTAGAGAAAGGATTTTTATAGTTCTTAATGACAACAGTATGTTTACTTGTACATAGTGAAAAATGTATTGAGAATGATCCAGATAAATTGTGAGCAATTATAAATAATAAATGTAATAAAGGATATTTAAACATATGGTAATGTGTTTTAGTATTCAGGGCCAAATTCACTTAAATCTCCCGCAGCTTTTTGAAGGATTAGTAAATTCAACAGCAGTGAAGAACTACACTTGCACTACAGCTATGTATCTCACTGCCTAATTTTAAACTATGCCCCCCCCCAATAAAAATACATTATATGGACAAAAGTATTGGGACACCTGACCATTACAGCAACAAGGACTTTTTTTGTGACAACACTTCACTGGCCCACACAGAGCCATGACCTCAACCCTATCAAACACCTTTGGGATGAACGGGAACGGAGATTGTGAGACATGCCTTCTCGTCCAACAATAGTGCCTGACCTCACAAATGCTCTACTGGATTCATAGGCACAAATTCCCACAGAAACACTCCAAAATCTTGTGGAAAGCCTTCCCAGAAGAGTGGAAGTTGTTATAGCTTCAAAGGGGGACCAACTACATATTAAGGTCTATGTATTTAGAATGCAATGTCATAACAGTCTCTTTTGGTGTAATGGTCGGGTGCCCCAATACTTTTGTCCATATCGTGTACATATCCCCTGTTCTCAGTTTAACCACTTACGTTTTTAAGTATTTTTATCATAAGAATATTACAGTGCAGCATAGTGGGTGCCCAGAAGATGAAGCACTGCAGACTGAAAGATGTCAGCTGGCAGGTAAAAAAATTAGCAGGGTTCATTACTGAAATGTTGCTGTTATAATGCAAATAGAGATCAGTGAAGGGCATTCACTGATGACTGAAAAAATGGCATGACCAGGTTGTACAGGAATAACCATTGTTATTGTTCCTGGCGTCCCTGCTCCTGGTCACATCTAGAACTGTCCTCCTTATTAGTTACAGTAAACATTAAGGCTTAATATTTAACACAGAAAGAAATTCAGCAAAAAAAGTTAGGACCCAGATAGCTTTAAACCTCAAACTGTAGAAAAGATGTACTGGAAATGATTATTATTATTTTAAAGTACCATCATACTCAGCAATACTGCGCAATGGTTAAACGAGCTTACAATCTAGAAGGAGCCGACAAGAATTTCTTTTAAAAATGATCACAAAGAAAACATAGTATATAATAAGATCCATTATAATGATGAGTATATACAAATAGGTAGTACATATTTTATGCTTTCATATTTTTCTTGCAAATTAGCTGCCAGTTACTCTTTTGTTTGTCTTGTTTTAATGCTTACACTATCTTTTACAAACAAAAGAAATAAAATTGAGAGTGTTTCATCTAAACCTCGAGTTGTTATTGTGGTTGTCTGTCCATTATAACACATTTTGTTCATCTTCTTTTGTATTTTGTAAGTTTACTGAGGCAAAGAAGTAGAATTTGTGTCCATTAATGATGTAACTGAATGCAAGGAAGCCTCGTTTCCTAAACATTTATTTAGAAGTCTATGGATATCCGGTTTCTTAGCTCCTAAATTCTATGCACTCGTCAACTGTTACTTAATATTTGAAAAATGCACAATGGAAATCAGTGAAAACAAGAATATGGATTTGTGGGGTAAAAATAAGGAATTCACAATATTTCCGAGCTGCACTTGATCCAATAATTAAAAGGTATGTTTTAAAAACCCATGTCCTAAAAGATTTGGTAATCAAGTGCTGGAAGATGAGGAGGCAATCAGCCACATCTTTAAACTGCCCTAACCCCAGACCGTTACTTTAAACCTCCTACCCAAGTATTCTGCACTCAAGCATGTGAATGGTTATGTATAATTTAAGTAAGAGTAAACATTTCAAATTGATAATATAATATTGCTGTATGTTAAAACACCACAAATGTGATTTTAATTCTAAACATTTTTACTGGTGTTTACTAAAGTAGTTTCTGATCTGCAGCGTTAATTATTTTGATGAGATGTCCTACAACCTGAAAAATGTAATGCGATTCCGACAGGATGCTCATAGATGCTAATGATCTTCAGAAGAAAAGGCCCCCTAGTGTAATGCTTTATTAAAGCAAGTAATGCCCAGAGGTTATAGAAGAAATAGTTACATAGCCAAGCAGAAAATAAAAGTTCATAGACAAAATATACCCTGTTTACGAACAGCTAAAAATAAGTTCTGGAAACTTTGCTTCGTTTCTCCATCACTCCTAATACTGACTGTGAACTGACAATACCAAATGGATTAAATGGTTCAAAAACTCTGTGTATCAATTCAAGTTTGAGAAAGTACCATTTACCAGTCTATGTGAACCTCAATTAAATGTATAAAAAAAATAATAAAAATATTCCTCTCCATGAAACACCTATGCAAAAGAAACAAATATCCCATCTCCTTCAACACATGAGTAGCGCAAAGGCAATTTTTTAAATAATAAAACCGAAAAGGCAGTGGTACTTTATTGTTGTTTATAACCAACAAATAATAAATTACCTTGTGACCATAACATTTTAGAAGTAAATTTAACCCATTACATCAGCCTTAATGGCCTGACTCCTTATCATATACATATGTGTCCACCACCCTCAATAGGCAGATGACCCCTACCCCCCAATAAGCACCATGACAGCAAAACATCCCTTAGAAAAAGGCGGGTGGGGATCTTGGTATAGCTCTTTTGCCTGTCAGCGGCACTGTCACACCGCGCAACTTATAGAACCACTTTTCACACTACCTGTGCGTGCTAGCCAATCCGGGAATGCCACCTGTTCTACCTAGAGCTACCTCGTGCCCCCTCGCCTACCTAGCGCTCGCGCCACACCAGCCAAAAAAGCTTAACCCTATGCTGCCCTGCACCCTCATGTTACAAAAGGCTAAATAGCCCTATGTAACCATTACGGTATTATACAATGGTGCTTTATACAGACTTCTAGTTGCTTACAATGATTTACTGTTTTTTTCCTTATAAAACAGCCCTGAGAAAAACAAGGTTGCTGTCTAGTGCTCTATCCTGGTAGTAAGCACCTTAATCAGATTTTTTCCTACATTAGAAAGCAAGTGCATGCAGGAGGAGGCACCAGGCACATTGTTTACATAGGGAGCTAAAACCCAAAGAATGAGTTTTAGTACGTCTTAGTGTTATTTGGACTCAACGTAAACATCACCTGTGTCTAGCATGTGTACTCCCTAACATAGCAGAACATGGCCCCTGGAGTAAAGGTGGTCTCAATCCTTTCAATGGTGCAATGGAGCCTTTCAAAATGGCGCTTCCGTAATTATTATTAAGCACATTTAAGGCGTTCATAATAATATCACTGGTGGTGTCAGGATTCAGAGTGTGCTGGCTGAACAGGAGAAACAGGACTGGTCAATAAGTGTGATAAAGGCACAAAGGCAGATACACCACAGCAAGATAGACCACAGAGCAGATAAGGGACCGCGGAGCGGACAGGGTCCTCTGGCAGAACACAAAGCTGGAACTCCTCAGGCAGGGCACACGGCAGGGAGCCCTCAGGCAGGGCACACGGCAGGGAGCAAATAGTCAGGCGAGCCAGGTCAATAACCAGGCGATAACATGAACAACAGCCACATCGGAAGCCTAGAGCAAGGGCAGTACAAGATGGCTCAGCACCAGGAGATCAAAGCTAGGAGCCAAATCAGAAGCCAAGATTAAGGTCAGGGCAAACTGGGTCAAAACAGGTAGAATCCAACAGAGAACTACTAGGAACAGCACAGGGCCTGGAAGCCAAGAAACAGCAAAGCTGTATACAACACAATGCCAATGCCTTAACTGAGGTGCTGAGCAGGTATTTAAAGGCTCAGCTAATTAGAAATTAATAAGAGGTGCTCCAGAGAGGGAATGGTGGCACCTAGTGGCTGCAGGTAGACATGACATGTGTATAATTATCACATAGTCCAGGCTGGCAGGGTGGAACCCTTACAGGTGTATTTTGTGCTCAAAAATGTACATATACACTAATCAGCTATAACATAATGGCCACCTGCCTAATATTGTGTAGGCCCCCCTTTTGCTGCCTAAACAGCCCTGGCCTGTTGAGGCATGGACTCGACTAGAGTGCTGTGGTGTGCTGTTGTATCTGGCACCAAGACATTGGCAGCAGGTCCTTTAAGTCCAGTAAGTTGCCAGATGGGCCTCCATGGATGCATCCTGTTGCCATGTGTTCTCCAGGTAAGCGACACAGACGGCCATCTATGTGATGTAAAAAAAAATGTGACTCATCAGACCAGGTCACCTTCTTCCGTGGTCCAATTCTTATGCTCACATGCGCCATTGTAGGCGCTTTCGGCAGTAGACAGGGTCAGACACTCTGACTGGTCTGCAGATACGCAGCCCCATATGCAACAAACTTAAATGTGTTGTGTGCTCTAAAACCTTTCTATCAGAACCAGCATAAACGTTTTCAACAATTTGAGCTACAGTAGCAAATCTGTTGGATTTAACCACATGGGCCAGCCTTCGCCCCCACATGCATCAATGAGATTTGGCCGCCCATGACCATGACGCCGGTTCACCGCTTTTCCTTCCTTGGACCCATTGACAGGTCCCAAGATTATCAGTGTTATTCACTTCACCTGTCAGTGATCACAGCGGTCATAATGTTATGGCTGATCGGTGTATATACATATAAGCAGTATAAGCAGTCTCCCTTTTACCGTGGGATCACGTGACAGGATGTAACAGCTGCATTCCTTTATATATTTTCTAGCGAATTAAACTCTAAATAATTTATTTTCTGGCCCTTTATGATGCCCTGAGCCTGACATTTTAACATTTAAAAATTGCTTGGTTACTGGAAGGCTGCGTTTCTACTGCATCAATGAAAACAGAGTATTTGCAGCATAAATATGGATACAATATATAATACGGGAATCTATGTTCCCCCATTATCAAATTATTCCACGCTAGACTTGGCTAGGAGTGAAAACTGGCACAGGTACCTCTAGACGGCACAGTACACTTTCATAGCAGCTACAAATACTTGCAATGTGCAGCTGCAGACTAACAGGTAAGAGGTGCTATTGGGCTTGGCCTTCCTGGCAATTACCCATTGTGTCTGATGGCCACTCTGGGCAACCTGACCCTAGGATTTGTGCCACTTTCAAGTACCCAAGGTGAACTAGTTACTTACTACCTCTCCACCACTTCTTTCTTTGCCAACCTAAGACAAAACTGCATTCGGAGCTGCTTTCCAGCTCTATGCCCTCCGCAGAGGTCACGTTTCCCTAAAAAGAAGAGCCTTTGTTTTTGGGAGGTAGGTGTTCCTCCTTATTGTGGAGACTGGAACAGGTCTTCTGTAGTGGTTCATGGCAGTGTGTACTATGGGAAATATAGAATTTAAACATATGAACTAGGGGTATCCCCTAGAATTCTTGTCATGCTGACACACAGGATGACATAACTATGGGGTTTGAAGCTGTTTTTGGTACCCTAGGTGAAACACACTATACTGTACACTGTATTAGGACACAGGACCATTACACCAAGAGGGACTTCTATGACATTGCATTGTAATAGACTTGCGCATTCGTCTTCGGGTGAACATGTAAACGAGCACGAAGAGGCCGTTTTTGTTCGTGCCGAAGACGCCCCGAAGAGAATATAGTGCCGGCAAAACGTCTTCGTTTTTGCCGCGCAGCCGCCAAAATTTCAAACAGAAGTGAGCTGATCCTCGTCCCTCCAATCAGCTCGCTCTTGTGACGTCATGCTAAGGGTCTCGTCCAATGCCTGTGCTGCTGTTTTTTGAATTCTTTATAAGACCAGAGCTTGCCTGAGAGATCCATTCATTTTTCGCTGTGACTGCTTTGGCAACACTGCTGTGCTGCATCCGAGCGTTACAGAGAGAGTGTTCTGTTCTGTGTGAGACTGGTAAGCCTCAGCCTGCCATTTCTCACAGTGTACTTCATCCTCACTTCAGTTCTACTGAATTAATATTTAATAATAATAATTTGATTAATGTAATAATTTTTTTATTTAATTTGTCATCAACTGTGTAGTGCTATTGAGTTGACAGTGCACTCAGTGCCTCACTGGCACTGGGGTGCCCTTGCCCTGGGCTGGCACTAGTGCCTACTGCCTGTCCTGCTTAAATAAATTAAATAATAGAATTTATAAATAATTTAATAGAATATATTATTAATAATTGAATACATATAAAATTATATATATATTTGTCAGTTATATATACTATAGTTAGTATAGTATTAGTAATAGTATACTAGTGTAGAGTGTACTGCAGACATTCAAGACATCTACTAGTGTCTAATCTAAAATCAGTAATATTAATAATTAATAATTGAATACATTATAAAATTATATATATATTTGTCAGTTATATATACTATAGTTAGTAATAGTATACTAGTGTAGAGTGTACTGTAGACATTCAAGACATCTACTAGTGTGTAATCTAAAATCATTAATATCAATAATTCTATAATTCTTATCTTAATAGTTAATTAAATTAGCTATAAAAAATATAATTAATAATTACTACTAGCTTATAGTTCAGCTAATCTATTAGTACTGGTGCTGCAGCTCTATAGATTGTGCTTTGTTTTAGCAACAACAAGAGACCAAGTCAATTTTTCTTAATTAATAATATTTCATTTTATTTCATTTGTTTTGCTCACCTCAGTCCATCAGTGAAGTGAACTTGTTGGGCTAGTGAGTGCAGCCGCATAAGTGCTGTGTTCTTTTTTGATCAGCAAGCAGTGACGTTAACTGTTTTGCAAAGATTTTCTCATTTATTTTACATTTTATTTTAATTTTATTAAAAAGTACCCTTAGTGTTTTGCTCACCTCAGTCCATCAGTGAAGTGAACTTGTTGGGCTAGTGAGTGCAGCCGCATAAGTGCTGTGTGTTTCAGCAAGCAGTGAAGCTAACTGTTTTGCTGTGACATTTTATTTTATTTCTAATTTCTTTTCAAGAAAAATTGACTGTGTGACGACAACAACTGTACTAAGCAAAGCTTCAAGCTACTAGCTGTAGTACTAAAATAATTCTAATCTTTAATCTTCTTAATCTATAATATATTATATAATATAATATAAATTCTAATTCATAATCTATAATATATATATAAGTAATTCTTTCTAATTCATAATCTATATGCTATCTATAATCCAAAATATAAGTAATTCTAATCTATTAATAATATAATATTATATATAATTTAACCTCACTTTAGCTTAGTGGGTTTGAGAGCATCTGCCTAGACTATAATACAAATATAGCTTTAGGTTTAGCATAGTAGTAGGATAGGCTCTTAGGCCTGTGTAAATTCAAAGTCTTTAATTTTTTTTTTATTTTTTTTTTAAATGGATCCTCCTTTTGGAACTAAGGAGGGACAAGCTCCATCTCAAACATCTCACAAACATTGTGGGAAGCTAATAAGCAGAGGGAAAGTGTCTGGCCATTTTACCAGTGCTAGCATGAAGCATCACTTCAGCACTCAACACAACGCTGTGCTATTGGGGAAAGATGCAGGCAGCATAGCTGGTGGCCGTGGAAAAACCCCAACAGCTGCTTCTGAGCCAATAGCAGCAGCAGCAGCTAGTGCTGGCAGCCAGAGACCAAGGCAGGTTGGAGCACTGCATGTCCAGCCCACCCTGGAACAATTTGTGGCATTCCAATCCAAAAGGTCAATGCCCAAAAAGCAGGCCAATAAAGTAACGCGACTTATTGGTCAGTTTATTGCTGTTGGAGGGGCATCCTTTTCTATGATCGAAGGGGAGCCTTTCAAACAATTGCTGGCGGCTGTGGCTCCACAATATACAGTTCTGTCACGTTCCACTTTCAGCAGGAGCATTGTCCCCTCATTGTATCGGTCCTGTGTTGCAGCAGTGAAAGAGGAGCTTTCCAAGGCTGCTGGTCAGTCTGATCATTTCACAACAGATTTGTGGAGTGCACCTAGTGGGCAGCATGCCTTTCTTTCTTTGACAGCACACTGGTGGCAGCCCGGTGTGCCCAAGGAAGCTGCTGCAGCAGGCTACCTATCATTCCTTCTCCATGCAGAAGTGATGGATGAAAAGCACACTTCCCAAAATATTCTGCATGCGATGAGGAAAATGTTTAGCCTTTGGGTGGGAGCAGAGGCAGGCACTAATGTTGAAGTTGGTTTTGTGGTAACTGACGGAGGTGCCAATATGGTGAAAGTGCTGCGAGATGGTCATATTGTTGGTGTGCGCTGTGCAGCCCACATCATCCATCTTGTAGTGAGGGCAGCAATGTCAGAAGGAACTAATGTGGCAGCAGTAGTTCTGTCCCGCTGCAGAAAGATCGCTGGGCACTTTCACCATAGTGTTAAGGCTAGCCAACTTTTGAGGGAAGAGCAAGAGAGGTCAGGTCTTCCCGTACACTGCCTATATCAGGATGTCAGTACACGGTGGAACTCCACGTTAGACATGCTGGAGAGGATTTTGGAGCAGCAGAGGGCAATCCATAATCTTGCCTCAGAGGAGGATTGGACAGTGATCGCCCAGCTAGTGGCAGTCCTTAAACCATTCAGGGATGCCACAGAAAATTTAAGCTCAAACACTGCCAGTCTGGCCCAGGTAATCCCAGTGTTCTCCCATCTAGGCAGCAAGATGGACGTGTTCCTTGAAAACCGTGAGGCTGTTCAAGGTGGCACTCTACATCCTGACGTAGCAGCCATAGTCAGGAAGCTGAAGGATCTGCTAAAAGTACACCTTCGCAAACGCATGGAAGAGAGTCCCGAAATGATGCTAGCGTGCCTTTGCAATCCAAGAATTAAGGGAAAGCTAGCTTTGAAATTCAATGTTCTCAGTAGCTACCGGGAGCAATTGGTCAACAAGATGCGTGACTGGCAGCGTAAAATGGGAATGCTGTCCGAGGAGGGAGAGGTGGAGGAGGAGGAAGAGATTATGTGGTCTGCTACTCCTAGCAGCAGCATCAGCAGCAGTGCCACAAGCATCACAACAACACAGCTGAGTGGAGCAGCTGCGTTTTGGGAAGAGGCACTTGGGAGTATAGTTGGACCATCTGACAGAGCTAGCAGCAGAAAGGAGAGTAGTGCTGCTGAAATGGTCAAACTTTACCTTTGTGAAGTTCCTTCTGCACCTAATGTTGATCCTCTTAGCTACTGGGATGAAAAGAAGAGTGTGTGGCCTGCACTCTCATGGGTTGCGCCGCAGCTTCTATCATGTCCGCCAACCACTGTTCAAAGTGAGCGCGTGTTTTCTATGACTGGAAACATACTGAGTCCACAGCGCTCACGCATGGCACCTCATCTGATGGAGCAGATTGCCTTTCTTAAATTCAATCTGCCCAAGTTGGGTTACCCAGCTCTTAGCTTGGAAAGTAAATTTTTTTTTCTCTAATGTTTATGGTATTTTCTCCCCCTGGTTGCACGTGTAGTGTGGCAACGTCTGCTATCTCCACCGGTGTAGCCAATTTACGTTAGGGCCTAGTTTCTGAGTTCTGGAAGTCCGCTCCCAAACGCCATGGACTGGCAGCCTTTGATGCTTTGCCCTGGGGTGAAACAGGTGAGCGGGTCGCCAATTGCCCACTCATTTGCCTTTCCCAATGCTGCTGCTGCTGCTGGTGGTGGTGCCAGCGTCTCTTCTCTGCCAGTTCCCTTCCTGTCTAGTGTCATGCCTCAAATGTCCCTAATGGTAAGGGCAGTTTCTCCCCCATGGCTGCGTCTGTTTTGCGGTGTGGCAACGCCTGCTGCCTCCGCCGGTGTAGCCAGCTTACGCTAGGACCTTGTGTCTGAGTTCTGTAAGTCCTCTCCCAAACGCCAAGGACTGACAGTGTTTGTATGCTTTGCCCTGGGGTGAAACAGGTGAGCGGGTCGCCAATTGCCCACTCATTCGCCTTTCCCAATGCTGCTGCTGCTGCTGGTGGTGGTGCCAGAGTCTCTTCAATGCCAGTTCCCTTCCTGGCTAGTGTCATGCCTCAAATGTCCCTAATGGTAAGGGCAGTTTCTCCCCCCCTGGCTGCGTCTGTGATGCGGTGTGGCAACGCCTGCTACCTCCGCCGGTGTAGCCAGCTTACGCTAGGGCCTTGTGTCTGAGTTCTGGAAGTCCGCTCCCAAACGCCAAGGACTGACAGTGTTTGGATGCTTTGCTCTGGGGTGGAACAGGTGAGCGGGTCGTCAATTGCCCACTCATTCGCCTTTCCAAATGCTGCTGCTGCTGGTGGTGGTGCCAGCGTCTCTTCAATGCCAGTTCGCTTCCTGGCTAGAGTCATGCCCAAAATGTCCCTAATGGTAAGGGCAGTTTCTCCCCCCCTGGCTGCGTCTGTTTGTGGTATGGCATGCCTGCTACCTCCGCCGGTGTAGCCAGTTTACGCTAGGGCCTTGTGTCTGAGCTCTGGAAGTCCGCTGCCAAACATCTAGGACTGACAGTTGTTTGGATGCTTTGCCCTGGGGTGAAACCGGTGAGTGGGTCACCAATTGCCCCCTCATTCGCCTTTTCCATTTTTCAATGCTGCTGGTGGTGGTGGTGCCAGCGTCTCTTCTTTGCCAGTTCACTTCCTGGCTAGAGTCATGCCCAAAATGTCCCTAATGGTAAGGGCAGTTTCTCCCCCCTGGCTGCGTCTGTTTGCGGTGTGGCAACGCCTGCTACCTCCGCCGGAGTAGCCAGCTTACGCTAGGGCCTTGTGTCTGAGCTCTGGAAGTCCGCTGCCAAACATCTAGGACTGACAGTTGTTTGGATGCTTTGCCCTGGGGTGAAACAGGTGAGTGGGTCGCCAATTGCCCACTCATTCGCCTTTTCCATTTTTCAATGCTGTTGGTGCCAGCGTCTCTTCTTTGCCAGTTCACTTCCTGGCTAGAGTCATGCCCAAAATGTCCCTAATGGTAAGGGTAGTTTCTCCCCCCTGGTTGCGTCTGTTTGCGGTGTGGCAACGCCTGCTACCTCCACCGGAGTAGCCAGCTTACGCTAGGGCCTAGTGCAGTGATGGCGAGTGCCGCTGTTGGCACGCCGAGCCGTCTCTGTGGGCACGCCGTGACCAGGGCCGGACTGGCCCACCGGGATACCGGGAAATTTCCCGGTGGGCCGGCAGATTTGTAGGCCGGGCGGCTGCCCGAAATCTAATCTAAACGGCCGGCGCTACTTCAATTCTTTTTTTATTAAAGTATTAAAGCAGCGCCGGCCGGCGGCATCAGCACTCAGCGGCCGTGTGCGATGGCCGCCTACTGATGGGAGCAGCGTGAGGGGTGAAAGCCCCGCCCCCTCGCATGGACCTTTCACCCCTCATGTTGCTCCCATCACTATGCGGCCATCAGATTAATGGAAATTTAATCGAAACGGCCGATGCGTGCTGACACCGCCGGCCGGAGCTACTTTAATACTTTTTTTATTTTACTTTATATGGCAAGCCAATCCGGCATATTCAATTTAAAAAAAAAAGAATTAAAGTAGCTCCGGCGTCAGCACGCATCGGCCGTTTCGATTAAATTTCCATTAATCCGATGGCCGCATAGTGATGGGAGGAGTGTGAGGGGGCGGAGCACCGGATGTCCTGTCACTGACATCCTGTCAACATAGAAAACGGCGGCCTGCAGCTACCAGAGGACGGAGGCCAGGATGAAAAAGCCCCAAAGTGGAAGAAGTAGAAGGTAAATAAACAAATTTATTTTTTTTAACAAACTGTATAATATTTTTTTATATAAAAGCCTTATGCCCCCCATATGCCACTCTGCCTCCTGATATGCCTTATGCCCCTTATGTGCCACTCTCCTTCCAGAAATGCCTTATACCCCTATATGCCACTCTGTTCCATGATATGCCTTTTAACCCCCTAAATGCCAGAGTGGCATATAGGGGTATTAGGCATTTCTGGAGTCAGAGTGGCATATAGGGGCTACAAGGCATTTCTGGAGGCAAAGTGGCATATAGGAGGTTAAAATGCATATCATGGGGCAGAGTGGCATATAGGAGGGTATAAGGCTTTTCTGGAGTGCCCCATGGTCTGCCTTTTAACCCCCTATATGCCACTCTGCCTCTATGAATGCCTTTTAACCCCCTATATGCCACTCTGCCTCTATAAATGCCTTTTAACACCCTATATGGCAGAGTGGCATATAGGGGGTATAAGGCATTTCTGGAGGCAGAGGGGCATATAGGGCGTTAAAAGGGGGCAGAGTGGCAAGCCTGGGGCAGATGTCTGGCACTCCACCAGAATTGATCTGTGTTTGTTTTCTGGATGTACCCTGCAATACGAAAAGACATCAGATTCTACTAACTTAATCAGGTTCTATTAACTTAAGTAATTGAAAGCTCCTTGACATGGGGCTCTGTGCAAAAGAAAATAAAAAGGGGGTAGAAGGGGCTGTTGGCAGGTTGGCAAATAAAAGGAAATAAAAACAAAAACAAAAAAAGTCTCTATCTAAAAATGTTTGCAGTAGTAAATGTTTTGATTCCATTATGTGTCATATATTTCATTTATTAGGGCCTTTTAACAGTTTTGCTTTCTGGTATTTTAATACAAATAATATGATAAAAAGAATGTTTAATAGTTATTTGTACGGCAAATAGTGTGACTCGGGTATGTATAAGGGGTGCGTGTGGGTATAAGAGCTCAATCACGAGATAAACTATATGGGGCTGCTCTCCAAATGTTTCCAGGGCTGCTTTTCAGTCCCAGTCCGGCCCTGGCCGTGACTACAGTCATACACTGTAGTCACGGCGTCGGCTCTCAAATATTCAGGTTTAATTGCAGTGTTGGCACTTTGAAAAAAATAAGTCGTTTTGGTTTGCAGTTTGGGCACTTGGGCTCAAAAAGGTTTGCCATCACTGGCCTAGTGTCTGAGCTCTGGAAGTCCGCTGCCAAACGTCTAGGACTGACAGTTGTTTGGATGCTTTGCCCTGGGGTGAAACAGGTGAGTGGGTCGCCAATTGCCCACTCATTCGCCTTTTCCATTTCATTTTTTTCCGTCTGATACACAACCTACCAAACATAACACACACAATAACACATATAACACAGTGACATAACACACACATGTACAATTCACAAATCACAAGGACCTTTCCTCCTGTTTTATGCCCTGGCCTTCACTTCTACACTCACTAGCATTAACGCTATAACTCACACTTCACCCTATAACATTTTTCCATCCACATAGCTGCCAACAGACCCAACTTTTTCAGGGACAGTCCTGCTTTTTTCCTGTCCCATCAAATTTAGCTAAACTAGGTTTGCTAGTGCACATAGGTATAGCTGGGTAGGGTAGCACTACAACATTAAATAAATATAATAAAGTAAATAATAATAAATATAACTTTAAAATAAAATTAAATAAAGTACCCATTAAAATTAAATTATTTAGACATAATACATCTTTAACCAAAACAGTGCACTGCTAATAATCTTAAAAATAACAGTACATTAACCCAAAGCTATTTTTTAGTTCTTGTCCAACATTTTTCCATTCGCATACCTGCCAACACACCCAACATTTTTGTGGACAGTCCTCCTTTTTTCCACTCCTGTCCAGTAAAAGTTGGGTTGTTGCAAAGTATGCCATTATAAATAGGTAGCAAATGTTAGGCATGTATTACAAGTGGTCCAAAATCAATTTAAAAATGTAAAATAATCCCTATTCTTTTATTAAACACCTATGGATGTGTGACTGCGTATGATAAAAACAAAGGAGGCCAAGTTCCTTGGAGCATTTGTCTAGGTAATTTTGTGTACAGTACACCTCGGTACGTGTGTGCAACTCTATTGGTCGTTTCGGCAGGGGGCTCGCCTGCCATAAACGAATGAGGTGCATTCTGCAGTTCATTTGTTGATGCCAGACCAGCCCCCTTCCGGCGACCAATAGAGTCGCACACACGTACCTTCACCATGCAATGTCATAAAAGTCCCTGTTGGTGTAACGGTCAGGAGTCCCAATACTTTTGTCCATATAGTGTATGTTTCTATTGCCCTCTTACCAGCTCTACGACCTAGGCAGATCAAGTTTACCTAAAGAGAAGAGCTGGCCCTTACTTTGGGGAAACAAGAGTCCATCCTTCATGTGTTTATATGGTACTTCAGCCAAAATTGATTTACACAAGCACTGTAGGATCTTCTGGGAATGGGAACAGGGATTTGGTGTGATGTAATAGAAATAAAAACTGTGGTAGGGGTAAAGGGATAGACAAAAGGAAGATGGACGGTAAAAAGGAAATGTGTCAAAGAATGGGATAAACTGACAATGGAAGCTGTGAACACACATACAGAAAGTCCTACACACTAACTGAATGTTTTTGCGTGACGTGCTCGGACCGTCAATTGTCGTTAAGGGGTTAATAGAAGAATAATGTTTTTGCTGTTTCTAACACGTTATTTTGACATGTAGAACACTGTGATACTCATACTCAGGAAACAGTTGGGTCTGAAAAACGGACTGTCACTCCCAAATGGGGACACTTGAGTGTTTTACCTTATGTCTATATATATATATATATATATAGATAGATACATACATAAATTTTTTAGCTGGGGCAGTGTGTGAATTTCTTCATCATTAGGCCCTTTTTTTCTTAAATATCTCACTTTTACCATTTGTTAACCATTTATTCTCTATGTTAACAGTAAATGGCCTAAATAATAACCAGCCTATGCAATAGAGAGGAACCGTGTACATGTACGTGTGCATACTAATTGCGTGCATGGTTTCTATATCAATAAGTGAGCGCTATGCTGCGCCCACAGCATATACACAACGCCGGCGTGCTCCATCACCCCACTGACACTGCGCAAGTGTCACCCCAATCAGCAGAGCAGCCGCCCGCCGCCTTGTCTCCTCCCAGTCAGGTCACACTGCTCCCTCCCCTCCATGCTGCTGGCTGGGCCGGGATACAGGAAGGATGCTGGGCCGGAGAAGGATGCAGGAGCTGTCGCGGCTGGCGCTGCTCTCCCTCGCAGTGTGCGCGTCTGAGTCCCGGGCGCAGACAGACACCACCCCGGCACTGATCCGACCCTATGCGGTGCTGCTCAAACAGAACATGGGTGAGGAAGGGGGCACAGGTGGCCGGGCGGTCAGCAGACAATCAGTGGGGGATGAGGGAGTGGGAGGGTCAAGCTGAGGATAAAGCGCCGACATGTTCTGTGGCGATGTACAATTGGAGCGCTGGGAATGGGGAGCAGCTGGGGTTTTGTCGTTAAGGGGTACCGCTGTTATCTAGTTCTGAAATGGGGCGCCTATTCCTGTCAAACGAAAGATTATTCTGGTTAATTGGGGTCTTTGAGTAAGACACCTCACCTCATGAAGGGTTGGCGGGATTAAGGATGGAATTGCCCTTAGCAGAGGAAGCACGTGGTGCTCTCCCATAACACCCTGGCACGCAGTGACATCGCCTCAGCGTTACATACTGCGCATGGCCGAAGTGTCAGGGGGGCCTCCTTTAAGCCTCCTTTAAGCTCCAGGTGGTCACTGGTATTATGGGTATGAAGGGCTGTCTTTCAGTCTCGGGATTCCATCCTAACAAGATAATCCCCAAGGAGACTAAAGTGTTTCAAAAAGTGGCTACCCTGTTCATGTTAAAGGTGCAGCTCCCCGCCTCTAACATGAATTTTCTTGTTAGACCCCCTCCCTGTGCAACACCCAGCAGACTGGCGGTGAGTAAACCGTGAGTCAGGAGATGTATTCAGCTACTGCCTGCGCGGTGGGGAAAGGAGCAGATGTGTTATGGGGGGGGGGGGCCTTCTTTAGAACCTTAAGGTGGTGCAAAGGCCACAAAGGGAAGCAGCTGTGGTGCCAAAGGTACAGCTGCAGATGTCCCTTTTGCCCCCTGACCAACATAAACAATAGATGGCACCATTAACAACTGCAGCTGACTTTGGTGTGGGTATCAAGCACCGAAGGCTGTTGGTGGGGCAGTAATTCTCCCACCATTTGCACATTCTTGGTGTTATTATTACGCCATTCACTTTTATTTCTAGTTTATATGTCGCACAGTGATCCATTTAACGCCACGTCTGTCTCTCTTTCAGTCTTGCTGGGGAGCATCTTAAGCATCTTGTTGTTAGTGATGATCTTCCTGGCCGTGTGCGTGTACAAACCTGTCCGAAGACGATAGCGGGGTCAGGCAGAACAGATCTTCTCATCCCTGCAGACTCTGGCCTGTGACCTCAGGGATCCCGACAGAAGGACCAGATTAGACAGTCTATGAACACGAAAATCTGAGGATCGCTCCAATTATCTGCCATCTTGCCTTGAGATTTTATGAAGTAGACAAGCGGAAGAATGTATTTGGTATAACTAAAAAATTGAAAAGTACAGTTAAGCCATGCCCCTGCTAATTAACACATATTGGAGTTCATATAGTATGTACTGAAACTGCATAAATTAACGCATTAATGGAGCATCTGTGGAGCTTTTACTTATTGATGAATGGCTCTATTATACAGGACGCGTTTGTATTTCAAGTATTGGACACCTTATGATGCAGTTCAAGATTATTGCATTACGCATCAACGCCTTAACACCTTCTATTCTGCAACATATGGTAAAAGGTATTATTCTGGGTAACAGTTATGGACAGCATTTTTTTCTCTTTATATTTGTGTTTAGGAAACAGTAGAGTTAGTATAAATAGTATAGCTCTCAAGTGTTTCCTGTTATTTATTTGAATCATATTATAAATGCAGTCTACCACATTAAATGTGTTAAGAAAAAAGGTTGTTTCTTGGTATGTTTTTTTTTTTTTGTCCATTTTCCAAGCTCTCCATAGCCTCTCTATTACTGCATGAGAGTCAGCACATGCCTTCATTACTTACCGAAGTATACCTCCTGCACGTGACGAGCAGCACTCCTAATGAAGTCAGTGTGAGTAGTGGCAGCTATGTATACCAGCAAAAAAAAAACAAACGATGTTTAGAGACCATACTTGCTGTTTCTTGAGCAAAGGCGACAATTTCTAATTCTGAGTTACCAGGGGAGTCTTTTTTCCCCATTAAGCAATACAGGCTCCAAATTCTTATGCACCCAAAACACATTGGAGTCCGTGCACAATGGGCTCCAATAGCATTTAATATGAAAATAGGGCTGAAGTGGACTTCAAGCGTGACATTAATTTGCCTATAAAAGGTATAAACATTAATCTGAGGTGCAAAGCTTTATAGCAGGGACTTAATTTTGCCTTGGGAAATAGATCTGTCAGTACAATCTAATCACCAAAAATATACAAGATAGGGGTGTGTGCAAAAAGCATGAGACTTACATATTCAGATTCCTGGGTTACTGCTCAATAATAATGACCAATCAGTACAAGAAACAGCAAGAATTAAGTTGAATACCATTTAAAAAACACCTAAAGGCATTAATATTGGGGATTCAGTCACAAAATAAGGGAACTTTGATGTAGTGGCAGGCTAGCAATACATGGCTATATAGTGTAACAATCTCAATATTAACAACCTAGGCTTTTTTTTTTTTTTTTAACCTGCTGTTTTGTGCTCTTTTTACTTACCGTGCAAAACATGGAATATCAGTGTTGAGTGCAGGCAAAATAAGATTATTGCAATCTAGCCATACACCATGTAAAAAAATGACGATATTGGAAAAAGGTATATTAAAACATTTTTGTACAGTCTATTTTATTCAGACACTGTGCACTCCATATACAACAGAACAGAAGCCATGGACAAGGTGAATTCCATACGTACCATAGCTTACAGCAACACTTATCGCCTTACAAATACACATCCCTGCCTGCGACCGAGTCAACGGTCATCACTAGCAGAGCTTTTACCGAAGTAAATCAGCAGTGACCCATTTGCATATATAGATTATAATAATTTGCTAGTTATAGTACATCAATGGCATTAATTTAACAAAGCAGAAAATATAATACAATACAGCCTGACAAAATGCCATGATGTACAAAAATACGAGGGTTTCTTTAAACCGTCTTTTTACATTTCTGCTTAAATTTGCATTAACTAAAAGGGATTTTAGGTGAACTGAGTCTTGCAAAAATGTTACTAACCTCCCTGTTAAAAACGTGAACCCATGCTTAAAAAAGCCAAAATGTATTCTATAGATATTCCCTTTAAGGAGTGCAGTCCTTATTACTTCGCTGTACATCAAAGCCCTGGTGAAAAGGATCTGTAGCACCAAAACAGTTATAATTTATAACTGTGAAAACCCCCCCAATCTATATTATATGGTAGGAGAATTCAGCATTTGCCAAAGGCCGGGTTAAAAACTCTCAAGACACTATTTCAGAGGAAAAAAAATGAATAATGTCAATTTTGCTGAAGCGGTGCTCCTTAAAGATGAATAGTTCTAGAAGAATGCCTATTTACCTGTAGGATGCAAGCTATTGATGAAACGGACCCATTATGAATCTCCCTGATACCTCCTAAACCTGTAGCCTATTTAAATCCCGGTATTTTAAAAAGTTAGAATTACATACATAGTTTTCATTTTTTCTACTTTGTGGGCTTAAATAAATAAATAAGTGACCACTTACTGTACACTAATAAATAAGCCAAAGAAAAATAACTTCCAAGTTTAATCACATGTTTACACAGAAATGGCACTTGTCTTTCTAGATATAAAAAAAAGAATAGTGTGTATAATTATATATATATATATATATATATATATATATATGTATTCATAATTAACTGTACACCTATTCAATTCTGCACTAAAAGCTTGAGAAATTAGGTCTGAAACCCATTAAGTGATCCATCACCCATGGCTTTGGAAATATCTCCTGACGCTTGTATGAAGTATAGAGGTACTTCAGTTGATTTCTACTGGGTGAATTTACTGATGTGCATGTGACACACTACAGTTTTATGGATTTTTATGTACTTTTATAGTAATAAAATAAAAAAAAATAAAAAAACATTCTGGATATACATCTCAGCTCCATCAGTTATAAAGGAAATCTCGCTGCTAAGAGGAGCAGACAGAAGACGTTTAATGTCACTAACCAGGAAAGAAAAAAAAGGTTTCAAAAGCAAAAAAATGCAAATCAAATGACATTATACAAAATAAATAAATAAAAATCATAATAAGCAAGTGTATCAAAAAGTATCTCAGTTCTTTGGTAGATACAGAGTCTGTAGAGTGATCTCTCGGCTGCTGGTTTTTTGAAGAATGAGGGCCAGACCCGTATCATTGGAGGTTTCTTGGGAGTATTTTGCTCATTTAGCAACGTGGCCTACTTTTCCATCAGAGACAGCTGTAAGATCTCCTGTAGCTGGGCGTCCTCTTCCTGACGCCGCTTCTCCTGTTCTTCTAGTTCCTTGGCAGACAATTCCATGGCAAACTGCAAGTCCTTGTCAAAGCTCGGAGAATGGCTACTGGGATTGGAATAAGCACTTTGGGAGTTGGCAAGAAGACTCTCCTGCACGGCTCTTTAACAAAATAAGAATGATTGAAAACGTCTGGCAGCGGACTCGAGGAGGGCTAATTGCTAACAAAGATGTCGGTCTAGTGCAATTATTATTGTTTCTCTAATTATGTTGAACATTCATAAATACATGCATGCAGCACACTATAGATTCTTCAGAAATCATTACATATCTAGAGTTGACAGGAGTTTCAGCTCCTTGACTATACATTACGAAGGCCCTACCCCAGTGGCCAGAAACCTATAGTTTCCTTCTTACAGAGTTCGGCCGGTTATAACGTGTAGTGAAGCCGGGAAGTTGAGTGTTCATCTCACCCGCAAACTCACAGTTTAGTGAAAATACCACCATTATAAAATGACAAGTCTTTTATAATACATACTATCCTTTATTTATATAGCACCAACAAGTTTACACAGCGCTTCTGACAACTAGAATTATTAAGTAAAGGGCGCCCCAGCTCGTAAGCATTAATTCTATATATTAAATAAAGAATAAAAAACGTACCTTTCATACTGTGTGTCAAACACCTGAGCAGAAGAGAGACTTCCATTTGAATTACTTTGAGACATGGACTAAAGGAAAGCAAGAACAAAAAAAGTCAATGCATCAGTGACCAATGAAAACATGATGGGTGAAGATTTGGATCTGTTGGCTATTTGTCTATTGGCTTCCTTAACACCCTATGAGCGTTTGCTTTGGCCATGAAAGAGTGGAAACGATGGAGAAAACAACTATAAATGGCGTGTACAGAATAGAACAGACAACTTTACAGCAGGCACAGTTTATATTAAATATTAACTGCCCTTCAGCACACTGAACACAGGGCCCTAAGCTATATGCAAGTGAGCAAAACCAACGTGACGTGTACATGACTATATTGTATTTAGACAAACCAATACCTCCCAACATCTCGGTTTTCGCAGGACAGTCCTGATTTTAAAAAGGTACTGCCCTGTATAGTTGCCTGGGTAGGAGCATGCACCATTTGGGGGATTCTCTGATCTCTCCTAATTTGGCAACTGAAATGTTGGGGGATACGCAGAAAGCTAGCATTAACATTGGGTGTAAATATAATAAAGTCAGAAGTTCAGGGATATATCGAAACGATTCAACAAGGATTGTACACAGTAAGTCCCTGCACGATACAGGCGTAAGGGTTTGTATTAATGTATGCTCACCTGATTCCCACTGCATTCCAATAAACTCTGCTGGATGGCAAACTGCATGATCTCTTCATCTTCGTCACGAATGTGCATGCTCCTTCCGTTTTCCTGAATATGATAGGACGGGGGGATTTCAAAGACTGACTGGTCCACTTCAAATTTAGGAACTGGAGAGGCTAGAGACACAAGAATACATTCAGAAAGGCTCCTTTCTGGCACGAAAACTCAACTAGTCCTTCACAGGAATACACGTGACGATGCTTTAGGCCACAAGAAGAGAACTGCTACCTTCTCCATTCCTCAGAGACTGAGAGGAATACGTAACATAAAGAAGCAGAACGGCACATTGCTGCTTTAGAGAGAAACGCCAGTAGTTTTGGGACAGGGATAAAATGAGACATTTAACTTAATAGACCTAAATTACTATGGATTTTATGAATTATTAGTTTTGCTCCCACTTGGGACTTTCAATTTTGAATTAAATTTTTTTGTAATTGCACCATTATAGTTTGTCGTTTACATGCACAATATTACAAAGAACAGGTAAGCCTACTTTGTTACTCTTGCCTCCATTACTGTATATTTGTAAAATACAGTATTTGCTCAATTATAAGATGACCCTGATTATAAAACGACCCCCCAGTAAACCAGTAAATGTTAATTCATCTAAACTATTTTTTTTTTTAAATAAAAGCTATGATTGAGAAAAATATTTTTGTTTGATTTCCTTATATTTTCCAACCTGCCCCCCAGTTATGCACATCTGCCCCTGAAATGCCTTATACCCCCTATATGCCACTGTGCCCCATGATATGCCTTTTAACCCTCTAAATGCCACTGTGCCCCATGATATGCCTTTTAACCATATATGCCACTGTGCCCCATGATATGCCTTTTGACCCCCTATGTGCCACTCTGCCTCCAGAAATCCCTTATACCCCTATATGCCACTCTGGCATTTAGAGGGTTAAAAGGCATATTATGGGGAAGAGTGGCATATAGGGAGGTTTAAGGCATTCAGGAGGCAGAGTGGTGTATAGAGGGTTAAAAGGGCATTTCTGGAGGCAGAGTGGCATTAAGGGGGTTAAAAGGCATTTCACAGAGCACTCTGCCTACAGAAATGCCTTATGCCCCCATTTAACACTCCCCCGGCCTCCCCCCCAAAACTTACCGGTGCTTCTGACTTCCCTGTCATGTAGCCGGAGCAGCATGAAGATCCCACGCACTTACGCTGCAGCCGGAAGGAGGCGTTGCTAGCAGCGGGGGTTGTCTGCGTCCCTCGCGCAGACCTTCCCCGACTGTCAGAGATCAGAGTTCCCCGCAGAGTTCCCCACATCTACACGCTGCCCCAGCTACACACCGGGGACTCAGAAGTACCGGTAAGTGGGGCGGGGGGAGACAGGAAGATCCAGGTCCCCTGCAGCTGCGGGGGATCTGAATCTTAGTCGTCTCATAGTCAGACCTATTGAAGGTCTGATTATAAGACGACCCCGATTATAAGACGAGGGGTCTTTTTCAGAGCATTTGCTCTGAAAAAAACCTCGTCTTATAATCGAGCAAATACGGTATTCCCTACTATATCATATACCTCTGCTTATTGTTTCCATAAGAGAAATGGTTTAGTGCACCTCCTACTGGGAAGTGCTGGAATGTCATGAGAAAACTTTTTTTTGGTATCGGCTCATAATAATAATGTTTTGCTAAGCTTACAGTGAAGGGCTTTTCACCCACATGGCTCGGTTCAGGAACGAATACGAAAGAAGTGCCCACAAAAAAGTTCAAGAACACCGTACCACCAGAATTATATGCCAAGAAAAAGTATACCCGTACAAAAAATGTTAAAAATATATTGGCACTGTGGCAAAAACCAGAAAAGCACTTACCGTGTTGGCCAGATTATAAACTGCCCCCCTAATTTAAGGCTTTCAAGTGGGGGTGCAGCCTATAATGGGGTTTAGCGAAGGGATGGGCAATGTGTATCGCCCGACACTCAGGACACCAGGTAATCTGGGGATCCATTGATAAGTCTGGGGAGGGGGGCATCTATAAGTAAGGTGCATTACAAATTAAGGGGGGGACCTTAAGATAGCTTGTATATAACATATGCTGACTAAGCTGCATAATAGATACCAAAAATGTTACAATACATGTATTTCTGTTCATTAGATAAAATACTGTTTACCATTCCACTGTGTATTTTTTCTTTAACCCCTTAAGGACAATGGGCGGTCCTTAAACCCACTGAAAACAATGCTTACGGGCTTTGTCATTAAGGGGTTAAGAATACATTTTTCTTTAGCACCAAACTTTAAGGGTGCGGCCTATAATCAGACTAATAATGTATATTTAGTTGCAAAATTTGTGGCAGAAAAGCAGCCAGTGCAATTGAGATCCCTGTTTCAGTGTAATAGCCTTTGCAAAGGATAACCTTCAGGACTGAACCAAGCGACATCCTGGCCATAACACAAATTAAAAATAAATAAATAAATCAAACAAAACAAATTGGAAAACTTCCTCCAAAGCAAAAACAAAACAAAGTTTAAAAAAGTATAATCAAGTATTGTAGTTGAAACTATATAAGATCAATACTGATCACATATGGATAAACAATTCAGCGACTTGTTGGCGACACATTACCTTCATCTTGAGACCCTTTCGGAGTGGAAGGGGTGCTTGCTCTCTCCTCCCCCGTCATACACGCGTTCACATTACCAAATGTGATTCTCGCATTCAGCACGTGAAACAATGGGATTTCTGCAGAAGAGAAGAGCATTGGTTAAACATCATGCTCTGGATCAACATTTGGTTTTAATATAGCTAAGAGCACTTACGCAGTACTGCGAGTGGCAACCATCAGCTCACTCACCAGATTCAGAGCAACGCGTGATTCCCTGGTCTCTGCAACCACATCATTTATCTACTTTACTTCGTATACAAACACCATTGGCATTTGTCACTAACGGATATTATGAAATATTGAAAAGCTCATTTTATTTGTTGTCTACGTATAGACTATGCTACAGAGTTAGATTTTCACGCACTGTCCACACTGTTTAACCTAATGAGAAAGAATATACATAGAACTACTGAGACTTAAGACGGCTTCGTTGTACTTGCTATCCATATCTAACAGGCCTCCTCCTGCTGTCTTATCATATTATACAAAACTTACATTCTCACAAAAAAAAAAAAAAAAAGACTTTGTGATTAATTATTTAGATGAAAAGCTACATCAATACATATCCATCTATGAATAATATATATATATATATATTATTTTACACAGATTTCATAAAATGATAGCAAATACTGTAGACAACAATGAAACAACCGAATAATTTTTTTCCTTGTCCATTACACGGTAGCATGTGCTAAAGGAGCTACCGGAAATTACATGGAAAACAGGGAAAGTGGTGGTGTGACAGTATCTACGCTTTTTACTAAAGCGATTACTATATATTATAGTCTGTGGATACTTTGTTGTGTGATGTAAATGTTTAAGAACAGATGTACCTATCTTCACAGGAAACCCCGGTGGGAACTGGAGTGTTATGAAGTCTCGAAGATGTGCAAAGTGAGAACTTGTTCTGGCCATCAGGTCGATGATGGGAGTGACTTGTTCTACCAAGGATAGGGGAAAGTCTTCACACATCCATAATGTAGCTTTAAACCTGAAGAAAAAAATACAATGCTTTATACGATAATGTAAGTATGCTTTTAGCCAATTTTGTTTTTTTATCTATGGACCTGGAGGCTGCTATTGTTGCCAGTCATGTGATCTCCCTACTCAATCACCACACTGAGTTGACACTTTATGGCAACGCTATGATGTCTGTTCCTACATAAATCTTTCATTAGTCAGAGCATCTTCCTTGGTGGTTAAGACGGAGGCATTTTGCAGTTGACCACAGGCCGTACGATAAGGACTCAGGTTGTTTGTCTAGTACACTGGGCTAAGATAACAGATCTAGAACACATACAAAGTGCTAATATGCAGCTGCCTAAAACATGCAAATGCTAGAACTATATATTTTAATCTTATACTAGTAATAAAAAAAATTGTAGGAGTTTCTAGTTACAGAAGAGAGATGTGACCATTGCCAGAAGGCGGTCATTGGAGTTGTAAATCCACGCTTGCTCTAGTCTTTCATAACTTGTTTTTATTTTCTGTAATACTTTTTGTGAATGGAGACACTATTACAGTTGTTCCTGTGATCCTGACAGTGACTTGATGAAATAACACATTAAACGTCCTGTGGACAAGTTACATTACGGCAGTGTTTGCATTTTGGGTAACGTTACACTTGGATACAGAAGGATATGTTTCTGAGCGATCCTGGGAAGTTTAGGATATTTAGTGCTGTAATTGGTAGCTGTTTTCTCTCTGATAAAATTATATAAATTTATTATATAAAAACTCCCAAATATCTATAGGTGACGTGAGGACCAATGAAGTTTGCAGCATATTAACTTGATCCCTTGCTATGCAAATACAGAATTCTATAGATTAAGTATGTCCCCTGAATACACGCAATAACCATTCACCACAAAACGTACTCACTTTTGAGTCCTGATGGTCAGTTCCTTAGGACGCCCAATATCCCTGTTTTTAAGCTCAAAATCTGGGTTAAAGTATTCTTGGGGAGTGATGGCGGTAGGATTGTTGGCCGTAGCAAACTCCGTGGTGAGGTCCTAATAGAAACAAAAGTTTTATAATGCAGCGTGTATCTCAGTGACCTCAGGCAATGGGTATATAGCGATGCCAGCGCAATACTTAAACTTACTCCCTGGGCGCCAAACTGGTGTTCCACTGTTCCCAGCAAGGACTCCAAAAAGTTTCTGTCGGCTAGTGAAACACAACAAAGGGAGCAAGTCATATCATGGATCTTAATTATATACCAGCTCTGACTCAAAACGCAACAGCAGGCATAGTCTTTATGAACCAAAATCTTATACAGAACTATTGGTGCTTAAGGAGTTAAAAGTGAACTGTACATGGTAACCGGAGACAGAAGGGATTCCATATTCACAAAGCTAAAAGAATCCTTTTTCAAGTAAGTGATCTGACCGAATAAAAGTATTAAAATCAATAATCCATGCACAGCTAGTAATATCTACATCAATCCATATCGGATTTATTGTCAATGTCAGCAGACTGTAAGAGATATGTAAGCATGCAAAGTAGAGTCATCTGAGTAGTGGAATGCATATAGTATAACTAGGTAATGGTTTACCTTTGTATCGCGACTTTTCGTCTTCTGTTAAATGCTCGGTTCGTGTTTTTGTCACAACATTGACATTGTTCGCAGTATACACCTTTTTTGAAATAAAAGGCAACATATGAAACAAAAAACACACAAACCTTGTGTAATCTCCTATTACAATTGGATAATATGAACAAAAACAAATGGCATATGTTTTTCTCAGAGTGACTTGCCGCTATCTTACCTTTGCTTCGTATCCATTTACGGCTTCTGCTTTATCCGTCCTCCAGCCCCAGAAACCGGCCTTTGTCCTGAAAAAATACAGCTGCCCATTAAGATGGATGTTTTTAAGTCTGAGTGCCGTAGAGTATATCTAAAGGATGCTGTCTGCCCTTATGGAACAGAGTCCATTCCTTCAACAGGACCACACACACACAACTCCCATCCAGAAATAAAGCACGGCCCCAGAGACCGGTCCCCGGTACGCATTACTTACATGGAACAGCTAGGCATGAGTGACTCGTTTTTGAAGACAGGCATTTTCATTTTGTTACACAGTGCAAGTTTTTTTTTTATGCATAAAATAAATTTCAGCTTTTTGGAAAAATATTCAATAATATGAAAGCGGTCTCTCTCTCTCTCTCTCTCTCTCTCTCTCAGAGACACACACTGGACCTTTTGGAGTTTAACGGGTATGGAAGCTAATATCCAATTTACTGGCACCTTGATAAACCGCAATAGGAAGTGGAGGGTAAACCAATTACAGGAGAGAGGAATTTCTATCACGAGGCCCGCTCAGTAAAAGCTTACCTTTCAAAAGCAATGGTTGCTGTATCAAGGGAGGTGTTAATGATGGGGGAGGTGAGGCGTTTGCTCACTTCCCTTTCTGCCGGTTGCATCGAATCTAAAGTGATGCCCTCAATTTCCTGCGAGATGTCAAATCGCTCCTTTGTGACAGTCTTGTCATCGTGGTTAATCTCCATCAGCTCTGCCCAGTTATCTGCGGAGACAGAAGAAATACTAAGCATGTTATACCCAATGGGGAAATTTGATTCCTCACAACGCTCATAATAGGTAAGGAAAGTGAATTAAAAAGCCCAAGCTCTGGAAATCATGCACAGTGGAGTAGGGAAGAATACGAACTCCGGCTTCCTTCTGGCTTATGGTTCCTCCAAGAATTGTATGCAGGGGAGGGGTAGGAGGGTTAAAATCACTGTTTTCAAAGACCAAACTTTTTAAAGAGACATTAACACTGTAATAGAAACAAGACTTCCGGTGTTAACACGAGTTGTATACAGAAGCACACTTAAGCACCGAAAAGAAGGGTTTTATTTCATATTCCATTAAGTGCTTTTTATCTGCAGATCACTATTGTTAAGGTTTTGTCAACATGCCGAACACAGTACTGGATTCTTTATGGAAATGCTAATTAAGTTAAAGTGTATTATATCTTTTATGATGAAAACTGAGTCCAACAAGGCAGTATGAGAACTAATGTTTGTCTAATCGATTAGTCCTAAAAATATACAAAAAGCCAATATACTGTTGCTGAAACAGGAATACACCATTGTTAAAGGGACACTCCAACGACACAGGAGCACCCAAACAAAAAATGCATATGAAAGCATTTTGCAAAATACGTTCCCATGCATTGTGGAAAGAGAGCAAAAGCCGAAACAGCCAAGCAGTGGTGGGAAAGCGTCCCCACTGAAATCAACTGGATAGCTTTCCCACCCCCCGTGTATTTATAAACGTGGTACCTCTCAGCTATCATATGCATTAAATATCAAACAAGGACAGGAGTGTCCCTTTAAAGGAGTTTTTAAATTATATCAGTATTACATCTCAAGTTAACAGTTGTCCCAATCTAGTTTCCTCAGAAAGTGATCGGAAAGCTTGGATTTTATGATATCGAGTCCTGTTTACAAAATCTAGAAGCTCACACATTCAGAATATTTATCGGATCCCTTGTAAGGTGATTGAATAGAAAGAATCTACACTTGTAAGTCTGCGTTCAACCAACCCTCCAACTTACCTTCTTCTTTAAATATAAAACTATGCTTCCCTCGGATCCAGCTCATGTTCTCAAACCCCAACAACGTAGCATCCACCCGAAGCTTGGCGCCACTCTTCCATATCCGACAAACATCACTGGGACATACCCTGGACAGCAGCGGAACTAAGAAGAAATACAATATGTGGGGAATTTAATGTTAAAAAGCATTTATTTGGATAATAAAAGCTTGAATTTTACATATCTGTAACGTTTTATAGTGATAAAATAAAGATAAATTAATATTAGGGAAACAGTCCCTTATAAATATATGTTACCTAATTCACAAACACATACTAACATGCACTCCCTGAAAGTCTATATATCAATATAAACTTACACCCTGCTGAGCGATATTTTATATATGTTATGAATCAGTTAGCCACAATATTCGGGACAAAAAAAATCCCAAAACAAAGTATAGTATTAGAGGTGCGGCATACGAAGGGGATTAAAGTCTTCAAAAATAATTATCTGTAGACAGGTCATGGAGGGCACTGGTTATGCCACTTTCCAGACCACTAGTATAAGGGGTAACTATATTCCAAAGGAGGAGGAATGTTAGAAGAAGAAATCATCATCTAAAAGGTAGAAGGTCAAAGGCATACACGCAACGTAAGGAAGTTTTACTTCACCGAGAGGGTGGCACGTAAGTGAAAGTCTTCCAAGTGAAGTTTAAGGTTGATATAGGGAGGGAATTTAAACATCCATGGGAAGAACATAACGTTTGATGTTCCCACAGTAAAGAAAATAAGTGGAAAGACTAGATGGTTCTTACTTGCCATCAAATTATATGTTTTATTATAATATATATATATATATATATATATAAAAAAAAAATTCTCAGACAACTTTAAAAATCATTAATAGTCTACTGAAAAAAAAAAATGAGGAGCTAATTAGCAGATTATTGATGACCACTGAGCACCTACACTGCTTTTATACCTTTTACATGGAGCTCAAAGTGTAGTGGAGGAAACCCCTTGACCTGCAGGCTGATTATGAGAAGATTGCTAGGGTTGTTAAATGTAAATTGAAAGCTTAACCTAATCATACACAGTCATTAAGTCGCACATTTCCCCCTATTTTGTCCAAAATCAGAGTTGTCAGAAAATAATGCAGTTGATAGAAAGAACTATTCCTAGTTCATTCGGACGATTCCACCTTCGCCAAGTAAACAAACTGAATGGAAATTATTATACGCTTACCCCAGCTAGTAAACTCCCACTTCATTTCCACATAAAAATCCGAAGCCTGTGGTTAAAGAAAGAAAGAACATAAACATGCTTAATGTTTTGGCTAAAAGGACTCCCAAAAATGTTTTGGCATTCAATAGTCGCTAATCCTGCATTTCGTTATAAAGGTGTTGTGTCCAGCAAATTAAGTTAAACGGCAGCTTCCAATATGACCTTGAGAAATGTAATGCAGTCATTCCAATCAATATGGAGGTTAACTTTCATAAGCTTTTAAGATCTCGAATGCCCATAACGCATATAAAATATCTTTCTTATATGGTGCTATTTATGTGATAGAAATCATCTTCCTGTCTACTGCAGTGATTGCCGACATGTTAACCAGTCATCACAGGGTTTATATCTTGCCACCATTAACGCAAAATTGGTATAAGCTTTGTGGAAGGCCAGCTTAAGACAGTGTAAGCTACGTAAAGGCAGGATAACCAATAACATCAAAGACTATATTGTGTCTCTGCTCATTGAACCTCAGCATTCATAGAAGCTTGTTTGCTCATTTGATACCACCAGAAAATATTAAGGCTTCCCCTTCAGGTAAAAATTGGTTCACATAAAGCATGAAATGGGCAAAGTCATTACCAATGATGAACACTTTGGGAACATGCCCACTGTGGCCATCAAAACACCAATACTTGGTAAAATCAAGTACATAAATGTGAATTATCCCTAAAAGCTCTGGTGTATACTTTCTAAACCCATGTGTTGGGGACCATCCTGGATGAGAGGACAGGGTGGGTATAAAAAGTTACCTCTAGCGTTTTCGTAAGCAGCTCAGGGACTCCTCCAAGAGCTGTAGATGCTTTATAGAACTCTCGGTACTGCAGGACCATCTGGACCATTTCTGGATCTCCTGTGCTTACAGCCTCATGCAAAACTGGGAAACATAATAGAATGATGTGATAATTACTATCTATATGCCTATATATCTATATGCATATATATACACACGCACTATGGACAAAAGTATTATGACACACCTCTTAATTATTGAATTCAGGTGTTTCAGTGATGAACCCTGCTTCTCTGAAGTGCGAGTCTGGGTTTGGCCAGAAGAACGTTACCTGCCTGACTGCATTGTGCCAGCTGTAAGCTTGATGGAGAAGGGATGACGGTATGAGGCTGTTTTTCAGGGATTAGGCTAGGCTCCTGACTTCCAGTGAAGGTAAATCATTATGCTTCAGCATACCACAACATTTTGGTCAAAGGTATGCGCTTCCAACTTTGTGGGAACAGCTTGGGGAAGACCCTGTTCTATTCTAGCATCACTGTGCCCCAGTGCACAAAGCAAGGTCCGTAAAGAAGTGGAACGGAGATTGTGAACCAGGCGTTCAACATCAGTGTCTGACCTCAAAAATGCTCTACTGGATGAATGGGCCAGAATTCCCACAGAAACACTTCAAAGCCTTCCCAGAAGGGTGAAAGCTGTTATAGCTGCAAAGGGGGGGCCCAACTTCATATTAATGTCCATGTTTTTATGATGCAATTTCATAAATGTCCCTGTTGGTGTAATGGTCAGGTGTCCCAATACTTTTGTCCATATAGTGTATGTACACACACAAGAAAAGAAAATGGTGCTGCACCAGGAAAGTAATTTACTTCATACATGTCTGCGTTGTGAGGGTCAACCAGTGATCCCAAAAATCTTTCATACAAAGTGTGAAAGATGTGTATTTAAAAAGTGGTTTAGAAGACAGAGGAGGAAGCAGGGTAAAGCTTTCAGAAGCAGGTTTATCGGTTTCTATAAGACTCCAAACGACTCCAAA
This sequence comes from Spea hammondii, assembly GCA_029215755.1. Classification (NCBI taxonomy): domain Eukaryota; kingdom Metazoa; phylum Chordata; class Amphibia; order Anura; family Pelobatidae; genus Spea; species Spea hammondii. The sequence continues at coordinate 131,854,236 of JARDYJ010000001.1, read as the reverse complement.
GCCTTTTTAAAGTGGACAACATGTACAATAAACGTAGAAACAACCTTGATTACAAAGATTACAAAGATTACAACCAATTCAAAAGATTACAATCACAAAAGAAACTCACTCAAGTGCAAACATACAGTATGTGCTTCAAGCTTACCTGTCCATCCATCGCGGTTCTCTTTAGTGACATCCGCCTTGTGCCTCAGGAGGACTCGGACCGACTCCAAATTCCCTAAGGAGACCGCGAGGTGCAGGGGCGTTCTGCCTCGTGGATCCAGCTGTTCTATATCCTGCGTGACACAGTAACAGGGACGACATGCTGAACCTTACACATTTAAAACGTCTGTGGAGTTACAGTTCTCTTAAAACATATCAACCACTATTCTTTTAATTATCGCCCAGTTCATTTAACATCTGGATATTTCATGTAAGTGAAAAATGACATTATCCCTCCTCGATCCACAAAGTATTAGAATGTACTTTACATTAGTCTGAAAGAAGCAACGTTCTCCCTGCCATTCACTGAATAAAAAGCAAGATTTGTAATAACGCCAAGACTGCGGGGTAGATCTCCCGTTAAATCTCGCCAAAGCGGTGATGATTTTTTAATCCTACGTAATTAGACGTTTTAGGAGACTAAGGGGATTACAAAGCATGGCTAGAAAACAAACACAATTAACGTTGTGTGTACAAGGACGAGCAACACCAAACAGGGGTGACAATCGCTACTGCGATCATTTTGCACAAACATTGGCACGGTGAATAAAAGGCGGTACGGTGAATATCATTATTAGAGAATATTTCAAGATAAACAAATACACACACAACTGATATGGCTTACAATAGTTTACCATTCCTCGGGGTTGGTGTATGCATATTTTTATTTATCTTTATTTTTAACACTTAATATTATAATAAAGGGGGATACAATATGTACAGTTATATAATAAGCACATTGTTGCACACAGATTTTGGTTGGGGTATAATAGGCAAGAATACATAAGGAAAGAAGGCCCCTGTCCCACAGAGTTTACAGTCTAACTACATTAATGATAGGATTAGCTGGGTGTTTAATCTCTGAACTATCAACCAAATTACACAAATTAGCAACGTCCTACTGAGTACCCTTAACATAAACGAGAGGTATCCGATTCCTCCAATGATTCCTCAGTTTCATATAATTATCCTCTAATAACAATAAGAAATCGCCAGCTTAAACACCGGGAAGACGAAATGACACAATGTCTGTGTGAAAGCAATTGGTTTTTATTCCCGTCCATGGGCTATAACAGCGAGATCGATACAGGAAACCCTGGCAGTCTCACTGCCTTTCAATAAACACTTAGGGTGCGAAATGCGTCGAGTCGGAGTCCGGTCCTGCCAGGGGTTTCACATACTATGTTTTCGCATTTCATTCTAAAATAAAATATGCAGCGGAATATAAGCCTGACCAAGTTTTTAAATAAAAGTTTGATGTGTCAGTAGTGTTGTATGCTGGCCTTTGGGGTTTATTCATTAAAGGGAGAGTTTTGTTTTTTTTCCTTTTTTGAAGCCTCGAAGTTCAGTGTGTCGACGTAAATTAAAAAACAAACAAAAAACAAGGTGGAACAAGAGCCAAAGTGACCACTTAATCAGGACTGGGGTTAATGAGGCGCTTTAAAGCCAGTGGCCGGCTAATGGCATAAGCGCGTCCGACAGCTGGCTACGACAGGCTGCGTGTACATTGTTGCGCATGCGGGGGCATATATACATCCGGTGGCTGGAGCAGCAGATCGGGTGTGTATGGAGAGATGACAAGCAGGTCTCCAATAACATATGTGACCCCCTTCCTTTCCTCCTTGGCCCAAAGGCATGCAGGAGGATCGGATTCTCCTGGCCCTTCTCTTGCAGGGAGATACCATTGGAGTCGTTTCAGGAGATTCGGCTCCAAAGCGGCCAATCCTTAATGATTTTTTATAAAATTCTTAAAATTGACAGAACAAGTGCACCAAAGTCATGTAAAAGGTGCTATTTCAGCCCCAGCACCGTAACAAATGTTCTGCATCGCTGTACAACCGAAAAGGCTGCAGCTAGTGATAGTTCTGTTTTGCTATACATTATAATGGGCCACCCCCAGAGAACTTCTACAGCAGTGAGAGTTTGGTTGCCCCAGATAACATATGGCTAAATCAGTGAGATTTCTTCAAACTCTCCCCTTAACCATTAAATTATACATTACAAAGGGGTAGCTCAGACCTTTACACAGGAGAAAGCTATCAGTGCTGGCCCTTCATAATGAATTGTAAAGTGAGGGCATTAAAACATTCATTTAAGTGAATAGGACATATAGTGGGTAGAGGGCACACACACATATACATACATACATACACACTCAGTGGCCACTTTATTAGTTACACCTGTTCAATTGCTTGTTAACACAAATAGCTAATCAGCCAATCACATGGCAGCAACTCAATGCTGAAGTTCAAACCGAGCATTAGAATGGGGAAGAAAGGGGATTTAAGTGCCTTTGAACACGGCATGGTTGTCTGTGCCAGACGGGTTGGTCTGAGTATTTCAGGAACTGCTGATCTACTGGGATTTTCACACACAACCATCTCTAGGGTTTACAGAGAATGGTCCAAAAATATCCAGTGAACAGAAGTTGTATGGACAAAAATGCCTGATGCCAGAGGAGAATGGGCAGACTGGTTCGAGATGACAGAAAGGCAACAGTAACTCAAATAACCACTCATTACCACCAAGGTATGCAGAATACCATCTCTGAACGCACAACACATCAAACCTTGAAGCAGATGGACTACAGCGGCAGAAGACAACAGCGGGCGCCACTCCTGTCAACAGTTCAGGCTGGTGGTGGTGTAACGGTGTCGGGGACATTACATTATATTTATTTATAAAGCGCCGGCAGATTCCGCAGCGCGGTTACAGTCAGAACAATTTCATATACAAAAGCACATACAGTAACAAACTGGTGCAAAGGAGAAGAGGGCCCTGCTCTTGCGAGCTTACAATCTAGTAGTCAGTGGTTGAGGAAGAAGTGAGACAATAGGAGAGGACTGCTTGGATGGGGATGAGTTGATCTGGTTCCAATGATGTGTTGAAGCTGTTGATTGTTCAGATGGGGGACATTTTCTTGGCACACTTTGGGCCCCTTAGTACCAACTGAACAGTGTTTAAACGCGACAGCCTACCCAAGTATTGTTGTCCATCCCTTTATGACCACAGTGTACCATCTTTTGATGGCTACTTCCAGCAGGATAATGCACCATGTCACAAAGCTCACATCATCTCAAACTGGTTTCTTGAACATGACAATGACTTCACTGAACTCCAATGGCCTCCAGTCACCAGATCTCAATCCAATAGAGCACCTTTGGGATTTGGTTGAACAGGAGATTCGCATCATGGATGTGAAGCCGACATATCTGCAGCAACTGCATGATGCCATCATGTCCATATAGACCAAAATATCGGAGGAATGTTTCCAGCACCTTGTAGGAGTATCAAACAAAGAATGAAGGCAAGAGGGGGTAAAACCCGGTACCAGCAAGGTGTACCTAATAAATTGGCCAGTGAGTGTGTGATATACATTTGCCAGTGCTACTACTAGTTCTTTGTTAAATCAGGAGAACATGGTGGACCCTGACATCTGCACTATGTCAGCTGCTATTACAATGAAGAAAGGGAGCAGCATCGTTAGTAACCTGATACACCCGCTGTCACCGCCGGCAGCAGGGTGAATGCAGGCCAAGAACAGGCAGCTCCCCCATACACACGGAGCTCTAACACAGTCCGCTGAGAGCGGATGCCCGCTTCCTGTCACAAACGAGGAGTGTCTGAGGCTCTTACCTTCCCTTCCAGCTCCCTCTCCAGTGCACGGTAGTCATTATTCCAGACGAGGGCATGCAGGGGGTAGTCGTCCTGGGGCTCCTCTCCGGAGCTCATCCTGACGGCTGCACCGGATACCCCTACGCTTCCAAGGCCTGAGTCCGGCGGCTTCTCACACGTTTCGAGCCGCCCCAGTGACGCCGGAGTCTCGGATAGAACTTTTCAAAACAGGGAAGCGACTGGAGCCTCACAAGAGACAGCTGTGGGGGAGGATTGTTAAGGTAACATTAGTCCATCGCCCCGGAAACTGCATAATCACGGCTGACATAACCACTGCAATAATGCGGACTATCCCACATCTAGCTCTGATTGGAGCTGTAAGTATTTTTCTGTGGTAGACGTAACAGCCCCACTTGACATGCAAGTTGCCCCTGGGAGGTGCTGCAGATGGTACAACCCAATTATGGTACCCGTCCATAAAGAAAGGGCAGGGAGAGAGATGCTATGTGTTGAAATTACGTTAACGAGTATTAAATACGATTTCCGGTTTTCAGAATTTGACAGGAACAAATTTGAGAGAAGCTACATGGGAACAGCTTGTGCGGGCCACTGGCTGGCTAGGTTTATGGTGCTAAAGTGAACCCCATATTACGTTTTGGGTGAACCCAACTCTAGATGCGTTATTGAGATAACATGGCACATACCAAACTGGAACTTACACCTCTGGAAATATCAGATAGCTGCTGTTCAGAAGGAATAAAAGCAACGACCATAGGCCTCATCAATAGCGAAATTTCCAGTAGTATATGGATATATGCGGAAACATTTGCGTTTCAGTCCCTGCGTGTCACGCCTCTTTCTAGCTTCGTCTGTGGACGTGTGGTTTACGTTCATAGGTCGAATAGTATGAAAAATGAAAGGGAGATTTCTGGAACGAGGCATGAACCAAGCAAGTGCAGGAATACCCGTTCGCTTGCGTATCAAGACGCGCTGCGGACGTAAAGCACGCCCCCTTGACCTGCTAGGGATTTTCATTGGCTGGCAACTCCCATCTTTTGCATTAATTACAATATCCGACAGCTTCTGCGGTACAAAAGGTAGCCGTTCTACAGGGCTGTTTGACCCTGTCTTTACTGAGGGTGTCTTGTGTCTAAAAACCTGAGGTTTTTCAGCATTTTTACTCTTTTCTTAACCACCCACAAAAATTATATATATATATTTTTTTATTTTATACCATTTTAGTCCAATACAGTAAAATAGGGAAAATATTTAAAAAAAAACACACACGCACACACACACACACACACAAACCAGTTCAGTTGACCAAAATACCACAAAATATAGAATATTTTTCAAGATATTGAATTTGAAAAGAGTCCAACATGCATTTTTATTGGTTTTGGAAGTTACGGGGCACAACATGCCTGTTCTCTTTCCCAAACTTGAGATTTTTACATTAGATTTTGTGACCCCAATGTTTCCTTTGGGACTGTTTAGCAGCCCACCAGTTCAAAATACCCCCATAAAATAGAAGGCAACCCAGGGTATTTCACGAGGAGCGTTTGGACACGTGTCATGCAACCAGTTGGTCACCAATCACTGGCAAAGAAAGCCGTGACGTTAACTTTCGTAATTATTCACCAAACTTTCCATATTTTTGGGGATTGGATTGTTTGCACAGATTACATGCAACTGCAATGAATGTATGAATGAAAAAAATTAATTTGGGTGTAGGGTTATTTGTGATTTATTGTATTGATTTTATTGGGGGGGCAGTGCCATAATGTCTGATGCCAGTCCGCTTATCTATCTATAGATCAGTTGGCAACCTCTTGGCACACGTTCCGACCAATCAGCTACCCTCACTTAACATGAATGGAGCATCACATTTGTTATTTATTATTTTATCATATTCCGTAGCGCTGTACAATTGGTAAACAAGACGTAACAAGTAGTATATAACATAACAATTTGACTTACAGAAACAATAGGTGAGGAAGGCCCTGCTCAAACGCCCTTACAATCTAGAAATAAGTCATCAAGCAAGACTCTCACGTGGGGAAGCACGAATGGCAGTTCCCGAGGATTGCCTTGGGCGAGAGGCAGTCTCCTGCACTGGGAACCGTCGATCATAGTGATCTATGGAAAACTTTTATTTTAAATTATTTTTATCATTTATTTTTTATTTAACTTTACTGAGGCTGCAGATCAGTCTCTGACCGATCAGCAGCACTCACTACACATAGAGAGAAGTCTGGTTTGACTTTCAGGTATGTGGCAATTTGTTTGGGCTAGTATCAGTGATGACCTGGACCTCCATTCCACTCCATTATGTTAATCCTCCAAACGTTAAAAAAAGACCACCAGCTCTTTCACAGGGACCCCATGGAAAAGAAGTACACCTCCTGCCATAAGTAGACAGGGAATGGTTCAGGTGCGTGGATGACTGCTATTTTACAGCTTCTTTGCCGGGTCGGATCAGAGGATCTCTCCAACCAGGCCATGATCCCCATTGCCAACTAAAGGGGTACAGAGGGGCAGCACAGCAGGACAGGGCCAAAAATATGGACAGTCCCATCCAAACCGGGACAATTGGGACGTGTGAGATTTGACGCAACCATAACTAGAAAAACACCTCATATAAGGCCGAATTTCTTTTATTTTAGACTTTCAATACATTAAGGAAATATTAATGAAATATATCAGAAAGCAATAACAGAACATACTATTTACATGTATTAGTAAGCGTTGAGATGCAGTGCAAACCCCAATTATATGGGAAAGTCAGGTTTACAGTAACAGCACAGTACAATTACATTTCCAGAAACAGCTCATATGAAGAGCAGACGTGGAGATTCCACTCCGCGTGCCCGTCCCACCCATTAATACGCATCCACGCGTCAGACGCAAAACAACACCGAGCGACTAAACGCGCAAATTGGAGGGGAAATGGGGCGCGCCCCCCCGAGTGTCGTGAACGAGCACCAGGGGGCGTGGTTTCCCGGGAGGGCGGGGCTTTGGTCCGACAGTCAGTCACGGCCCGTGTGTGCGGGCAGGGTAGCAGCTGCGAGCGTACTGCTCTACACCCCCCACCTCTCCCAGCCCTGTGTCTGGCCGCCCGCAGCCTTGCTGTATCTACTAGGTCACTGTTGCTTTCCCTCTTTTAGCCCCTTCGGGCCCGGGAGTGTCGGCTCTCGCCATCATGTCGAAGCGCCTGAGAAGCCCGGAGGTGTGCGCGGACTGCAGTGTGCAGGGTAAGCGGGGCTGTCACCTGGCCGGGGGCTTTGGGGAGCAGTCAAGTAACCGGAACCTAGCGGGAGAGTGAGGAGAGCTGTGACACCCCGGACACCCTTCCTGTGTCCGGGCGGCCCGCTAGAGCCTGTCAGAGCTAGCACTGAGAGGGGGGATGGGGACCTAGCAAGGGGACATATTTGGAGATGATGTGTTTGAGAGGATAGTGTTTCTCAGTAATGCCGGGCCATTGTTTGCAGGGACTCTCTCCACGTTGACATGAAAGGTGCTGAGACTTAACATCTCTTTATTTGGGGTCCTCACACAGTTGATTTATGACATCACTAGGTGGGATGCTGCCATGATCATAACAGTGGTGTCAGTCTCTGAGATCTGTGCTATTTTTGATAAATACCCTGTTTGGGCACTTAGCAAGTTGGATGTGTGGGGCGTTTAGCCTGTCACGGTTCTTCCTTGTACTGTGATACGTCATTTACACAACATACAAAGTTCATGATGTGAAGTTCTGGTTCTTCTGGATGTTTGTAAATTGTACCCATACATTTGCGTCGTCCCTCAGTGTTTGTACTATTTCCTTCATGTTATTTGTTTGGGAAAATGTTGTTGGCTGTTTACTTAACACTTAGTTAAGCTAACAGGTGGTGAGCATCAGATCCGTACCTGTTTGGTTACTGATGACCTTTACAATATCTCTTATGCCATGATCTCTAGTTAAATCAAAGCGGTTTGGATGGGGTAAGATAGCGAACCCTTCCTGAAGCTGCCCTTTTTGTAGCCTCTTGTAAACATTCTCCCGGTGCTTTGGGGTTTTGGTGGCGTGGGTTGTCGGTACATGTCTGTGTGCTCTTTGTATGGTGTATGTCATGTGTATCATCTTTTTTTTTTAGTATGTTTCTGTCTTTGCGCTTTTCTGTTCTTTGTCAGTCAGGAAGAATTGTGTAATTTTGCTGTTTAATGGATCAGTTCTTCCACCCCTGCCTGTTTGTGTCTTTCTCTCGACAGGCGACCTCTTACTACGTGTCTCTTAAGAGAGCAGGGAGAGCTGGCTGTGTTTCTAGACACATTCCAATATGGCAGCTTCCAGCAGATGCTATGATGTCATCAAACTGATTAAATGATACTTCCCCTTTAAGCATCTCTTGAAGTAGAGCTAGGGATCGAGGATATCATGGTGTGGCCTTTCCTGAGTTCTCAGGCCGCTGGTCTGTAGGTTTCATCAATCCTTGTATTTAGAATGTCAAACATTGTTCTCTTCCGTGTCTACTTAAGTTGGCATTTGAGTTAAGTTTAGCCCACAAGTGTGTCTGAAGGTAGCCCATTTAGAAATGAGCCCCTTTTGTTGCCTTTGCCTTCAACATTGCGTTATCTGTGTGTCTGTACTAAACATGGCATCTCCAAAACAAAGTAAAATGACAAAAAGTATGACATAAATCATATATCTGCCCATTCACACCCCCCATACCATGCATTCTTTTGCTATTTTAGGTAAAAGTAAGTACACAAATTCTGCATCACACTTGCAACAACTAATCAAAGTGGAGCTTCCTAACATTCCAAAACATTACATTGTTTCGAGCAAAATCAATGACTACTATTTGTTTGCTTTTATGGACTCTTAAAATTCTGCACTTAATTCCATGCAATGGTGATTATTATTTATTGGTTTATATAGCGCCATCCTACTCCGTAGTGCAGTGCAATGGGCAGACGGGACATAACAAGTAGTATATAACATAACAATTTGATTTACAGAAACCACAGGTGAGGCGGGCCCTGCTCCACTGAGCTTACAATCTAGAGACTAGGTAGGTACGTTCTGATTTGTGACCGGATACTTTTTGGCTTGCGGGCTTCTCGGGTGCTCTTGTGAAACCTTTTTCCTGGTGGCTATTTTTGTTTGGGCTTGTGACGCGCCCTCCCCGCCGAGCACAGGATACATGTGCATGTCTCTGCCTAACGTGCACCCGAATTCTTTGTGAGAGACATCCTGCCTTCCTGTTTTTAGTTCAGCTTTTTTTTTTTTTCTTTCTTATTAGTCACTTTGACAGCGATAGAAGCCAGTCGTTTTTTGGCTCGCTTTTGTGTTAAGAGGCCCGGTAGTGCATTTGGTGGCTAATAGTTCAGACCCGTCACGTCTGTGTATTACAGTTTAAACAGAAAACTGGATTTCGGCACAAGGCGGTAGACACGAGTACCCGTGCGATATCTGATCTTTTGTTGGTTAAGACAGGAAGAGGATAGCAGAAGTTTTCTCTCTTTCCTAACAGTATGTGATATGCTTTGATATCGGCTCGTCTCTCTGTATGCCAGCTGATGGCTGTAAAGCTGTGGTTTCTGTTCACACCCTAACTGAACCAACAAGTTTCTGCTACGGTAGATGCTTTTTGGAAGAAACTTGTATCCAGTGATATCCTAACTGAAAACAGATGCACATTTTTGCCATGTCAGCAATTAGCGTGCGAAGCGAAAAGGCAGATTTGAAACCTAAAGTGATTTGCATGCTGTATTAATTAATCGGAACGAGTTCTAGGATTCTGGGGATATGTGCGGTGAATGCAATATACAGCGTTCGTACAGATGTGTATTGCAACCGCTTCTTTCCACGAATAAATTGCGCCAAAATCATTAAATATATGTTTGGTTTAATGCTTTATTAGAATGTATGCAATGAGATGCATGAGATGTCTTCCTTGTTGTATCCTTATGTCTAGTCTGAGTGGCGTGTCATATACTTGTGCTTAAAACAAATGATGTCAGACTTTAAGAATGCCGCGGCTATGTTACTAGAGACCAGACCCGGTCCTGTTAGGTCTATTTTAAGGTTGGTCTGTTGGTTAACACAGCATACGATTCCTAGTCCGGGGTTGGACTCCAAATGTAATAATTATACAAATGACTGTTAAACGTGTAGTCACATCCCTGTAATCTGACTTTGGTTTTTTTGTCCTTAGCCTTTCATTATGCATCTTCTGCTTCCTGTAACTCCATGCCTCAAGCAGCTGGGGATCTTTGGCCACTCGGTCCCCATCACATACTTGAAACACTCATAAAGTAGCCTATTTTGGTTCAGTAATATATATTGCTGCTTAGATGCATATAATCAATATATATATTTCCATTTTTGCATTCACTATTGGCTCTCTGCCCTCTGAGTGTGTATGCGGCGCTGTCTCCCTCTCCCTGGGGTTTAGTAGCAAAGCCATGAGTTGTTGAAGTTGGTTGGATGCAACCAGCTATATGTTATGGGATGAGATCTGTGTCCTAGCTGAGAAACTGGTACAGTGAAAAATAGTTTGATAAGTAAAAGTAACAAAGCCTGTTTAAAATGTTTTTTTTAGACTGATATTTTATATACATTTTGTTAATGTTTTTTAGATCCTCGCTGGGCATCCATTAACAGAGGGGTGCTGATCTGTGATGAATGTTGCAGTGTCCACCGCAGTCTGGGTCGTCATATCTCACAAGTGAGGCACCTTAAACATACACCGTGGCCTCCCACTCTTTTACAGGTAAGATGTCAGAATATCACAGGCAGGCATTGGGGTGTTTTGTCTGTGGGTTATCAAGCTGTAATTCAGATTTTTTTTCTAATATTATGTTGTGTGAGTATTGCAGAAGCCTGTGTAGTTTAGTTTCCCACGGACATGACTTTACATAAGGAGCCCGCGTTCATAGCTTGTAGCTGATGCTAACACCTGCTCCGTATTATGTGTTATCAATCAAAATTTAAAGGGCCGCTCCAGGCATCAAATGCACTGTAAATGCATATGATAGCTGCGTGGTCCCCTTACATTTTTTGGTGATGTTCCTTTTGCAAATGCATGGGGATGATTCTGCAAAATCTCCTATATGCTTTTGCCCCTGCTTTTGCCAGGCACTGATGTTGGACGAGAAGGCCGGGCTTGTAATCTCAAAATAAGTCTCTAAATAATTAAAAGGTGTGTCCCAATACTTTTGTCCATATAGTGTACTTTCTTACAGTCCGCTCTAGAGCAGGCTTGCGAATACGGCAGACCCCTGTGCTCAGTAAATACTTTTACTGGTTTCAGTGGGAGCCTTTCCCTGCCACTGATTGGCTGCTTCAAGCTGGCAATCAGTGGCAAGAATTGGCAGACCACAGAGGAGGAGAGCAGCTACAACAGTAGGGCTGCAGTTTCTAGTTTTGAAGAATGCATGTTAAACTACTCGGAGTACCTTAATATGCATTCTTCTTTAGTGGGGGTGTTAGGAATATTGAACTGTCCCTTTAACGCATGAAGGATTAGTGGTGTACCATGCTGTTGTGTTTAGTTACTAAGGCTTGTTGCCCTGTGCCAGAAGAACATGATTTTTATTTTTTTTTACACCAACAAGGCTTTGCTCTCCTGGTACTAGGCCCAGGGTGGATTAAAATTACTGGCTTTATTTTTTTATATTTTATTATGCTGTATTTATTTTTTATATTGGATTTTATTGATTTAAATCGAATTTATTCTAATGCTTTTGGAGGAAAAATCTACGTAAAGATAAGATACATTATAGTTCAACGGTTATTTAGCATAAAATAGAACTGAGTTATGTACTTTTTTGAAAGATAGTTTCCATTAATAAACATTGACATTTAAGCAAACACAAGAATATGTATAGTATATAATGTTATTGTTTTAGTTAAATAAAACAATGTAAGTAGTTCTCCAAATATGAGGGATTAACCTATTAACTAAAACCAGTCGTGATGTAGGTGGTTTACTGATCTGACAGGCTCTTATTGTAAATATGAAATCTTCATCTGGTTGCAAATATTAAAGATTAAGAATGAGTCTTTACACACATGTACAAACACACGGTAACATTCTCCGTCAGCATGCTGGGGCTGAGGGAGCACAGGACTGCGGTATGAGAGAGAGGGTTGTTGGCGGTACTGGGCAGTAAGCAAAGTACGGTGCTCTCCTTTAAAACCGTGACTCTGCCTCACTTATCTTTGTTAGCTGAGACTAAATCTTACTGGTTCCAAGCTGGAAACATTAAATACAGCGAGTATGATCACTGTGACATGTAAATGCTGAAACAGTAGGAATAAACCCATACAGACCACACAGCAGCAGCCAGCAAAAGTATCATCTTTACCAGATTTGCTCATTTTGCATCTAAAAGACTTAAATTGTTTATGTATGTATGTATGTGTATATAATATATATATGTGTGTGTGTGTTTTTTTCTGACAGATATGCTTTTTACATAAAGCCTTCTAGATTGTAAGCTTGTTTAAGCAGGGCCCTCCTTACCTCTTGTTTCTGTCATATTACGCTATGCACTACTTGTACAGCGCTGTGGAATATGATGGTGCCATATAAAACAATGAATAATAATGCATTCATATAAACTGAACAATATTTTGGATTTCTTTACCTTTTTCTTCTGTTTCAGATGGTTCAAACACTGTATAGCAATGGTGCAAATTCCATATGGGAACATTCTTTGCTTGACCCTGCATCCATAATGAGCGGAAAACGTAAAGCCAACCCCCAGGATAAAGTACAGTAAGCAAACCATTCAAAATTGTACAGGTCATATTTAAAACAGTGGATAATAGTCTCCTGTGATATTTACGTTTGGTATTGAATCCAGCCTGTGGACTAGAAATCGTTAGAGCCATCAGCATATTGTGCATTGATTGATGTTGCTATGTTAAGGCTTCCTTCTGCCAGTAATCAGTGTTAACTGTTAAGACAAAATACTTTTTGCTACACAATCTGGAAACTAGTACTAATGTTGTCAGCTTTAGATTGAAGCTACACACCAGAGGATATATTTACTTTTATGATATATCAAACTGAGCCAGGGAACTTTGGTGTGAATTTTATTTCATTGCATAGCTGGATCCCCAGTGTCCAATGCAATTGATCAATAAAGTTATATGTTTACTAATTACTTAGTAATTTTCTTTGTTGGTATGCTGCCACTCTGTCCCGAAGATGTACCCCCCCTGAGATATGCTGCCACTCTATCCCACCGAGATATGCTGCCACTCTACCCCCCCCCCCCGAGATATGCTGCCACTCTGTCCCCAAGATGTCCCCCCTCCACCAGACTTACCGGTGCAGACTCGACGGGGTCTTGCGGGGCCGGCTGGGGACATCTACACATAACACTTCCGGTGCCGGCACTTCCGCCGTGGGAAATACCGGCAAGGAAGATTGTTCGCGCAGACGTTCACCGGCAGCGGTGATGCGAGCAGAAACAACGTCCGCTGCCGGCACGTCTGCACGATGTGCTTTAACAATCTCCCTTGCCGGGACTCCCCCCGTGGGAAGTGCTGGCAGGGGAGGCTGTCTGAGCGCATCAGAGAGTAGGATACAGGTCCCCTGCACCGCTGCGGGGGATCTGCATCCTAACCCCGCTGCGGGTTATCTGCATCCTAATCCCGCTGCGGGGGATCTGCATCCTAACCCCGCTGCCTGCCCGGGCGTCGGGCGCTAGACCCCGAATATAGGCCGCACCCCCACTTTAAAGACTTAAACTGGGGGGAAAAAGTGCGGCCTATATTTGAGCCAATACGGTATGTGTGTGTGTGTGTGTATGTATGTATATATATATATATTATATAGACTCTGTATATGGTTTAAGTATGTTTTTATTATATACAGTCGTGTGAAAAAGAAAATTCAACCTTTGAACAACAACAAATAATATATATCACATGGCTTCTCCATGTTGGCTTTATTTTTGTTGAATAAATCTTGACCCCGTGTAATATGTCATGTGTTGTTCATCTGATGTTGTATTTTTAGACCTGCTAAGGAACAGATGATTATGTCCTGATATGTAAAACCGTAGAATTCAAAGAGGCTGTACTTTCTTTTTCACATGACTGTATTACCACCTTCTTGTTTTGGTGTTCTAGAAAAGATAAACAGTATTCATGGTTACTGTACAAACCTAACTGGTTTGGTTGTACAGGCAGTTTTGTGCGCTTTATCGTTTGCAAATAGAACAGATGCCAGTACTGTGTGTGTACATTGTTTCCTGATTTGTATGTGATTATTTTGTGTTTGCAGTCCTAACAAAGCAGAATTTATAAGAGCCAAGTATCAAATGCTGGCATTTGTGCATCGCTTGCCATGTCGTGATGATGATACAGCCAAAGACCTTAGTAAGGTGAATATGCATCTCCTCGTTAATATACAGTTGTTGCTTCAAAATCACTAACTGATAGCCCTGTGTTATCCTGCTACAGAACACAACAAATGTAAAGGCTTCTAGCTCACTGATCTGTGAAGGGGAAATACATTTAAATACCCAGTAGTATAATGCTTTCTAATTACGTTGCTGTATTGATAGGCGAGAGAATCGCTTGTTGCATTTAAATCGCGTAATGCATTCATTAATTTTCTAGTACTGTGCCTGGACTTGGAATTCCATCCTAGAATATCATGTTTATATACTTTAAGCACATTTAGAGTATGCAAATTATATACAGAAATCCTTTACAGCACAATAAGACATGTCTATATGCAGTGAACTACAGAATGGTATGTAACGTACAAAACTTTCTTTACATTAGATGTCTTTATTTGCATTGTCGTGTATGCTGTAACAAGAACATAGGATATCTATTTCATAATGTAGATTTATTTGAACTTTAATTTTGGGTATATTAAAGCTAAATCCTTTAAACATTATGTCATCTACTCTGTACATTAAATGCAGAAAATAAATCTAAATAAAAGTTTTGCTTAATTCCTTTTTCTTCATATTTTTATTGATAGGCTATGGTCGGTTGCCACACAGTTGTCATATTTTGTTATCCTCAATCTGTTTTAATTCCAGCAACTTCATTCAAGTGTGAGAACCGGGAATTTGGAAACATGTCTCAGGTTGTTATCCTTAGGGGCACAGGCCAATTTCTTTAACCCAGTAAGTACCATTGCTCGTTTTGTGAGAAGTATATATCAGGGACTTTAGCCAGTTCTGCGCTACAGCTATAGTGTCCCCACTTTTGTAACTGCAACTCTCTACATAGTTTAAGGGGAAGTCCCACTGAAGAATATCAGTCAGGGTTTGTCTAATGGGTTGGGCTGAGATAACAGAACTAGGGCACATACAAATGGCTAATATGCAGATGCCTGAAAGCATTGTATTATGCAAAAAGTAGAACTAATTTAAAAATATTTTTGGAAATGTCTGATGAAGTATCAAAGACTCTTTGTATATCCAGTCTATGGTGGGAGAGGCTAGTAGGCTTCCTATCCTCTCTTTAAGCATTGTTGTTTAACTAAAGAAATTGAAATTACTTTTTCATTAGTATTGAACATTTGGGTTATTGCAACTTGCCAAGGTTGTGTAGAGAGTTCTGTGTGCTTTGGTCCTTCCCGTTTTTAGTGAAAACCACACATTCATTTGTTTAGTTTACGTGCCCAGTGGCAAGGTTAGGAGAGAGCTGGGTTCAATCCTGAGCCCAGCCGCTGGAGGGAATGCATTGTGCAGGCACAAATCTGCATGTGCAGGGAGCCAGTGATGTAAACAAGCAAATGTAAGCAGGCAGCTGACCGAGCAGTTGTTTTATTTTTTGTCTTTTTTTTTTTTTTTTTTAACTGAAATTGCTTTTCAGAAACCCGGTTTGTGTCACTGATCCCTGGGCAAGAATATGTTATCCCTGCCTTTTTAACTTGCTGTTTCGCTGTAACATGATAAACTGCATGCGCTTAATTTTGCAGTGAAATAATGTGTTGAATATTTATATACACTGTTAACAGTGTTGTTTGTCTTCTTGCTCGTGTTTGTAGGAAAAGGGAAGTACACCTCTCCATGTTGCAGCTAAAGCAGGGCAGATCTTACAGGCTGAACTTCTCACGGTGTATGGGGCAGATCCAGGCACCCCAGATTCTGCTGGAAAAACACCCATTGACTATGCAAGGTGACATTATACCTAATTATTAAAAGCAATGTGGATTTTTATTTATTTTTGCAACTATATCTTATCTCGATACACTAGTTTACTAGTTTAAGCCTGGTTGAGATACTTAATAAATAGTAAGCAGTCTGCTCTGCTTACTATTTCATGCCTGGTCATAGTTCAGAGGCATTCTTCAAATGTTTGGTCCTACTATTATGATTTAACTATGGGAGTTACCCGAGGCAGTCCTGTGGCATAGCGATCTAAGAGGTCTGTACTTAATACAGCATCCCCATTCAAAATTTACATTTTAGTTAATGTTGCTGAAACCCAGAAAGCCTGATTTACATCTAAATACAATGAATGAACATCTATCTGCTAAAGTTACAATGATGAGAAAAATAGGGAATCAAGAAAACTCTAAATCTTTGTTTTCTACTTCTCTCATTTTCAGACCCTTTTCAGTTTTATGGCGGTGCTAGAATCAATCATTGCTTTGCCTCAGCCAATCTGTGGCTCTTTAACCCATACTACAGTTTGCATATAACTTCCATCACTAATTGTTTGTAGAAGTGGTAGTGTCTCCGTCCAGTGTGGTGTTAATGCAGCCATGGGTATTTATTGTTCAGTTGAGCTTCTTTAACCTTCCATGAATATATGCATTTCATTTCGATCCCAACATCCCCAAAATGTATTTATATTTATGGCCAGATGGGATGGGATGTTAAATTCTTCTATATACATATACAAATTCAGTGAAGTTGGTTAGTATAGATTTGAGGACTCTTGTATTTTCTCTTTTTGACAGCAAATCAAATTTTAATGGGATACTTGAAAAAAAAGAAGTGATGGGAAGTTGAATAGGATGGTGTTTGGGTGCAACATTATAATAGATGACAAGCTTTCGTCATTGATTTTGTTTACTTACCTTAAAGCTTATTAGGTACTCTTAAAAAGAAACACTCTTATTACAGTATGCTGCTGTAATAATCTGTGTGTTAAAAAAGGTGTTCTACGCTTCTCTTTTAGGCAAGGAGGCCACCATGAGTTGGCAGATCGACTTGTGGAAATACAGCATGAATTGACAGACAGGCTAGCGTTTTATTTATGTGGCAGGAAACCAGGTGAGTAGACATGTCTTGACTGTGGCAAATCGTCGGATAACTTTTTAGATGTCTGTGGCTTTTTAGAATAGAACAGTGCTCTAGCAGATAAACCTGTTTCCCATTGTACAGCACTATGGCATAAGTTGGCACTATGTAATTCAATACATAAAATTCCTACAGAAACTAGAAGTGCATCTTACAATTTCACTCAACCTTTTTGGTTTTCAGATCACAAAAACGGGCAGCACTTCATCATACCACAAATGGCAGACAGGTATGGTGCATTATCATTTTACATGTAGCAGTCAAACATCCTTTCGGAAGCTAAAACAAAAATTAGTGCATTTTTGGTGCGCATTTCAAGTTTATCTGTTTAAAATAAAGCAGACGTTATTGATCCTACAAAAAGGTTACGTATAAGAAGTGATTTCCTGGGCGAAAATCGATAGTCACTATAGCAGCGAATGGAAGGCTTCGCCAGGCTGGGTTACGATGGTGATAACTCTTTTGAAATTGTGCACCGGTATCCATTTTCATGTTTAACCCCAAATATGTGCATTTTTGCATTTTACCAACCAAATACATTGGACATTATCAAAGAATAAAATAACAGCCTGTAAACATTGTTTATACCCCTATAAATATGACTTCAAATCCCGCCAGTGGTTCTTAACGCCGAGGCTGTAACTTAACACAGCGGCCAGATGGTTTCATGTTAAATGGTCAACATTTGGCACAATGATAATTATGAGAATTCAACAGCTGGAGAATCTGTGTGTGAATGCCATTAAATTACCGGAAAAACTATATAGTCTGGTTTTACATGTGGCTAGTTATGCTTATCAAGAAATGTATCTGAATAATGTTTCCTGCTCGCTCTATTGTCATTTCCACTTTTACAACCTATACATTTTGGTTTTGTTATTGTACAGCTAGCGTAGGCAGTGTATTAACCTGATTTATATCAGCTGAAACAAGAATACTTCCGCAAGGGCCTGTGTCAAAGTGGACAGTCTGGCTACGCTGGATGAAAGCGAGGGCCAAATGATGCCATGGCTTGTAAATAGCATGCATGGTTACGAATTAGCATTTCTTCTCAAAGGCTTGCAGTCTGTAATAACTACAGCTGTCGTTATGTTATTGGATGTGATCTGAGATACTGACAGCTGTACGCCAGCTGCTGAAGGACCTTGTAAATCAAATCTTTGTCATTAGCTCTGTTTTTATGTTGAAGTATTTTGAGCTGAAATCTGAAATTGCATGTCCTTAATACCAATTTTTCCTTCACTCTGCGGCAATGCATTTGGAAATAAGACGGCTGTAAGTAAACTGTTCCTGACCAGGATTGTGCATTTTCTACCCAAGATACAAACTAAGAATAATTAAGCAATGGCTTCAATAAACTGTTCCTGTTCAGAGATCCTTGGAAAATAAGTAGATTTCCAAGGAGTAGAAATTGCAGTAGAGCCATCTACAAGAACAAAACAGTATCTGCTTATGGTTATTTATTATTATTATTATTCCCAGCTCCTTAAGGGAATACTCGCTGATGGTACCATGTAACTCTATAATTCAGCACCTACTGAAAAATGCATGGATCTGCTTTGACCCTTTTCGTAGAATGCTACAAAATAACGAGGTTGTAAATAGTGGCTTTAGAAATAGCAGCTGTGGTATCAATTCTCATCAATATGCTTAAGCAGACAAAGTAAATATACTGTTACTGAGAAACAATTTCCCAACAAAACATTGTGCAAGGCATACGTTAAGTGAACTCGGCTTTTCTCTTCTTAAACTTCATACAGTAACACCAGTTAAGTGCTCTTAGGTTCTATTTCTTGTGTAAAGGTTGTGTTGCGAATACGATATATGGCATAATGTCCTCTTTTTGCTTTGTAGTAGTCTAGACTTATCAGAACTGGCCAAAGCAGCAAAGAAGAAACTTCAGTCTGTAAGTATTATTTTTATCCCATGCATATCATGTCACTTATGTCTTTGATTCTTTTGAGCTCTCGGAGTACAAAAAAAGAAGTATAATAAATATTAAGATGGGGGAACTATTTAGGTAGCTAATACTTGGCCTACTTACATGAGTAAATTATATTAATTGAATCTGACATTGTTTTACATAGGGGGCAAAATTATTCAGTGGCCTTAGAAAACAAACTCTCTTTATTAATGTTGTTTCTATGGGGTAAATAAAAGAAACACCCTGTGCTTCCCCCACTTGTATACTGAATTACCGTATTGGCTCGGATATGGGCCGCCCCCGTATATAGCCCGCACCCTAAAAGTTTGGTGCTTTTTTAAAGAGTTTTTTTCTTTAAAAAACCACCAAAAAAACATGCTGCCACTCTCTCTCCCCCCCCCCCCGAGATATGCTTCCACTCTCCCCCCCGAGATATGCTTCCACTCTCCCCCCCGAGATATGCTGCCACTGTCCTTCCCCCCCCCCGAGATATGCTGCCACTGTCCCCCCCCACCCCGAGATATGCTGCCACTCTGCCCCCCACCCCACCCCGAGATATGCTGCCACTCTGCCCCCCCCCCCCCGACTTACCAGAGCAGACTCCCGGGTGTCTTGCGGGGCCGGCGGGGGACATCTACGCAATACGTGTATACAACTTCCGGTGCCGGCACTCAGCGGATGTGCCGGCACCGGAAGTTGTATACACGTATTGCGCAGATGTCCCCCGCTGGCCCCGCAAGACACCGGGGAGTCTGCTCTGGTAAGTCTTTGGGGCAGAGGTAAAACGCATCGTGCGGATGGTCACCGGCCTTGCTTTAACAATCTCCCTTGCCGGGACCCCCCCCCCCCGGGAATTCCGCACGATGCGCTTAGACAACCTCCCGTGCCGGCCCCCCCCCGTGGAAAGTGCTGGCAGGGGAGGCTGTCTGAGCGTATCGGGGAGTAGGATACGGGTCCCCTGCACCGCTGCGGGGGATCTGTATCCTAACCCCGCTGCCTGCCCGGCGCCCGGGACTGCATGTCCCGGGCGTCGGGTGCTGGACCCCGAATATAGGCCGCACCCCCACTTTAAAGACTTAAAGTGGGAAAAAAGTGCGGCCTATATTCGAGCCAATATGGTATATTATTGTCTAAAGCGTATGGTTTTAAGATGAGGTCAATGGGTTTTTTTTATTTTTATGGAACCTTTTTAATTTTCTATTTATCATGTGTGCGTATATGTATGTTATATATATAAATTAGTGTAGTCTAGATAATCACATAACTGATACTACAATGAATCAATCTATGTTCATTAACCCAGAAATCCACTTTAATAAACAGTTATTTCCACATTCACTGTCCTTTTTGTTTCTCCGTGTATTTCTTTTACTTCCAGCTCAGTAATCACTTATTTGAAGAATTGGCTATGGATGTTTATGATGAGGTTGACAGACGGGAAACGGATGCTGGTAATTTTATTCATATTGCGTGGCAAGGCTGCAGAGAGCTGTTTGAATATGTTGAATTTACTACTTGATGTTATGAGGTATATTCTCTGTGTTTGCAGTCTGGTTGGCCACTCAGAACCACAGCACTCTTGTGACAGAGACCACAGTTGTTCCTTTCCTTCCTGTAAATCCAGAATATTCGTCTACACGTAACCAGGCAGGTGTTTTTCTTTTATATCCTCCTTTTATCCAATAAAATAAACTAGCTTTAAGAAATGTCTACTTTTCTGTTGAGTTCCTTTTTGATGTATTGTGAGTGCCAAGAACAGGAGGCTAAAACCTGGAACCTTCCTCATGGAAGCCATCTGAGGACCAGAATAGGCAGTCCAAGCAGTTTCACGTAGGAGTCAGTGTACGCGCGCACAAGCATGACTAGGCCTGGACACGTACAGTGTCAGGGAAGGCAGTAACTTGTAAACATACTAAAATATAAAATTATTTAGTTCTTGTGTTAAAAAAAAACAAAACAAAAAAAACCCACAGATACTTGGCACTGGAATTAGGATTTAATGTTTTTAAATTGTGAAAAAGGCCACTTGATTACTTAGTACATTACCAGATGCCCATGTGTTGTGTTGTCTGCCAGGAAAGCCATAGCCTAACAATTCTTCTCAGAAAGTGTTCCTGAGATTTGGTTGCTCCTACGCTTGCTAAGATCAGTGTTATTATTATTATTATTATTATCTTTTATTTATATAGCGCCAACAGTTTACGCAGCGCTTAATACAATACATAAGTTCAAAGGGTATGACAAGACGAGAATTGACAGACTAAGACAAACCGATACATTAGGTGAAGAGAGCCCTGCTCGCAAGCTTACAATCTAGAGGGAATGGGGTGACAAACATAAGGCACAGAGAAAGGGTGAGAGGTAGTGCGGGGGGGTATCAGTGACGGGTGAGAGGTAGTGCGGGGGGGTATCAGTGACGGGTGAGAGGTAGTGCGGGGGGGTATCAGTGACGGGTGAGAGGTAGTGCGGGGGGGTATCAGTGACGGGTGAGAGGTAGTGTGGGGGGTATCAGTGACGGGTGAGAGGTAGTGTGGGGGGTATAAGGCACAGAGAAAGGGTGAGAGGTAGTGTGGTGGTTGTCTCAATGACAAGGAAGTTCTAGCAGCTAAGGTGGAATGCTGAAGAAGTGGGTTTTAGATTCCAAAGATATGGGGCAGCTCGAGTGAAATCTTGTAGACGGGAAAAGGAAGAGGTGATAAGTGAGGAGGAGAGCCTTTGTTAGGGAACAGTTAAGGATTGGAGGGAGTTTATGGTTGGAGATGATAGGAATAAAATTGGTTAGGTTGACCATGTTGGTTAAGTTTGGTGGTTGCGAGTGATAGGAATAGGGAGGAATATGTGGGGGACAGAAGTAGCAGAGCAAACACAGGCAGGTTTCACATATAAAGGTTAGTGTAGAGGTACTGGGATAGCTGTGATGGAGAGGGATGGTATTTGGAATGGTTTAATGGGGAGAAGTGGGTACTAAAGGGATCCAAAGTGTTGGTGCCCTCTACTGGCATGTTTAAATAGATCTGGTAATTTACTGTCTATATATTAGGACAACACTGGGGTAGGTGGGAGAGGGGCAGGGAGGGCGGGCAAAAAGTCAGTTGTTGTGGGGAAGATGGAGGAGTGTATTGCAGGCTTTGAGGGCTGTAATAGAGAGTGTTAAATAGTGTTAAAGTGGACGGGGGCAGTAAGAGGGCAGATATAGGAGATAAGGGGTTAGTGGAGCAGAAAGATAGAAAGTAAAATATAACACACTTAAAATCACATAAATTTAACCAACTAAAAACAATCGGTGAAAAAATGCTGCAATTCCCAGTTTGGGCATTCCTAGGCTATCAAGCACAGATAGACAAAAAAGGGTATAGAAACAGGAAAATTATAATAACAATACAGAAAACAAATAACAGATAATTATGGCGATCTCTTGGTCCAGTCTGTATACCTTTTAGCAAAGTATGGAGGTTTGCTTAGGCTTCAGTTGTTGTGGGGAAGATGGAGTGTTGGCATTTAAGCATATTATTGTCCTTCCCTATCCAGACAATTTATTTAGAGAGCCAGAGCAGGACAAGACTGACACAGACATCCCCAAATATCCTTACGGACCTCTGGAGCCCGGTGGCAGATACTATGCCTGCTTCCTCAAACTTCTATGTTCAACTAATGGAAAGTCTGCTAATATTTCTCTTCCTGACAGAGTTGACCTCAAAAGAGTTTGTGGAAGTAACGTTTTCCTGCAGATACCTAAATGTTTTAACTGATGACCTTATTCAGTTTCCTACAGAATCATTCAATTTATTAGAAGTATTTCTGTTTGTTTTGTTTAGGGAAGACAAAAATTAGCGCGTTTCAATGCACATGAATTTGCCACCTTGGTAATAGACATTTTAAGCGATGCCAAAAGAAGACAGCAGGGAAATGCCATTCCCACACCCAAAGGTAATTCAAATTTTGACCAAACGTGCACAACGTACATCCAGTAGTAGCCATTTCTTTAGTTCCTAGTGCTGTCCCAGAGCTTGTATTGTCGAATCATTCACTAGCTGCTGATATCCGATGTCAGTAAAACTGATGAAAATTGCAACAAATGAGAACCAATGTTAATCTTTGTGGCTAGCCTCTTGGACCAGTTCCAGCATTATTTATTTGAGATTTTTAATGTGCTTTATCAAAATAACTGCAACCACAGCGTTACGAAGGTCTAGAAATTAATAATGGAGTAATGACAGGCTTAGAGGAAATGGGAGTAGTTTGTGTGCATCCATAATATAAATCAATTTTGAGGTCAAAGTAGGGCAATTTTCACCTAAACATCCTCAAAATTTGTTCTAGAAGGAAGCAAAAAAGTGCTTATTTATACACCTACCCATGCTGTAGGCATAGAAATGTTTGATACTGGGAATAATCTAGTAAGTAAATATGTAGGGATGTAGTGAGGAGTTGAGGTTGCACTGGCTTTGGATGTAAAATGATGTCTGCTCAATATGGGTATTCCTATTTGAGTTTATGTATTTTGTTTTACTGTTTGAGATAATGTTTACATTCTCATTGATTCTCAAAAGGGCTTTTGCTATTTTTTGTTCAAATACTTCAGCTAAATAGTTGGAGAATTAGGAATTCATGTACTTGAATTCCATCAAGATTTGTTTAAATGTCTGATGATGACATTATGGGCTGCCCTTTTTGCTGAAGCTTCCTGATACAATTTTTTTCTTAATATTATTTGGAAAGGTATTCTGGTTTTATAAATGAATAATAGAAAATACAGCAGTATTTGATTGCGTCACACTTTATGCCTAACTGAAGTAGAAGACTTGATGCTTTATTAGGGCAAAGAGTTGGATTTATGATATGTACCATAAATCCATTCTAAACTTAATGTAAATTATTTTAATCAAAACCTGTTGAATTGAAATAATTACTACATACAAAAAGTGTATGTTGTACCTCCTATTTTTTAAGTAATGCATAGCAGTTCCACCTTTTTTATATGTATGGCTCTATAAAGCTAAAATACCTGCTGTATCTCTTGATCACAGAAAAGTAAATGAATTGTCAATTAACATTCTGATTTTTCTGCAGAAAATGTGGAGTTAGTATTGAAAAGTATTAGCAATCAAAATAGTGGTGAGAGCCAAGATAATGATCAACCAGATTATGACAGTGTCGCTTCAGATGAAGAAGCTGATTTGGAACCAACGCTAAATAAAACCGGTAGAGAAAAGGTAAACATATGTATTTTGTTCATTTGCTCCAATTGTGTGTGTGTGTGTGTGTGTTGGAATAACTATCAATAATCGCTAGATCTCAGGTTTGGGGGGCTGTTACTACTATTCATTCAAAATGTGCCCAGACACTAAGGATAAAAATAGAAAAGGAGCAGAAGGAAATATCAGAAAATAGGTTGAGCAAAGAAATGGCAACCAAGAGTAGGAAGACAAGAGGATAACTAGCAAGAGAGAATGCAGAGGATGGTGGTGCTGGTGTACAAGAGGAATGAATAATTTGTAGGAATCTTCACTATTTTATGCATGTGTTCAACTAAAGTTAACAGAAAATGCCGTAAGTTATGTTCTGCTTGACGTTGTCTGTGTGCTCCTTCGGCTGATCAGTTGTTAAAGGAACATTGTGAGAAAATTTGTTTTACTTTAAAGATCCCAAATTCTTTTTTAACAAAAGCACGCTTTTCCTTAATAAATTAAATAAAAATAATAATAATTCGAAGTATTTTATTATACAACTGTCCTTGTACCTCTATATGTAAACTCTGAAATACTAATAAAGGGATACATAGGTATTAGTATAGTATTGTACTGTTGGTGTAGTTTTGTTTAGCATTTTTATGAATGTACATTGTTATGGCTGTGTATTGTGTTTGTTTCGCGCTAGAGTTTGGAAGCAGACTTGTCAGATGGCGGAGTCACGGTACAAGAGTTTCTTGACGTAAAAAATGCTCTGGTTGCCTCAGAAGCAAAAATACAACAACTAATGAAAGTTAACAACAACTTGAGTGATGAGCTTCGAGTAATGCAGAAAAAGGTTGGTATGCTGTTTCATGATTTTTGTGATAGTGGCAGATTGAGGCTAGGTTTCCACTTGGGTTTTTGTCCTGCGTTTTTTTTCTTGATGAAAAACGCCAAGAAAACTGCCACTGCATTTTCCTGCGTTTTGGCGTTTTTTTCTGGAGTTTTTTCTGGCGTTTTAGCCTTTCTGTGGAAATTGCTTTTTTTGACCTTAGGCAGTTCTTCCAGCCTTTACAAGTTAGAAGTTTCACCCAGCTAAAAGGGATTAGGATAAATGGCAAGTATCTGCCCCCTGATGTCATTTACTTGGTAGAGTTCTACTTAAACGCCCCGGCGGACCCTTCTGTCTCTTTTCTGTGGTTTGTAAGGCCTGCTTTATTCCGAATGTCTGCTCCTCTAGGAAGATTGGCCCCAAATGATGGTGCAAATTGTTTGCTGTTGCTTTTGGCACGCAGGATCCCGTTGGTTTGTTTGTAATGGCATGTTTGTTCCAAATGGTGTAGAATTCAATATGAACTTTGTTTTGTGTCAAACTGTTTGTTTCCAGCCTATTTCTCGTAGGACACACAGATACTGGGTCCATCCTCTGCATTGTAACTGTGGAAAAAACGCCATAAAAAACGCCAAGGCAATAAACCCACATGGCTTTTTCATGGCTTTTTTTCTCTTCTATTGGAGAAAAACGCCAAGATTTCCTTGCAAAAAACGCCAGAGTGTGAACATGCTGCGATTCTGAAAAACTGCCACAGAGCCCAAAAAAGCAGAAAAACGCCAAAGAGGACTGAAAAAACGCCAAGTGGATATGGCATTCTGCGATTTCCTATTGAAGAACAGCTAACATCTGGCTGCTGCGTTTTTTCACAAAAAAAACGCCAGGTGGCGCTATTGGCGTTTTTATGGGCGTTTTTAGCTAAAAAAAACCAAGTGGAAACCTAGCCTGAATCTAGATTCACATCTCTCACCTTCTCCATGCACTAACTGGTGATTTAACCCCTTAAGGACAATGGGCGGTCCCTAAACCCATTAATAACAATGCATTTTGAGCCCGTACATGTACGCGCTTTGTCATTAAGGGGTTTAAAAATGTATATCCAGTGGTCTGTGTGAGAGAACAGAGAGGTAAACATTTGCTAGTGAGGTCAATAGATGAATTTTGTTTTTGGATAGTATCACAGACTTTGAATACACAATTATTTTTATTGCCTTCACTTAAGTATTTCTATTGTTTTTATTACATGTACAGTTATTTAAGATGACTGTGCCTAATGTTGTAATAATAAACACCCCCACCACATCCCTATGCCTGTAGAGCTGCACGGCCGTCTCTTTTTGTATTTTGATGGTACAATACCCGGTTCAGAATGCTACAGTACACTTGGCAAGGATGAGTACAAATGCTAGTATGTTCTCACGTGCGGAACAACCATTCATTCTGCTAGAAGACTGGCATTAATGAGGCAAAAAGAGATGCCTGATGAAAAAAAATCACTCTTAGTACTAACCTATGGGAATAGGATGGATAACCATATGTGAAGAAATAAGCAAGCTGCCAGCACTAGACCCCCAATGTGATTATATTATAAAGACAGACTAGAGAAACGCTTATAGCTGTACAGAGCACCACAAAGGGATTGTGTTCAAATGTCTGTCAGAATCCTGCATTTCAGCATCAAGCATGGTGTGTATGGATGCAGCAGATGGAAGGAAAGCTCTGTATCTCACATTCAGAATTTTGAGTGAACACAAGCCACCTACGCTAACAATGGTCTTTCTAGTAGACCCTATAGGAGACAAGGAATTGCATGCAGAGAAATTCCAGTCCTGCTGTTATATGCATTGCCTGCCCCCCTCCATATATTATAACATGTATTTTGTACACTGCAGCTTTAAAATACAATGCTACAAAGGAGGAACCCAAACTTGTCTCTCTCCTATCATTGTTTTTACCAACCATATGTTCACATTGATATATGAATAACATATCTTAAGATGTTTGCAATTTTAATAACACTTGCAGTGTTAATGCAGAAGAACATATTTAGATGCGTGTGTGTATGTGTGGTGCCATGTCTTAATTACATCTCCTACAGTAGCAAAGAAGGTGATTTGAAAAGTGGCTAAATGGTGCATGAGTTTGTAATTATGTCTAATGTGGCATATGAGAGTACGACTGGTCATCTTTTACGTTTGTGTTGGTTATTTATCCTATAAGGCGAATACGGTAAATGGAATCTGCCGTCAGAGTTTTCACCATCATATTCTGCCCCTGAGTTGTGCTCCAGTGTAGGGGCTGGATTTAAGCGATGGTGATAGTCTACTCTGATATTAAGGCATTTTCAGAGTTGGCAAGGAGAGGGTTTGTGTCAACCATGCTTTACCATTTTCCCTGATAACAAGCAGAAGTAAGGGGTGAGATTTGTAGACAAAGAGTAGCGTCACAAGAAGAGTTCATCCACAAAGGTATAATGTCACTGCGTAAAATAAGCCACTGTTGGGAAGGTGTCTGTTAATTCTAGTCTATATATCTACATATTGTGCTCTTGGTTGGCAAATCTTTTCTTTATCTTTAGTTATTTTTTGTCTGGTTCTAGTGCTTCAGAAGCCGCAAGGTTTTATATAGACCCACGTAAACTTTGCATTAATGCATCCCATAAAAGTGAACTTTTCTGTTGCCCATCGTGCTGGTCTTTTTTTCTTCCCCCTTTAAAAGTATACATAATGAGCGTACCTGGGAGCTTTGCAGGGGAGGTGAGATGTGGCTCCCCCTCTTATGGCTTTGTGAAGGGGGAGGGGCTAGCCCCAGACCATCTTCAGGGAGTGGGCGTGGCCAAATTCCACCCTCCTGTCCAGGGAATGAAGAAACTGGCAACCAACCCAGTGACTCTGGCTCGCACCCCAAAATGATGTAACTGTAAACTCATCACACCGCTAGGTATGAGGAGTTTACAGAACATTCTGTATCTAGGTTGCAAAACATTTCAAGGCTTCATGTAAGCATGTTATTGATACATTAATTCATCGAAGCACAATGGATAATTGTGTGATTGGGAAAAAAAGTACCTGAAATTCCTCTTCGAAAGGGTAATTCTGGCAGTTTGTATTTCATACATAAAGTTATTCTGGTATATTAGAGTACATTCATCACACCATGATACTAGTACTGGTAGCATCATCTGTATCTGATCTTCCACAGTTCCTGGAAAAAGAGGATATTTAAAGAAGAGGAGAAGCTACTCCTGCTGTCAAAATGTTCACCTCAGGATGGTCCAACCTAATTAATTATACAAATAGAGCTCCAATTAAAAGACCTACAGTTCGCACCTGTAACCCTGGGATTGGGGGAGATGAGGTCACGCATTCCTTAGCTGGGTATTAGGTCATAGGTTATTAAACAAAAGCTTAAGCAATAGGATATATAATATATCTCACTTGCTTTTCTTTTGTTCCAACACTCACTTTGTACATTATACTTCTGTAATTAGAGAAAAAGCAACACTCTGATCCCAAATGCTACCATGCTAGTGCATTAGAGGCATTTTATTTTTTTGAATGCTAGCTCTTAAATCACACAGGTACAGGGGGTTATGTTTTATGAAGTAGACCACTCAATTAGCAGAACTGTATAACTTAGTGCATTGTGACTTCTTGTGAGTGTTGCTGTCCTACAGTCAACAATTCCACCCTGAGTATTAAAAAACGTAACTTGATTAAGAATTGTTCTATTGCTAGCTGCTGCTTAAGGTTTCTGAAAGAGGTGCAAGTAATTAAGGAATCACCCTGGGAACTTGTGAAGCGCCATATTTACCGACAAACCTTAGTAGATGTGTAGAACTATCCACCTCTTCTATGGCCACCTTCTAAACAATCCCATTTAAGGCTTAGTATAGGTTTCCCCTTTTATGTACATATATATATTTTTTAACAAGCAATTTACTACCCTTTTTTTTTTTAAGAAAATAAAACCATTTGAAATCATACTTGTTGCCTCATTATTATCTTTGTTTTTTTCAAACTGATTTTAAGTTTCCCTGTTGCTTTGCAAATTGGCTTTTTCATTTACTTTGCATTCTTTGCTTTGCTGCTAATATCAAGCAATAGTATTTGTAAAATCTTCCCAACTGGCAGCCTCACCAGCATTACTGATGACAAATGTGGGACCATTATCTAATCACACGCTTGATTTGATTGTTAGACCTTCTATAAAGGAACCACAATGTTACTGTCACTAGGTGACTTAGAACCTCAGCAGTTTCTATGACATCTTAATTCATCTTGTAGTCCACTTAGATTTTTAGTATTGCTTTAGGACCAATTACTTGTTCGGTGTACTAGATGTGACGTGGTTTACTTTTTCTGATAACGAATTCCATAAGACCCAGATAGGTATATGCATAACACATTTGTGCATTCGTGTATTGTATAGAATGATCAATGGTGTGCCACTGCCCAAGCACCTACTTTTTGCAAAACCAAATGGCAAAGTCCAACTACAATGTCTTTCAGCTTCAAACGCTGCAGTATGAGAACACGAACCTCAGGAGGCAGGCCACAACTAATCTCTATCAGGCGCCGGCTGGGTCCGAATACACAGACCTCTCCAACCCAGCTGCCTTGAAGAGGCGTCCTTCTGCAAGAGGCAGCAGGCCCATGTCTATGTATGAGACTGGATCGGTTCAGAAACCCTACCTCCCAATAGGAGAAGTTTCTTATCCAGAGGAGAATATTAGCAGACTGCAGCCTTTCCCACAACACGTAAGTACATACGCTATTCTCTTGCTCTGCATGCTTTGCTAGCATACTCCAGCCTGCTAACACAAATGTCCTGCCTTTCTTATAACACAAATGATACCATTGTTGTTTCGCTGTTTATTATGTGAAATAAAGCAGCAGGCGTATGTTTTAATTCTATGTATTGTGAGACAGCATTTCAAAGCCTGTCTAGAGCTGTGTGTGGGTTTATTGGAATTTGGGATATATATATACGGTATATAATATATACACACACAAAATATGTGGTGGGTCACTAAAACCTCTCAGATTGTGCAACTGTGTTCTTATACTAATGGTGTATGAAACGTTATCGCAGTGAGATAAAGTGATGGAAATAACTAATGGGCCAGGAGCTTTTAGATGGGGATCCAAAGAAGCAGAAAATATCCCAGATCAAATTGGTGTACTGAAGGCATAGTGTTACATCACTTTGTCCTGGCTGGCCATTAATATAAGAGGATGGCAAAACTCTCAGGGCCCTAGGAGGGGACAGGGGCAAATCTAACTGATTTAGGAAGGAATCTAAAAAGTTCAAAAAGGTGTATATTTCTATTGTGATACCAACTCTTGATCATGTATAAAGTCAAGTGATGATAAAATACTCTATTCTGAGCACATTTACAATATTCATTCTCCTTTTTATGTAGACTATACACACACAAATTCAATAAGCTAATGTTTAAAGGAGCATCTATTAAAGTATTGTAACCTTGGTTTTTGTTTTCTAACCCCCCCCCCAAAAAAACAACACAGTTTTAGTTTTGTAAAGTATATTTTTCAGGCAGCTGCCTTTTAGTTATTCTGTGTGTTCTGTTTTTTGTTACATTTGCTTAATCAACTAGACGGGATCTCTGAATCATTATAATACTGCCTTATGGTAAACAATAGAGTGCCTTGGTTGCAATCACCCAGTCGGACACTCCGGCTAACGCACATGTATTGAAGAATGGACTTTCCCCATAAAGAATCGGCTTTGTGTGAGCAGGGAATATCACCCCAAATATCCCATGAATGACAACAATAACAGCTTCCAGGTCTGCAAGGAAGTCCATTGAAGCAAACTTAAATAAAACCAGGTTTTAGTCAATGATCTAGATTACTGCATACAGCTCAAGAAGAAGATACAGAGGTCTCCTGTTTGAAGCTGTTCTTCTGGCAAACTATACTTTTCTGGTGTCCCTGCAAATGACCCCACGTACAACTTTTAATTTAGGGCTGCTGTTCCAGCAATGTTTGTGTGAAAGTACAATATTTAAGTGTGTATCAACCTGACATTTTTCATGTAAGTGTTCTGAAGGATTTTAAAGAAGCCTCAGAAATTATTCTGAAGTGTCACATGTTGGAACTTTAACTATTTTACCGTTTTGCAGTATCTGAGGTTCACACATAAAAAAGACTTGATTAATAATGGAGCAAAGGTAACATTTTTGAAGTTGGAAAAATAATTGATGCAAAATGTATCCATTTTTTTATACCATAGATCGGAAACTGGAAATCTGTTTGGGTTAGCCTACTGCTTTTGTTATGTATATACAGCATTAGAAACGGCAATCCTACCACTGCCCAATACCGAAAGCCTTCCTGTTCTCTTTTGTAAAACTGAAAAGTTGTTTCTTTAGAAGTTGTGTGCTATTTCTACATTGTTATACAAAACAAATAGTAAAATGCCAGATCTGCTACAATCTATTTGACTAACATACCAGGAAGTGCAATAAATGTTTTGTCAAGCCAGTATTTAGACCTTAATGTAATGCGGGTCCATTTCTAAAGCCTGCATCTGGTTTAGGTTTCCTAAATATTTTTTATTTTATTTTTGTTTTTAGAGTATTTTTTTCTTTGTTTTCCCCCCTCAGATGGTGAGGAGTGCATTTGTGACCTCCTCTTCGTCCCTGCCTTCCTTCCCCTCCACGCTTTCCTGGTCAAGAGACGAAAGCACTCGAAGGGTTAAGTACCTTCCCAGTTAGAGCTACTCCATGGAGGCCTTGGCTTTCTCCATGGAGAGTGCAACATCTCTCCTCTTGCCCTTTCTGCTAACAGTTCTCTGTTTCTGCATGAAGCAACAAGGCCTCCTCATCTTAACCTCATGCACTTCTAGCCATTCACGCCTCACGCCCATGTAACGTTGGCAGCATGATCCATATAACCAGATTTTCACACCAAAGTAAAGTCTTGTTTCTGGTCACTTCTTTATAATCAGTAACCTGCATATTTATCCAGGCGCACAATGTAAAGCCTACTTAATTTCATGAAAGAGACAAACCAAATCTTGAGTTTGATGGCTGAAAGCCATTCATCAGCCCCTTGGGTCAAGGTGAGCATGGAGAATGTTGGAAATGATGGTCCTGATAAGTAAGTTAATCTTATTTTAGTGTTCACGAATGAAGTATTTTTTTTTTATGTGTTCTCAAACCTTTTGTAAGTAGCTCACTGCATCAGATCTATGCACTCAAAATTGTCTATATCTACACAGATTCCCTGAAGTAAAGAGAAATACAATTTTTTTAAATTAATCATCTCCGTGAGCTTTCCTTAAAGTTTTACTGCTTGGGAAAACTGCATTGTACATTTTACATGGCAAACTTGAATAAAAACAAAGCTTCTAATTCGTAGCCTCACTTTTATAAAATGCCAGTGATCAGCTTAACTGAAACGAATGAGACAGGAATTCAAAAAAACTTTTGGTGAGTTAACATACTTCCCGTCTTGCTTTCACTTTATTGTCTTTATACATTGTACTCTGTAGATCTGTTTATCCATGTGTCAAATGCAAAAAAAAGACATCTCAATTCTGGGTACAACTTGATCACTTTCTTGAGTTGCTATCAACAACTTGTAGGTTTCCAGGTAAAGTAAGAAGAGGAGCAAAGCTGAAGAGGAACTTGCTGCAATTAAAATAAGAAGTTTACCAAACAGAGTCCTTTGTATTCCATAGATCAGGCAGTGATGTCCCATCCAATTTCAAGGGACATTTAATTTACTTTGGGTTGGGATGGAGACCTTGTGTCTCCTGAAAGCTATGATTCTCCCTTCATTGACTTTGCATAACACAGGGACATCTCAGACATTCAGCCATCAGAAGCTCACTTGGTCTTAATGAATTACTGGAATAAGAGGTCACAGGCAAACTGCCATTTTACTGAATGTACCTCCAATACAATACAGTCTATGAGTTAAAGCTTTGTTTAGAAGCCGTGTTTAGCTTAGTCCATTGATAACTTGCATTGATAGCAGTTTCAGGTATACATTTAGGGAACGTAAGCAGACATTCAAGCAAAGGAACCTAAATATAGTTGGGTTTTACTTCCTACCATCGTAAATGTGAATGAATGTACTTATTTGTATGTGCAACAATTTATAAAAACCTATAATATGCATATATTTTATGTAAAAAGCCCCTTTCTATTATTAAAGCTGGTTTCATTGGTTCTTGACTTTATATTTCCATCATTCTGCACCAGCCGGAACACTAATAATAATTTGAAAGCAGTCTCAAAGTGGAATTTAGTTTTTACTTTTTTTTATCTCATTCTTTCCCCCTTTTTCTATATTTTTTCCCCAAAGCTAAAAACACACATAAATAAGAAAAATCTATTTTCTCAATTTAGGGATCAAAAGTAGAAAAGCAGAGCAGCGTCCCAGAAAGTGATTATGATAATACCATTCATGATGCTGAACTAGATGAAACAAGGTATGATTGAAAAATATATATTTATATATATTTTATATAAAGTCAAATTTACTTTGATATTAATCAAGGGAAAAACACAGAGGAGTTTAGATACCCCTAATGTGCCCAAAGACTCTCATCACAGGCTGAAATCTCCTGTTACAAATACCTTTACAAAATGCTATGACATATTAAATGTAAACGTATTGGCATTTATTTTTATTTCAAATTAATGAGATATGATGTGGAAGAGGCACCTTAGGATATGCTAATGGAGATGGAAATAGTAATACATATTAGAAAGCATATCATACTGTATTATTATTCTCTTCCAAATCCTTGTTTAAAAACATAACTTCTGTCATAGCTTAAAACAGAGATTTGATCTGAAAATAGATGTTTCCACCAAATTATTTTTGAATATAACTTATTCATGTGCAGCTCAAGCAGGAAGATAAGGCAGAGAAGCATGGCATGGCAAGGAGACGGCTCCATCCCTGAAAGTGGTGACCCCGATGTAGAGGCCAGTTGTGTGCTACCCAGTACAGAAGACGTCATAAGGAAAACTGAGCAGATAACAAAAAACATCCAGGAGCTCCTGAGGGCTGCCCAGGAAAACAAGCATGACAGGTAAACTGGGAGCACACGCATGCATATAGCAATGTAAACATGGAGAATGCCCAAGTCTGTTCTGAGGCAGATGTCAATGCTTTTACAATAGCGACTGACTTGAAACCAATATCCTGATGTCTACTGTTTGTGAGGGTGAACTAGAATATGGTGTATTATACCCAAAGACCTGTTGCTTTCAGGGTACAAGTGTGGGCCCTTCACTAAGCTAAACAAGTTAGGTGCCATAATTGAGGTGCTATTTTATGGCATGGCAGCCATGGTAAAGTATACAGCACCAGATTGAAAACAAAAGGTGCAAGTCTCCACCTTGCTGAATGTATTTGAAGGCCAGTTTAGCAGAACTCTATGGCTACTGAGAGGCTATGTCAAGGTGCTAATAAGTTGCTAAGTAGCTGAGCTTTATGATTTTTGACTGTCCGCTAACTTAGTGAATAGTTTTCATGGAGACCAAATGACCTTCATTAATGCCTTAACTGGCTTATGAAATACGTGTTATGCTAAACATATGCTCATATACAAAATGTTAGTGATAATAAAAAATAGCAACACTCGCTTAAACATGGAGAGAATTAAAGAATCTACTTAGTCCAAGATTTCCTTAAACGCTGTCCATGAAGACGCATGACGTAATGATAGAATAAAACAGGAGCCTGAGTTAGTCCAGTGAATCACAACGCATCATTGTATCTACACATGAAAATAATTGTGATTCACTTTCAGACATAAGTTGTTTTGGTGTACGTAAGCTTAAAATGTGAAGTGTACCTGGTTAATGTCTTCCTTTTATAGAAACATTAAAACCTCTTGTGAAATCTAGTCTATACTTTGCATTTCATTAGACTTTATATGTTTTTAAGTAGGGGATGGTACTGTTTCATTGATCTCTTCTTCTGAAGTGGTTGTGAAGATTTAAATGACATCTCTACCACATAAAACGTAAGGTAACTAATTAAAAAGATGAAGAGACACCAAAAACAAACCAAGTACAGAGTGGATATAAGGAAATAGCTGCACACGCTCTGATGATGTGCACAGCATCACCATAATATAACTATGTAGGAAAAATAAGACGCACTGGTGTCAAACCAACCTTGAGCTGGAACTTAAATATATAAAAATGAAAATATTTTTGTTATACCGGTATTTAGTCTACAAGTATACAATATTTAGTATTGAGCATAACTTTTGTATTACAGCAGGTCATTCATCCTATATCAAGGCACATCATACTTTTTCCAAAATGTAAAATTACCTTAGTCCAAACATTATAAGGACAAGAAAGTTTTTGGGATTGGTTTTACTGATTTTGCCATTGTTGAGGGCTAGCTGGAGTATCTTGTAAGGCATAGTGAGATCTGGTGGCATTAACTCTTCTCGGTTTCTTTGGGCACAAAAAATAACATAGTGTGTGGGTATGTATTGACAACTATTCAGCCCTGGACTAGTATAATGATCGCTACGCTGTGATATACAGTTTAACTCAAAGTTTAATGTACATGGACAAGCTTCATACATTCTCACATGCTGCAGCTTAGTAAATGGACTCGTGTTAGTAGAGTGCCTTAGCCAGCATTAACTTTCACATCAAATATATTGATTCAGATCTACATGCTTAATGTCCAGTACCATTTTGAAGTCTCCTTATAGAAAGAGCAACTAGTACATCCCCTCCCACCTTGTGTTTTGCAAAGGCTTTGTAATGCTGTTATTAATTTTGTTTTGTTTCCCTCCTCTACCATGTTCATTGATCATCCTGCCTCAGACCCACTGAGCGTGAGGGGGTGCGTAAGCTGAGGCATAGCCTTGGCTGTTTTAGGCCACTGGTTCCCTGGGCAGAGAAAGCCCCCCTGCAGCCACTGACACTCCAGCAGTCTGACTCTACCGCCTGGTACTCCGGCCTCTGTCCCTGTTTCCCAGGCACAGTGACCTCTCTTCTTATTATGTGTTCTGCCTGCCCCTCTCTGTCCTTTCTACTAGCTGCCATGCCCAGAGGTGGAAGCCCTGTTCCCCCCCCCCCCTTTCTTCAGTGCAATTGGCTTTGATCGGGAAACAATGCTAGATTTTATTTGTTTTTGATGGATTGTGAGGGCATTAGAAAAAAACATTTATTTTAAAATAAGCCCTCCTGCTTCCATAGAGGTACAGCAACTTGACTGTTCCTTCTGGCAGATAAAAAGCATTGTTCATATATGTGGCCGTACCATGTCTTCTTCTACCCCTGGTCATGTTTTCCTTAACATAATATGCATGGACATAGAAATTGTTCGCCTTGGTGCTTAAATGTGCACGTTCACATTACATAGAGTTTGTGATGAAAAGTTGAGGTGCATGAAGCTTTAAATCGGTGTGATCCCTATATGTCCGTATTCGTAGAAATCACTAATGGATGGCATTCTGGCGCATTATGAATGCCAGAATCACTTGTTACAGCATACCGCCATCTTGCAGGAGATCATAAAAATATTCATTCTTAGTATTTAAGTTAAAGACAGGGTTAGGAAAAAACAACTGACCACCTCTATAGGCTTATACTGACAGCATGAAAGGTTCTGGACCTGTGGTAGTAGAGTGCCTTAGCCAGCATTAACTTTCACATCAAATATAATGAATAAAGACCACTACTTTGGGTGAATTCAATTATTTAATGTATGTGTGACTACATTGGCCGATACTTTTCACTATCCATTTGTTGTATAATTTTTGCTAATTTTTTTGTATCGCTGACGCACCTGACAGATCTTAGAGGGGCCTGTCGGCTTCACCCAGTTTGGTCTCTAGAAACGTACTTGGCCTACATATTAACAAAAAATACATGTTAAAAAGTCAGTGAAACTCAAGTAGATACCAGAGCTGAGTCACTGCAAAGGTGGTCACTGTACTTAACGGATTAACACTTCATGGGGCCCTAGGCAAGGTAGCTTGATTGATCTGGCCAGCCCCCCACACCTCAGGCCCTAGGCAAGTGTCTAGTTTCACTCGTGCAAGGTCTGTGCCTGCCCACATTCTACCTATTATTTGTTTTATGTAGCGCCATCATATTCCGTAGTGCTGTATCTATAACACTAGTTAACACTCATAGCAGTATGGATCCAATGGCCGATTGATAGCACTTGTACACTGGAAAGAAGACACGTGGCTAACATGTTTAGAGCAAAATCACTGCTGAGGAGTCTTGGGCTCTGAAGAAGGACTTACTGCATGTATGTTGTGTTCAGAAGTGATATTCCTCCTTAAACAGTGTGCTGTTACGTTACAACTGATAGGAAGCTTTTTCAAAGGCTTAATGTGTGCCTAACACCTCCTTTTGATGTGTGGAGTGATTTGTTCTAATCAAATATAGGTTGTATTTTTTAAGAGACTGTAAGCAAGACTTGCATTATCTCTCTTTGATGTTTTCATTCTGATTTACTCACAGCCAGGTTTAAAGGGGTATTTTGTTTGTGGAGGCATCATATTCTTAATGTATGCCTATTACCTAGATAATCATGTTAACAAAAAATCATCAGTAAGTGGTTTCCATGTCCTTGTGACACAATGCAGACATACCCCTACCCAGTTTTAACATTAGAAGTGACTGGCGGATGTCCATTATGTTCTAGGTCAAAGAGATGTCTCACTACTGCCTCCATTGCTGGGCCAGCGAGTGTCATCAGACACAATTGTATGCTAGATATGGTGCCCTTTTAACCCCTTAAGGACAATGGGCGGTCCCCAAACCCATTGAAAACAATGCATTTTGAGCCCGTACTGGCTTTGTCATTAAGGGGTTAATATGCAGATTCAGTGGTCCCATAGTTCAATTTTAAATAAATCCCAATAGTAAAGTTATACGGTAAACAAGATTGTCTTATGTAGAAGACAAGTGGGGCTCTGGCCACCTGGACAAAAAACAGGCACGTGGCCTTGAGCTTATAGTCTCTTAAAATTTCAGGAGGAAAATAACTGGCCGGTGGAAATAAAATCACAAGCCGGAGCCTTGTCAGTAGTTATATGTATTAATCTGTCTGACCTGCATCATAGATCCTCATGTGGCCATAAAATAGCACACTGTATGCTTTAATTATACCCAGCCAAAATAGTCTTTTAACGATCCAATGATTTTCGATGACGTTGAGCCCTGTAAAGAGGCATTCATCACAGCTTGTGCCCGTTTAATTCCATTGTTTCATCAGAGCGGGATCGTTACACGCTGCCGATGCATGGCGATCGGAGTGTCGGACGCAATCGAAATAGCTAATCTTGAACAACCTCACCAAATCGCCTTAATATACCTAGTCTGCGACATAGATATGATTCTTATAAAAGCTGCTTTAGAAAGGGTCCTCTGCTGTTTCAATGTGTGCGAAGGTAAAGCATATACTCGCTGTGCTAACCAGTGTTCACTTTGAGCTGGAAGTTTGTCACGGGGCGACCAGAGTAGAGTGTTTCTTATATTGCTAGATCAAGGTGTCATATTTTATTATCTGTTCTTACAGCTACATACCATGCTCAGAAAGAATACATGTTGCAGTGACCGAAATGGCAGCTCTGTTTCCAAAGGTAAGAATTACAAATGTACTTTATGATGACAACGATCAAGCATTATGAAACCAGCAAAAGACATTTACTTCTTTCGTAGGATGGGTTGGAGGATTTTAAAAATGTATTTGCTGCCTTGTTGTGATCATATGAAAGAACCTGTAGAATATTATTGCCATAGGCAATCCTTTGTCAGCATATAACCGTTTACAGTGATAAAGACCTTTTGTGGTAAAGTTGAAAATAATAACTATTTCTGGGACATCATTCCGTCCTTGGTACTCGGGATAGCCATATGCCTATCCCATGCACGTTTTACATTCCCTCTACCTCTTCTACGGGCTGTTTAGTAATGCTTTGTATTAATGATTTCTTGCAGACTGCAACATTTATCCCTAAAGGTATAGTAACAAAAACATAGTGCTTTATTAACGTTCATTAATGGTTCAGCAGAAGAGAAATGTAGTAACCTGTCCCTTACCTACCTTAGAACCGTATGCTACCGTTTTAGAGCTGTCTTTTCATTGCTTTATTTGTCCCAGAGACCCAAAAAAATCACAAACTGGGTATTTCTGAGATCTTGGAAGCTTGTGTGACACATGTTAAACATTCTGAACTGCCTTTTTATGTTCTACGAAGGGTATTTGTAAAAGATAGAATTAATCTTTTCGTGATTTAAGAAGTCAGGAGAGGCCAGTAAGAATGTGTGCTGCCCTGGCCAACAGCATAAGTACTCAAGAGGACTAAAAGTGTATCACCTGCAGCGTGTGCCTTATTGGACAATGTGCCCTGTAACAAAATGGTTTATTCAATCAATAATTTGGAATTTGTAGGCGAGTTCGGTCTTTCACCTCCCTGATTCCATTTAACTTAAGGACCATGCTCTGCAAGAGGTCTGAGCTGACCCTCCGTAATACTTTGTGCCGGGATGTTGCTTTCAGGTGCTGAAAGTTGTCTGAACTCCTGTTTTACCAGCTTCCACTTGCAGTGCTTTGATGCAGCTCGTGTTCTTATTGCGCATGAGACATTTTATTATACTTGCTGTCTTGTCAGAAACCGAAATCGGACATGGTGAGGACATCCCTACGGCTGCTCACGTCCAGCGCTTACCGGCTCCAGTCAGAGTGCAAGAAGACCCTTCCTGTAGAATCCAGCCCCGTGACTGACGTCCAGCTGGTGACGCAACAAGTGATTCAGTGCGCCTACGATATCGCCAAGGCAGCGAAACAGCTCGTCACCATTACAACCAAAGAGAATACAAACTGAGACTGTACATAAGAGGCGCGAGCGATGAAAGTTGTTCGTTTTGGGTTTTTTTTTTATGTAAAGTGGCGGGGTTCATCTTACAAATATCAGTATTATTTTTTTGCATGGTTTTTTTCTACTAAAAGTGTTTATGCTGGACTATTAATTTAACCCACTGCCTTATATTTTAACTGCCAGTTACGAAACAAAAAAAAATATATAAACTTGTTACAAGCAGGTACTATGTGCCATCTGCTTCTTGAATTGTTCTTGAAAACCTTCAGATAAAAATCATTTAATTTTATTTTACTTTGTTCCTCCATCATGGTGCCATTATTTGATGAGGAAAAAGAGTTTGTGACTCTATTTTGCACTTAAGATCAAAATGTCCTGCAGGTACCGCATTGTATTAATCTCCCTTTTTATGTATCAGAATTTTAACGTTCTACCTCTAATTTCCTGAAACCACTTGTGTTCATTCAAGACCAAAACCTAGAAATTTAACAAATAATGTCACGTGATCTGGCAAACCATGGGTTTTGGCATATTGGTGGTTGCCCGTCAGAGGATCTGGAAGCAGCATTTTGTACTGGGGGGCCTGTAACCTGCAGTATATCTATGCTTTTAACAGTAAGGGCAGTGGAGATGGCTTGATAGAAATCCCAGACAGAAGCAGCAGCGATATGCTGTCTGCGAGCCTAGATTCTGTAGCAGAGACCCTGTGCAATGGATTTTATCTTGCCAGCTTTCGTGTGATTTTGCACGTTGTCCTTACTATAGATGAGCCGTGTGAAGGAACATGGGAAGGGGTATTGGTGCCTAGCCAGGTGAGCACTTTTTTTATTCTATTTAAATATGTAACAGAAACTGTTTCGGACAAAGATGGCGTTTACAGATGTGACTTGTCTCATCAAAACCCTCTCAAACTGTCAATAAATCCCTTTGACAAATCCGACTTACAGATAGCCTGTAGTTTAATAGGAATATTGTTGTATATTTTTCTCTAGTTGATTGGGCACTGAAAATATTATCCTTCGGTTCTGCTTCATATGGATATCTAATGGCACTGACGCAGGGTGACCATATAGACACTTTTTCTAGGACGTATACATTTTACTGACCAGCACCAGTGTAAAGTATAACAGGGTAACCGACTGCTTAATGCTTTGATTCCCACAGTGGTGTAAACCATATCGGAGAAACAAAAGCCAACAGTTGTATTATGGAAAAATCCCATTTTCTGCAGATGAGGCATTTGACTGCCAGCGGGATACAGACGTTTCAAGCATTATTCCTTTTAAAGAGCTATGTAACGCAACATGGCGGATTATTATTGGCAGCATCCGCTCGGCGCTCTGACACATTCAGCTAATCCGGGTACCTTAACTGTGAGGAAAATGCAACATTTTCCACCTGATCTATTAACAGGATAACTAAAGGGACGACATCTTTTCTTTAAGTATTTGCAGGATCACGTTTGAATATCTTATTGATCTGAGGTCATGGGCTCACAAGGTTCCTGTTCTAGTGTTTCTCAGGCAGGTGCAGAGAAGAAACATTGTGGTATTGGGTTTTATTACAGTGCACTTCATGTT
This sequence comes from Spea hammondii, assembly GCA_029215755.1. NCBI lineage: Eukaryota > Metazoa > Chordata > Amphibia > Anura > Pelobatidae > Spea > Spea hammondii. The sequence continues at coordinate 131,812,776 of JARDYJ010000001.1, read as the reverse complement.
TACTATATTATTCAGAAACAATGGGTATGCTGGTGGTATCTGGAAACTGACATTTAAAAATGCAGATACAAAAAGGAGCTATGTACAAAAGCCACTATAGCAACCAATGGAATATCCCTGCTGACTGGTCTATTTAATTGGTTGATAAGACATTTCTGGATCCAACTTTGTGCATAGATCACATAACCTCAAAGCATCTGTCTAAATATACATTTTATGGAATGTTTTATTAAATTAAGAAACTTCCACTTGTGCCTTTTAGATAAATCACTAGCAGACTGCTCTACTTTTTAATCATGCAAGTGAATAGGTCAACTTCCAAGTATTTTTAGCATAGTTAAATTCATTTATGAAAACCACCTATAGTTTGTATGTCTTATTTTTAAATTGGTGCAGTTATTTGGCTTAGAAATATGGGACTATTTACCGAAGCAGATTGTTCTTCACTTAACACCTATTAATTATACTGAACATCTTTAAGGTGCTGCTCAATTTACTGTGCTGAAAACTTTTGCAACTAAATGCAGCATTAGAAACCTGAATGCCCAACATTTTCCCAAAAATAACCATTCAATCATATGATGGCTTTTTCCAGACAGATCTACTGAGTTGTGTTTTCTCAGCATACTTATTCACTAAAGGAAGAGTTTGCAGAGGAGTTGTAGTTTGAACTTCATCACTCTAGTTATTACTAAGGGTTGTCCCTGGCAAATTTCCCCAAAGAGACCGAGTTGGCCCTGTATAAGGAATAAAACGGAGACATTGGAGACATTTCAGGAATGGCATTTAACTATACAGAGCCAACCAAGTTCTTCCTGCGGCAGAAGCTCACAGGAGTTGGGCCTCCATAATGTACAGTGAAAAGTTGTTAAAAGCACCAAGAAAACGCCATTAATATTTGGACTAAGTAGGACAGCGCCTTTTAACTACAGATCATGTGATTATTTTTTTTTAGATTTTGTTTTGCTATTCCATATTATAGGAACTGATTGATCAGGCATCTTGCGAGACAACGGTCCCCAATGTTAACCTCAGACACTTATTTTTAAATGAAAAAAGGTTTTGCTATAGCCAAATGTAATAATGCGAGGTCAGCCTTAATGTAATTGAAGTTTCCTATTACTTGGGTTTCTTTATTAGTTTGAAATACCTGCCTTCAGCATTAACTTATTATATCTTAATATTTGCTTGCACATTGGTGTCTCCTGCATTTTATATCATCAGTTACCCAACTTGTTCTTTTCCGCTGATTTTTTTAAACGCATGTATGCTGTTTTTGCTCCAATAATGTCAATTTGAGTTCAGCGACCACTCGCCTTTTAGTGTTAGACTGAAACCTTCTCTCCAAACCCCCAATAATTGTGCTAATGCTGACTTATTTTCCCTGTCGTATAAGGCAGTAAGTGGAACATTTGTGAGCCATGTGTGAAAACTTATTTGCTGGGTCTGCTGCTGCGTATGTTTACACACATTATGACATTACATGCAACTAGCTCTTTTAGAGCTATAGAAATCAGTATTAATGGCGTGATTGCATTTTTTTCCCTCTGGTAGCCAACGGCACAGAGTACCACTTGCATTTTAATCGCTATCTTTAAACCCAAGTAAGTATTGTACTTTTTATTGAAGGTTTGCTGTGGACTTCTAATCCCTCATGCAATGCATTGGGCAGATAACATAAACAACACAAGACTGACTCTGATCTCTCCTACTATGTAAGGTAAATCATGGGACTGCAAGATCGATTGGTTTTTATTTTTTCGTTGAATCATTGCTTAAAATATTCCTTTGTTAGCTCTGCCTTGTGAAAATCAGAGCTAATGAGAAACTTTTTTATGTGGTATTATTCAATCATACATTTTTTGGACATTGTACACACTGTACACATATGTATACTTTTGTTTGTGAAGTTTGTTTGTTTTTTCCTACTAGTTGTGCAATAAACTGGCTTTTAAAGTGATGATTAAAGTGGTTTGTTTCGGTAGTGGAATGACCTGACTTCAGGAAGAACTTAAAATTCAAGCATCCACTTTTTTTCTTAAAAATCTCCATGAAAACAATGCATATTCTATGGACCCCCCCCCCTCAAAAAAAAACATCTTTTTAAAAAATCTGAATTGACCAAATTATACCACTATATAAAAATGAAGGGGAGAAATGGAGAGAGTAATAAAATGTAAATTTAGTTTTAAAATTATTGAAAACATTTTTGTGCTTCTAGATGGTCATGTCTTACAGGGGTGTCCTGCAGCAGGTTGGACACTCTAAGTAAGCAACTTGATTTAGCTGTACATCTGGCCACCTTGTCATTTTCATGGTAAACAAAAAATTAAATATACATCACTCCAAACTTATGTCGCAATCACTTCAGAGGAGGAGCTTTCTTTTTCCTTCTATCGGTCATCACAGTTGTCATGTCCAAGCATTTCTGGGGCGACTAAAAACCTGCAAGGCAAAAAGAATAGGGAGGATGCAAGAAGAGCAAAGGAGGCAAACCGAAAAACAAATCTACCTAAAACGTAGTTAGGATGGGGCCCTACCAGAAAATTAATATACAGAACGAGGAGCATAGCCCAAAAAGCAGAAATACTTACCTATTCAGATTTCTGGGTTGCTGCTAAATTAATAATGACCAATAAGTATACAAAAGCAGAGCAAGACTTCAGCGCATACCGAGAAAATATGATTAAAAAAAACAAAACACTAGTGCATAAATATTGGGAAATCCGTCACACTATATGACCATATATTGTTTAGCCAGCCACTACGTCAAAAGTACTCCTACCAACAAGTTAGATACGTTTTTCTTAATGAGTCCCTTAAATGTTAATTGTCCATTGCCTCGTGGTTCATCATTGGTAAAATTGGATTGACTTACCTTATTCTGATAGCCTCTCTGGGTCATGATTCCTGCTTCTTGCTGCAGCAAGTCGTTTTCCTCATCTTCTGCCAATTTAGTTTCTATCTCCTCTTCCTCTAGTTGCAGCCTTGCCTTCGTCTCTTCTAAGCGCCGCTCAGAAATCTAAAAGATTTTTGAGTGTTTACAAAATCACTTTCTGCTGAACAGATTGAGAAACTCAATATCTGTTACAAATCAGCAGAAAAAGAAAAAACGACCGCTTTTACTTTTTCCTGATGTGTAACGTTTTCTGCAGTATACAAAAGTTTTCATCTTGCTATCCTGTTAGGTTTTATAATTGCTGCGAGGACAAAGAATTTCTAGAGGGGAAGACAGTGTGCAATGTCATTAAAATAATGCAGCAGGTCTAGGTGTCTAAGTATATTCCAACTTCCTCCTGGGCTAACAGTAAGATTCCAATGCAAGCTTAACTGAGGAAGGAAAATAAACATGAAATGTCCTCGGTTCACAAATACAACCAGAAATACATTAAAAATAGAAATATTATACAAATGTTGGTGTAACTGCTTTGTGTGCTGGGGTCAATTGTTATCTCAACTTTAACAGTTTCTGCACTTGGAAAAGATTGCACTCATAACATGTTGAAGATATATATATATATATATATATATATATATATCATGGTTGCACCCAGATTTTAGGATCTGATTGATTTCCTAACACTTTACCATGCATTCTTTGTTGATAAGGCTGCATGGGACAGAAAACTGTAAAGCTGTATGCTATATTTGAATACAGTAAGTGTGGCCACTAATTTGTGAGATAGGGCAAATAATATTGCTGTACCTGTGCCTCCAGCTCTAATCTACGGGCTGTTTTCTGGGCCTCCTCTGCTTCTTTTTCCCTCGATGTCAACTGCTTGACCAATTCCAGCTCGTTGATGAGCTCCTGTCGTGCCTTCAGCGACTCCTTTTGAGCAAGCTTGTTCTGTTCTATCCGTTCCTGGATCTGTAACTGCCTTCCTGATAATACCTAGTTAAAGGATCAAACAGATGAGCAGAAAGCAATAAACTTAAGCTGTCCACAAGAGCCTCTTAATATCTCTTTAAAAAAAAAAGTGTCCCAAACAAAAAGTGTTCCTTAAAAATCATACTAATTTAGGTTTTTAATCATATTACCAACCCCCGTTTGTCAAAACACAATATGCCGCACTCCTGTTCGGGAGCCTTTTGTTCACTTTACCTCTTTCATCAGGCGATTCCGCGCATTCCGCTCTCTTTCCCATTCTGCTTCTCTTTTTGCCCACACTTGTTTGGCTTCCTCTCTGAATACATGAATATTCAATTGTGAACAGAAAAATACAATGTAAGGACGATGCAGCGTATGCCAAGATGTGATAGACTTTTTCAGTGTTTTTGGCCATATCATTCCAATTCAAACAAAACCAAGAATACAATTTTCAGACTTCTAATATTTTGGAAGGATAATATCTGAATATCCTCATGGATAGAGTGAGAGGAAACAACCTTTAAAGTTCCCTTACAAATTCATTTCTTCTAGTGTTCGCTTGAAATTAGAGTCGGCGGTTGAAAGCATGCCCTGGTCTGTCACCTCTTCATTACATATTTACAGCTTGTCGCATAACAAATGAAGGGTCACTTACATTATATCATCACAACACTTTCCTTCTTTGGGACAAAGTTACCACATAGGTTTTATAATCCTCCATGTGACATAATGCACATAAACCAGCATACTATAACAAGGACATACGAAGGTCAAGGTTTTAACATGACCAGATAAAGCTAGGATCCAAGGCTGGATACAATGATTTCTATGTATTTCGCTGTTACCATTAATTTTAGGTACTCAATGCGAACTAGTTTCGGTAGATCTGGATTAGACGGTATATGAACCAGGTACGTTAAGATGTGTTATGTGGAGGGGGGCTCAGGAATCACAGTGCTTCCAGCAATCAAAATCTGTATGTTTGTCCACCAGCAGGACACAGCTCACCTCTTCAATGACAATGGTAATTTATTCCAGCATAAAGCAGATCATGTTTCGGTCCTCATGGACCTTTATGAAGCCATTAATTCATCTTATGAATCAATAAAGGTCAGTGAGGAGTGGTAGTGTGTATTCCTGGTTTTGTGAAATGACTATTATATACACTTTATTACATCTGTATGGATAACTATTAACCAAGAACGTGGTGCAAGCTGGTCTCCACGTGTTACAGTAACTGCTAATGTATACAATACCTCTGTGAGTAATGTGTGCGAAGCTGCAATTCACTGTTAGTGTTAGTCACCTGAAAAGTGTATCCAGCTCTGCCTCTCGCTGCCTTTCTATATGCAACTGCTCTTCAATGACCCGCTTCATCCAGGCAGCGTCAGCGGCAGCCTGCTCCCGTCTGGCTGATCGCAGGTGCTGCTCATTGTCCTCCTTGCTGATGAGCGCAGATAGAATCTGCATATCCATCTCCTGTAATGGAAAGCAGAAGTTAGCGAGTGTTGATTTCAGAATGGCCGGCATTCCCTTCCGGAAAGAAATCAACTTGTACGGTGTCATGAAGGACTATGGGTAGTTCTGAACATTACACTGGTTGCTGGTAACACTTATATAATTAGAGAGTTTAATAATCAATTATGAGATTTAAAGTTTCATAGATGCTGCTAACAGATGTATTTTATAAACCAAAAGCTTGCATCTCCACTAAACCTCTATACATTGTAAAGGCAGACCACTGGAGCTTGTGGGACGAGCTGAGCTGGCTATTCAGTATAGAATGGCAAAATGAGATTACAAAAAGGTTATTCACACAGGTGTATATATCTTACCAGTTCTTCTTGCACCATTTTAGCTCGTCTCTTCATCTGTGCATTATACTGACGGTTTAAAAAGTGACTGCAGGAAAAAAAAAAGGGAAAAAAAAAGCAGATAAATGTGAGTCATTCTGTTTGAGAGGCAAGCAGATCAAATCAATTTTATAACCCAAAACAGACTTATATGTAGTATTAAAAACTAATTCTAAATACTAAAAATATGAAAAAACATTTCTCAGGTTAGGGAAGCTAGACTCAAACATTTAAAATAAGAAAACACAATAAATATCATATTTCCTGCTACTACAGATAAAGCAGCTGTCTATACCCAAGCTCTATCTTCTTCCTGCGTTCCTCAATCTTTCTCCTTTCTTCTTGTAGCTCTTCTACCTCCCACTGTTGTCTCAGCAAATCGTCCTGTTTCTTTTTCAACATGTTTGCCTGCATGAAAGGGAAAAAACAAATTACAAACCAATCGATGCAGGTTAAATACGTTGAAATGGCATCATAGACAATTCTTCTTCCCAAAAGACTATTTCACAGAACATGAAAATATCTAACATGGCCCCCAGACATGTGAAATGAACACAATGCCTACTCCATTAAAACTTGAACATCATTAATGTAGATCAAGGGTGTCCAGCCTGCGGCCCTCCAGCTGCAGCACGACTACATCTCCCATACTTCTCTGCCAGGCCCAGGGCTGAATTATGGAAGATGTAGTCCCATATGGCATTATGGGAGATGTAGTCCTGCAGCAGCTGGAGGGCCGCAGGTTGGACACCCTTGATGTAGATAACACAAAGAGGTCAAATCAATAATCATTCTTATAAGAGAACAGTTAAGCAACCTCATGAGGATCTTTATTAAAGCACGAAGCAATGGTACTTTAAATCATGCGCACCTCTGATGCCCTAACATTATATCTCACAGTGTTTATGAGACTCTCACCTCCAGCTCTCTCAGTTTAAGTTCCTCCATTTGTTGCCGGAGAACCTCAACACGGTCCTTCTCCATTTGTCTGCGTCTCTCCTCCTCCATTTTCATTCTCTCTAGAGCTTCTTGCCTGGCAAGCTCATATTGGTTTTCATAGATCTTTTTCTTTTCCTCCTCTTCTGCTTTTTCCTGAAAAGGTTAGTGGAATCTAGAGAGACGTACATTGAATGGACAGTCCCGTGCGATACATTATTGAGTTATCAGAATGCTATACGAGTTATGAGGGATACTGATTTTTAATATCCAAAGCAAAGCTGAGAGAGATTCCAATTCTTCTTCTCTTGCAATCCTCTTGAGGATCTTGCTTATGTCAGGGAACCATTGGATAAACAGGGATGCCTTAGATAATCCTTGGCATTACAATAGAATACACACATTTCAGATTGCTTAGTAAAATGTAAATTAATGCTCAAACGGATACCAAATTGTCATTACCAATCTTATCACTATAAGTAAATATAGCAAATTACTGCAAATTATATTTTTTATAAGAAATTGCAGTATGCTCCCATTTTGCAGCTTGTGTGTTTCACAAATGAATTGTAAACAACATAATCTTTACCTGACTTCGTTCAGTAATCTGCTCTCCCCAAGCATCAACCACATATTTTTTATGCAAGCTGGATTCAATCTGTAGAGCAAAAAGAAAAAAACAAGTGATCTCAATGTCCAATATATCACGATATAGAGGATTATCGATGGTGAAAGTGAACAAACCATTTTCTACTGTGTTTTCTTTTGTGTCTGAATTACTTGTGCCACCATTAGGAAAATGCAGCACTTTAAATTTACATTTCAATGTAACAATTGTTACTCCTCTAAAGTGACAGTCCAGAGTCCCATTCAGACCCAGAAGCGTAGGTACTTAATTAAACATTTGGGCACCGCACTACTGCTGCGGCCCAACTTCCCATGCTAGTCTTGGCTGCTTGAAGCTGCAAATCGTGCAAACATAGGAACTGGGGGCCAGGGAATGAGGCAAATACATAGTGGGTGTAGATTCTATCGAATCCCACCAATCGTTAGAGGGGAAAAAATAGCAATTTAAATGGGACGCTCATGAAAGAGCATATGATGGTTGGAGTGTCCATTTAAGGCTGCAGGGGCTTACCTTTTATATACAATTACACAGTGCAAAATGGGTTGAAAGGGGAATTAGAAAGCAAACTCTGTAAAGAGAAATCTGATCAAAGGTTTTACAGTTGGCTTATGAAAAAACACTGGCTTATAAAATAAAAATGTACCTCACGTAGTTTCACATTGTTCTGCTTCCATCGCTCATACAATAACTCCTCTGCAAGCTTGGGGAAAAAAAGAGAGATAATGTTATCATAGCTATGTCATCAGCAGCGGTTCACGTCCTTAGAAGAAGCTGTAGTGGCAATGAACCTGCTTTCTCCTCTCCTCTCGAGCAGACTTGAGCTCCTCTGTCCTCTCTCGCATTTCCCTGATAACAGGCTCCTTGTCCTGATGAAGCTCCCGCAGCTCTGCCTCCAGCAAATCCCGTTCCTCTTGCAATAGTTTGCGCAGTTCTTCCCTTCTCCGTTCCAAGTTCTTCTTTTTCTCCTCTTTCTGCATCTCCCGGTGGTAGGCATTCATACTGCCGGAATTGTAAATATCATTATCAGCCACATCCAACATGGATTTAAGTCAATAAATAGCAATTACGTAAAATGGTGGTCCTGCAATAAACTGCAAAAAATGTTTAGAGGGTTCGCAGAATAAAAATCCTGCTTTAGCAGAAACATCTCTATCCTCAGTTCATACAACAGTGAGAAAAGTAATTTTTTTTTTTTACTATTTCCTAAGCTTGTTTTTTTTCTGCGGGACAAATTAAAGTGCAACTAATAATTTCTTATGTAACCCCGAAGCTGAGTGTTTAACTGAATTTTAGGTTCTTTTCCAAGATATGATTGTAATTTGTCTAACTAATTCAGATACCTGGTTATAACCAAAGGGAATTATAAGAAGAATCTAAACAATCTAAAGAATTTGCAAACAAAAATCTCACTATTGTTTGATCTGCAATGAAAATGTTATTTTCCCAGAGATGATGTAGCTTTGGTATCTGGCTGTGTCGATGTTGAGGATAGCATCGAGAGTATAGTATGGATGGCTAGAACATTTTCTTTATCTCAACAAATAATGCAGTTTAGGTTCCTTGTAGGACATTTGTATAGAACCATTTAGAAAATATATCGCAGTAAAGTCAAATTACTCATTGCCTAATAAACTATGGATATTTCCAAGTTTAGCATCAGGTGCACTCGGCTAACATGCCACCGGATGCTTTTATTGGACTGCAACATTTTGTTTGACTCGCAGTGACTAGATCAGCTAATATTAATAACGTGTACGATCACTTGGAAGACTGAACACAAGTCAGAAATGGAAATCATATATTTTCTGGGTAGTCAGTCCTCTGTTTTACCTTCCAGAAATCTCCCCATGTTGACTAAGCTCCCATTAAACATTTACCGGGGGTGACTTCACAGCTCATGTCGAATGGATGCTTTTATCACCTCTCAAATCATTGTCTCGTAAATAAGCACTAGGGGCTCAGTCGTACTCGTTATCAGGCAATCGCAGAAGATTACCTGACCGATGCATAACAGACACTTGGCTTTGGTGAACCTCCTGAGTTTTTGGAATGTTAATAATTATAAACTTTCAGTTTTGCCTTTTTAAGCAACATAATCAGAAGTGTACATTTGTATTTGTTTCTATTCAATCTTTCATATTTAGGACGAACAGTAGTTTGTTTGTTTTTTAAAAGGCTCGCAATTAGATCACTTTTTTAGAATTCCAATATATTAACCTCTGCTGGTAGGATTGCCGAGAGCTCCACTGTGCCTGCTTACTGCTACACAAGCTGGACTGCTTAAAGTATCTGTTTGTGAGATCCCACTCATGACGAAATCGAGCCTCCTGTTCCCTCTGACGCACGATCTGTCGCTCCAAAGCACGGCTTCTACTGTGCCAGTGAGATGGGAGTGTGGGCAACGCCATCTGATTGGGAAACAAAAAAAAAAGAAATTAGAATCTTACTCAAATTTAAAAAAAAATATTTTATAAGGTCATGCAACAAAATAACTACTTATACAGTAAGACTTGGCACAAGAATACTTTTCATTTACAAATTAACCAGAAACTATTTTGATGAGTTCACAGCTAAGCCTAGTACGTTCAGAATGCATGATTATAATAAGCATTTAGAAAGATAAGTACCGTATTTACAGATAAAGGTAAGAATACATTCTAACAGGTTTTCTTTGTAAATTGTGTTTTAGCATCCCCAAGTATCTTATCGTAAGTATTACACTACACTACAGTAACACGCAAACATAATTTTATTCATCAAAAGCAGACATACTCGCAAAACAAAGCAATCTGAGTGAAAAGATGTGGGGCTCTTTCCACTAAACAGTGTGTTGTGATAGAGCATTTCACCTCACTGCATTAACTATGCATTACGGAGGGCCAACTTAAACCGCCCTCTTGCAGATTAGCTGTCCCTGATGTATACTTAATGTATTGCATGCTTTCACTCACGAGCAACTCATTATTCAGTGAGTAAAGTGTTAAGGAAACAGCAGGTATTTATTTTAGCTTTTCAGATTACTTTACTCTTCATACATACCTCTTCTACATATAAATACATTACAGAGCATGGATCTGATCTGTAAAACTGGGTGAAAAGGCAGCCCTTCAATAAAGCGCCCAAGTGCTAAAATGTGTTCTACTGGTTCACACGGTGACAGCTGCAAATGTAGAAGGCTGCCCCATAATAAGTCATTACACATGAGGCCCTCAGACTCTATCCTCTAATTATATATATAATATATACTTTGAAGCGGCAGTAGATCCATGCTAATGGTGATATGTGTAGCACGGTTATATAACTGCACTATATTACCACCAGACAGAAGAAATGGCGGTGCGTTACCCCATATCTGCCCTATTGTCTCTTCGTGCGCAAGTTTATTAGCAATATCCCATAATTACATATAACCAGATACCTGTAAGGCTCCCGCTTTCTGCTCCTGGGGGTTCTAATTTACTATACCGAAAACAGCAGCTTAGACCCACTTCCTGTTCCGGTGTCGTTTGGTAACCATGACAACCTCACATGCGCCGCCGCTTTAGCAGCAGAGGCGGGACTCTGCACTGACAGTTTAGGTGCGGTGTTAACGGTTCTCCCGCTGTATGTTGTGACCGTGGGAGCAGAACACCCGGGTATTTACAGAAAGAAACATCCATATTAACAAGCGTGGCACCGCTTCTGCTGCAGGCTGCTGATCCCACATAGAACATTAACAACCGCTGGCTTGGCATGGTGGGATATGTAGTCCGCAGTAGCTGACGAGGCAGATCATTGTGTTCTCAGGTGCTTTGCAGGGCGCACACGTTTCCCCTTTTAGTGACCAGCAAAGGTGCTGCCCTGCAGTATGTAGGATGTATCAACTTGTTCCATTGATTAAATAATTGATCCGCACATAGTGAGGAATCATGTGATCTGTGTCAATGTGTCATGGACAATGCAACAATCCGCAATCTGAAAGGGGGCAGCTAAACGTGTCCCATTTCTTCACTAACTTTGTTCCAAATGGCGACAGTTCTTAGAGATCCTCCCCATCTATAATGGCGACAGAGATCCTTAGAGGTCTTAGAGATCCTGCCCATCTATAATAATGCCAGTTAACTTACTTAGTAGAGCGTGGCCTACAAACATGTTCTTTTCTGTTTTACCTGCAATCGCACATAGAGACACCAATCCCACTGGAGACACATCCACCCTGGGCCTTTTGGACACCATGGTCAGGGGCCCAGCCTGAGGGAAACTCACTGAACCTGCAGTAGATTTTCCCTAAATTAATGAGAAAATATACACATTTCTGGTGCTCACATAAGGATGATGTCACAAATTTGCAGCTCCTTATATTATAGCTCAAAGATCAGGTAATAGAGCTCCAGTGACACGCCGCTACTAAAGAAAAACATTAAAGACTGCGCCGTTGTGACATGTGAAGTGGTCACCAATACAATCTTCACTCTTCTTTCTAAATACCTCTCTCTCTTCTCTGTTGACTTAAGCCTTGCTTCGCCTTTTATTACCTCCTCCATTTCTATGTGAAGTCCTTACAATTTTAAAACCAATGGTTTTACAAGCTATAGCAGAGCTGGAAGGAGGTTAGAATGTTCTACGTTCTTTTAAAAAAGAGACTGTTTTACTTAAGATACTTTGGGGGAATTATGGTTGATGTATAGCTAGGAGGAAAGAAGAGAAAGATGAGATGCGATAGAAACATTTAAATGTTTATAGGACTTTAACAAAATACCAGAAGGAAAGTGCAGACAGTAGTTCATAGAATAAAACTAGAGGTTTAAACATAATGTAAGGATGTTATACAGGACTGTGAGAGTGGTAGATAAATGGAACAGCCTCCCATCAGGAGTGGTGGAGGCTAATACAGTAAGGAAATGTAAACATGCAAACAGCTATCCTGAATCTAAGACAAAGCCAAAGACTGAATAAGATCCGACAATGACATCAGGGAAGGTTCCTATGTTTGTTGCAAATCAGTCCATCTTAAGAGGGATCTCATCAAGCACCCTCTCCAATCCTACCTTTAACACACTTAGAGAGTGGGTTGGAAGTTTATTACATTTGTCCTTAGAGGAAAATCTTTTTTTTTTTAAAAAGCATATATTACTATATATCTAATAATTCAACAGATAGCTGCATTTGGTTTATTTAAGCCAATCCAAAATAGTAATCGGTTGTGTTTTTCAGTGGGGAGACATAAAAGTAGGTGTCAATATAACATTTTAGACATCCTGTAATTATCCTGAGTAACATCCTGCTTTCCTTGAACTATATCATAATCTAAAGAGAACTGAGATCATTCAATATTATATGCAGGTATAAGGGGGAATGGGTTCCACCAATGAGCTGCTGTGATCATGAACTTTATTATGTGGGCTGGGTGAGCATGCTGCTCATCATTCAACGTGTTAACATAATCTTCTGCTTCCTTTTGTAAACTGTGTATGTTTAGATAATTGTTTAGAAAACATTGGATGGTGTTCTAGCTCACAGGTGAATCATTTCCTGTCTAACTACATTCATTTTAATTTGATTTTCCATTTAGCAACTAGCGCCACCGCATTCCATCCTACATCAGGAACGCTAATTCCTTTACTCTTCATTCCTTCATGCATCATCAACAGTCTCAGCCAGTCTACAACAGCCATCACTATTAGGGTCAAATTTAAAATCCTAACTCTAATTTGCAAAGTGGTCACCAATACAATCTTCACTCTTCTTTCTAAATACCTCTCTCTCTTCTCTGTTGACTTACCCTTGCTTCGCCTTTTATTACCTCCTCCATTTCTATGTTTAAGGTTTTAAAAACCTTGTGGAATGCTCCTTTAGACTCACCTCTATCTACTTCATGTTTGTTTACCCTAAATGCACAAATCAATTCACTCGTCAGGTCTCCTGTTTGTTTATGGGATTTTCTTACTCCAGTCCACCTGTAGGTAGCCATATTGTCCCCGATAGTTAGGTTAAGTTAAGAAAAGCGAAAATGTTTCATTCCAGAAGCCACATTAAGTTGAGTTTTTGTTACGTCCACGTTGATAATTACATTTTTGTAAGAACAGTGATATATATAATGTAGAGGACTGTAACATGTAGGATTTGGTAAGTGATAGATCCGCTTTAAAGTCAAGTGGTCAGATAACCAATATTACATCTGCAAAAATATCTATATAATTCACCTGTCCCACAACCATCACCAGTGGAGTAACAACAGTGGGGCCAAGCGACCTCTGCATCCATTTGTCTCTGGTGCTCTCACACTGTGCAAGCAGCCTCGATTCTACCACAGGGTCACGGAACGTATAATGTAACTATAATGTGTGAGTGTTAATATGAATGTGTATGTGTATGAGCATATATGTGTAAGTGGTGTGAGAGGGAGTGTGTGTTAGCATGAGTGGGAAAAGCTGGTCACAAAGATGGCAAAGGCAGACTGTCTAGGAGCACTGATAAGCTGGGACAGAGATGGCAAGCAGGCTGTTTGGGGTCTAAGATGGCACTGATAAGCTGTTTGGGGGCAAAGGTGGCAGTGGTGAACAAGTTGCTTGGTGAAGTGGGGTCCTGTGGTTTCTAGTTATGCACCTAACAATCACTTTGCTCTTAACATTTTGTACTCTCCTCAATACACGTTTGGGTTTATTCACCTTCTTCTTGCAGCAGAAGCGCAATGGGGTTGAAATCCAGCAGTTGAAACATAGCTCTCCTGTAGGGAATAAAGCCACTCTTCCTTGTATCCACAAGACTCCTTGTCATCCTATTAATGCGATTGATTGCGTCATCCTGTAACAGAATGTAGAAGTTGTACAATATACATCACAGCCGGTCTTTGTACTAACTGCTCATTTTAAGTCAGGGATCCGTGATCTTGATAACGAGTCTACTGAGAGTACAAAGTAAACTGCTGAGCCACCATGATATGTGCTGATAACGGGCAGCCTCGCTAAACGTTTCATCATCACCATAAACTCTCCCGTCTTCATCCATACATTATTAACGCAGTCAGCGGCAGAGTTTAACCCTGTAAGCTCCGAGGCATTCCGCATCAGATTACTTGGGAGTAAACGGAACGCTGTCACTCACAGAGTTAATACTGTTTATAAAGAACCTGATTGGACGACACGGCCTCCTCTGCTTTTTTTTGGGATTAGTCAAGAGATCCCATTACTTCTATATCGTAACCAAGTGGTTTGACGTCACCGTCCAGGCGTTTCGCTATTGGCCAGTGCCGCAGCTTCTAATTGGTTGGTTGCTCCGAGCAGCTCCTTCCCCCTCTGTCAGGTACATGGTGCAAAGGGCGAGTTGGAGAAAGTTCCGCAGTGAGTGGAGTCGGGCAGCGGCCGAGGGTTGTGCAGCAGACCGCGGAAAGTGTTATACCTGTATCCAGCATGGCCCTCCTTCTCCAGCACCAGTTCAAGCCGCTGCCCGCTGACAAGCAAGTCGACACACGCAACTTTTTGGATTCGGTTTCCCACCTGCCCGCTTTCTTTGGTGAGTTAATGGGGGTTTTATGTGATGAAGAAGCGACTCTGAGGCTTTCTCCGTGTACTGTTCGGTGTCCCGGTAACTTTATAATGTTTTCGTTAGTTACGTGAATTGTATCCACGTGAAACTTAACACAACCGGGCGTTTGTCTGTACATGTCTACCCCACACCGCATTCACTTTACATTCACAGCCGGTACTCTCCTGTTTAGAAAGGCTGAGCTGGTTCAGTGTTCAAGAAGACCTTTTATGAAATCTTACTCATTTCCCTATACATTGTACAGGGCCAGTGAAGCGCTAACTGCAGCAGAAACTCACTTGGGTTGGATCTTCGTAATGTAGAGCGAAGAAGTCAAATCGCAACTCTTCGTTTAGTGAATAAACCCCAGTTTATCTCCCCAATTGGCCTTGTGTTTATTTCTTATATAAGAACAATGGCTTCTTCTTTGCTGCCAATGCATTGCCTCGCTTCTGTATGATACACTGTTCGCTTTGACAGTGGGGGCAGATATCCAGCACAGCAATGTACTCTGTGTGCCTCGTTAGCACAGATTAAACGTGGGGCAGGGAAATAAAAGCGGCGTTAACATTGCTGTCAATGTCTCCGCTGCAGGGCAATTCGGCCAACTGTTTTATACTGTAAGAACCTTACTCTCAGAAAGCTAAACATGTCTAGTTATTATCTTTTATTTATATGGTGCCAACAGTTTACGCAGCGCTTAATACAATACATATATTCAAGGGTTATGACAAGACAAGAATTGACAGACTAAGACAAACCGATACATTAGGTGGAGAGAGCCCTGCTTGCAAGCTAGCTGAACTCAAAGAACGTGTGTATGTTGTATTTATGTGTGTATTTGTCATGCGAGGTGGCTAAGAGCCGTTATAGCCCTAAATCGGGCGTATCATAATAATTCATGATGTTTGTGTGAATGGATCTTTTGGACGTGTGGATCAAAGGCGAGTTGGATCCTAAACCCATCTTTTAAAGGAGAATATGTTGTGAACGCTAAGTGTCCTCAGTGTGTGGGGTTCGTGGCAGGCTGGTACAGAGTGATGTACAGGCACAGTGACGCAATCATGTTACCAGATTCCTGGGAATGACTGAAGCAAGCAATTACCTTCATTAACGTGAATTTCTAACGGGGGAACTGTAATAATTGCAGGTTCAATGGGTGTGTGATTATTGTACGTCTGAGTTTCATCCTAAAGGTATGTGCTGACCTCGCAAACCTAAATTAGGTGTTGGGTATGTAATTATAAGGTGGGATGACATAATGTAACATTAATTGAGTGTGGCCACTCGCACAGTTTGGCGAGGTGTGATGGTGAGTATGTTTTGGTGTGACTGTATGTGTAAGTGTGATTACTTACTAACATGGGGGCTTTACTCCTGGGTGAGAAGGTGCCAGCCCTCTCCTGCACAGCTGATCGCTCTCCCATTGATTCCCTTAGTGTTTGGTCCTGTCATTGCACCAAGGCACCCCTCCTTTAATGCTTTGGGTGGGATTGGAGCCATGTTTGTAACATTCTTGCAATTATGACACTGGTTTTAGGCCCTGATGATGATGTATCCCATATCGTTCAGGCACTTCTGACTCTGGCATTGTCCGGCCTACTGTTATTTACTAGAATTTTATTCACTGACTATGCATCCCATTTCTGGAATGACGTATATACAAAATTAGACCTTGATTCTTCTGTTGTAGTAATAGTCAACAATTTAATATAATTGAAATGAATAAAAATATAAGTAGTCATTAAAGCGATTACTAAGAATGAGGAAGTATGTCACGCGGTGGAAATACATGAAAGCATCCATCATCAAACAAGTGTGCTTTACATGATGGTGTCCGTAGAAAAAGACAATGTTCTATGTATTATGCTTTTTATGTCTCCATTCTTCTACAAGATTGCATTTGCGGATACATTTTCTCTTTGTAAAAGAAAGGGTATTATATGCTCTAGAACAGCAGGTACAGAGAATCTAACGGCGTGCTCCAGCTAAATTGGATAGGCTGTTGGCTTGTCAGTCTGTATCAATGGAATATTTAGATGAATTAGACTGATTGAATATATTGAATAATTTATTTTGGGGACAAATGGAGATAATGAGTTTCATTTTTCAGCCCAATGTGCACATAAAGGACCTACTAAATGGTGTAAATGCTGTCTAAAGTCCTTGTATATTAAGCTACCCTGGGTGATATTTTGGGGAGTGCAAGTAATTGTGTAAAAGAGTGTGGGTATGTGTAGATATTTTTTATAATCACTTGTCTCCTGTAAGCATAATAATGAGATATGTTGCCTTTATTTCAGTTCAAAGTGCGGTTTATTCTCACACATTCTGTATCACTATTTTCAATTTGTTTTTAATATTTATTAAAAATAAATTGACTTGTAAATCTTTAAGAATAACCTGCTTTATATCCAATGCAACAATAAACTTGAAAAGCAAATAGGTTTGCAGGGAAACTCCCAACAAATCTGCTTGCTCCCGCTAATTTATTGTACTGAACTTGATGTCGTGGCCATCATAAATTGGACATCGGTAGAGTTTTTCAAAGTAGAGCAACAGATTTTGTGAAGTTTCATGTAAAATCGCTGTACACGGACTCGAGTATCTAAGATGTCACCGTGGCAAAATAACTAAGCGTGCCGATTTGTAGGTTTGCATCACTTATATATGTGATTCTGCAAGAATCTTACAAATTCTATGAGCATGAGTGGTCTACATGGGAACAATTCCACCTAGGTTGGTTCCAATTCTTCAGGCACCTTGGCCAAACAAGCTAGCCTATTCCGTGAAGCTTTATTCCGCCCTGCTTTAGTAGCAATCCAGCTTGCATCATGTGTAAGCGGAAGCAAACCCAGAGCTCTGGGCGCTCGAGTGCAAGTGTAAGCTAAAAAGATAGGGGGCCAATATAGAGTGGTCGGGACCACTTTGCCGAACTTGTCCCCTAGGCCAAAAGGTCCCAGTCCCCACCTGTCCTATACTGCACTGGAATTATTTTGCTGTCATAATAGAGCACAAATGCTTTGGTTACTGGAATTCAATGGGTACATTAATATTTCATAAGGTACAAATAAGTAAAACCATTGCTTTTAAGGGTGATTGTCTTTCTTGGTAATATTGAGTTACACAGATGAAGGAGTGATAGGCCCAGCTAGCCTTGGCGTTGAACTTGGAGACGAGTCTTCGCAATCAGTCTCCACGCTCAAGCCAATATGTATTCAAATTGGGAAAACGCCCAATGTAGCGCATGATTCATCAATGATGTGCTTTCTATACGGCCAGTTCTTACAAGGAGGTGAAAGGGTGAATATTCAGGCAACCAAGGAAGAATTTCATTAAATGGCACAGAGCTTGATACTATAGCAAGTCACTTATCATAGCTATTTTTTGTGAATACTCATGTTGATATAAAAATAACCGCTTGAATGGTAGGGGTAGTGCCTTTTCTAAACAAGCATAAAAAAAGAACGTTATATAAAGAGTTTTGACTAGACTTCCATCTGTAATGTGTTGTGATGAGAGTGTCAGCTGGACCTGGATGAACAAGTGGAACGAGTCTCTCTGGTCTGGTCTGGTCTGCTGTAGAGCCTTTGATTAAATGCCACGGTTTGCTTTCAGGGCTACCCACAGTTGCATAGGGTTATTAAATGGCGAAAACACTTCGGGAGCTAAGACTCTGACTCACTGTGATTATTGAATGCTTGGATGTTTATTCACCTATGCACAGTGCATATCGCTATTTCTGCTATTGTCGTCATTTTTGTTTAAAAACAAACAAACCCTGGTGATTTTCTTTTGTGGTGGATGAAAGGGCTGCTATCTTGTCACTGTAGCGCGTTTCTGTTGCTAGAGGCTTGCGCTTTGTTTGCTAAATCGATGCGGGTAAAGTCCAGGAAGTTACTTCGTACTTGGACTCCTCATGGTAGGATCTCAGAAAATTGTTTGAGGATTATATGAAATACAAGGAAATGTGCATGAAATATCTTGGCTACGTATTTTGATGCATGTCAAAAATAACCAAGATAAATCTGAACAAACAGATAAAAATAACGCACGTGGAGTATGGTTTTCATTGCTGATTTGACTTATGGTTTTAACTCGGATGACGCGGTGCACCATTAGGTTGGCTTGTGTGACATAATTTACTTTTCTTTAGGAAGAAAAGTGTAATTTTACTCTAACCCCACATCTTTTTATTTTATTTTGTTTGGAAAAATATTTCATAAGGTACATCAACAATGTGGTTTCACCTTATTTGTTCCTTTTTTCCATGTACTTGGATTTCTTTTTTACTAGCATCGGGTGCTATTCCAGCTAGGGTTCATCATAAATGTGCAATAAGTTGCTGCATCATGTAAAAGCTTATTTTACTTTGTCATTTTAGTTTTCTCCTTAACCCCTTAATGATCAATGACGTGCCTGGAACATCATGGACTTAAACCGTGGACTTGTCGTCTTCGCTCTAACAGTGATGCTGCGATGCCTCCATATTGAGCATTTAGCAACACCAAAAAAGATGCAGGGGCCCCGTGTGACTGCTCTCAGGATCACATGATGGTTTGCATCATGAGACAAGATATGAAATCTTAATTACAAAAAGATATCCAAACATTACATATTGGTACCACTTTTATATCCTAAATAAAGAGATTAGCAGCACAAACTGTACAACTGTGTTTAGTTGCAGTCAAAACGTGCCCTTGGCACAGCATATTAATACCAGCCCTCCAGCCCCCCACCCATCAATTCGCACGTTGTGTACATTATTAGAATGATTACAGAAATGTGCTGAAACAAGAACACTACTCGCAGCACTCGGATATGCACGCCTACAGCACACAATCGCTCGCCCCAGTCAGACATGCACTTACACAAAAACTGGCCACACACAATGTTTAACACCCACCCACACACACACAACTTGTATAAGCACAATCTGCAGCAGACAGGCACTCATATTGTTCAGACGGGGCCAAATCGAAATGACTAGAAACCCCAACCCCACATAGGATATCACCATTATTATACAGCGCACCTTGCATTTATACCCCTACTGTCTTTATGATGCTCAGGTTCTTTATTAAACCCCCCCCCCCCAAAAAAAAATGCCCAGGGCTATTCTGAATTATTGTAAATTAAAAAAATAATATATATATATATATATATATATATATATATATATATATATACCGTATTGGCTCGAATATAGGCCGCACTTTTCCCCCCCACTTTAAGTCTTTAAAGTGGGGGTGCGGCCTATATTCGAGGTCTAGCGCCCGGGACATGCAGTTCCGGGCGCCGGGCAGGCAGCCGGGTTAGGATGCAGATCCCCCGCAGCGGTGCAGGGGACCCTTATCCTACTCCCCGATACGCTCAGACGGCCTCCCCTGCCAGCACTTCCCACGGGGGGAGTACCGGCACGGGAGGTTGTCTAAGCGCATCGCGCAGGTGTTCACCGACCGCGGCGATGCGAGCGTAAACAGCCTCTGCTGCCGGCACATCTGCATGATGTGCTTTAACAATCTCCCTTGCTGGGAATTCCCACGGGGGGAGTCCCTGCAAGGGAGATTGTTAAAGCACATCGTGCCGGTGAACGTTTGCGCGATGTACGCTAACAATCTTCCTTGCCGGCACTTCCCACGGCGGAAGTGCCAGCACCGGAAGTTGAGTACGCGTACTGTGTAGCTGTCCCCCGCCGGCCCTGCAAGACCCCAGGGAGTCTGCACCGGTAAGTCTAGGGGGGGGACCTCTTGGGGCAGAGTGGCAGGATATCTCAGGGGGGGGGTAGAGTAGCAGCATATCCCGTGGGGGGGGGCACATCTCGGGGGCAGAGTGCATATCTCAGGGGGGGATAGAGTGGCAACATGTCTGGGAAGGGCAGAGAAGCAGCATATCTCGCGGGGGCAGAGTGGCAGCATATGTGTTTGTTTTTTTTTTTTTTACTAAGACATTTTTTTCTTTAAAAAAGCACCTAACTTTTAGGGTAAGGCCTATATTCGGGTGCGGCCTATATCCGAGCCAACACGGTGTGTGTGTGTGTGTGTGTATGTATGTGTGTATATATATATATATATATATATATATATATATATATATACACAATCTATCACACACACACAAAGGGAATTACTAACTCTTGGTGAAACTCTATGATATGCAAGAGGTTTGCGTCTATATCGTGTTGCAGCATAAGGTGTCAATTAAATCTGGTGTCTTTTTACACCTAAGCGTAGAAGTAAGTTTGTGAGGCAAGATTAACACTTTCCATGAAAGCTGAGAGCTGTAACCTCTCATTAGTAAATAAAAAATGATGGACATGTTTCGTGATGCAGCCACTTTCTGCTCCTGGGAATTTGGGGTGAGGACAGCCACTTTGCTTTTTGTCAGGGGTACTGAATTTGTACATCCATACTGCATATAGAATAATTATGACTTGATTTAGTGACGATAATCTCTGAAACTAAACCTTAAACTCAGTATTGCCTTATAACATGTACTTACCAGGACTGCCAGAGCCACCTCACCCCTGGTACTCCCTAGATGCCTGCCTAGTGTATGGCCACCTCTGATACAGATTGATAAACATTTGCATTTTTTAGATGAGGACTAATGAACAGGTTTCTAGCAATTTTGTCTTTTTTTTTTTTTTGGTGTGTGTGTGTGGGGGGGGGCGGGTTATAGTATCTTTTGCAGGACAACATGGGGAAACTGGAGTATTGTAACCAGGTGAACCCAACAAGTTCCTTGGCAAGGAAGTGGGCTGGCTAAAATGGATCTATCACTTTTTCCTCCAAATTGTACCATTTTACAGTTCCTTACACAAAATAAATCCATATGATGGCGTTTCCAGGTTGAAATAAGCAATGTATTAAAACTCCACCTTAGGTGTTTGCCAGGGGAACAGCTACCTTCACGTCCTTTTTATTCTGGATGTGTACGATTATTCTTCCTCACAAGCTTGCATGTCTTAAGTTGTTTTTGGGAGCAGCTTTTGTAAGGGTAGAGTGAGGATAATGCTGGGATTTGCTTTATCTTGCTGCAGATCTCGGCTTCCAAGGGTGATCTGGTGAACTAAAAAAGCTATTTTTAACACAGGCCATAGGTAGGTTCAGCAAATAAATTGCTTGCGTGAAAAGCTGTAAGACCCTACTACTTCTACTTTACAAACACTGGCCTGGGAAATAAGTGTATTTCTATTACTTTTATCTCCCTCCTGTGGGTGTTTTATTTTGAGGGGGGGGGGTAAACCCCATCTCATAGAAGGGTCATCTTGCCTAATTTCTCTAAAGTACACAAAACATGGTCTGCACCCATCACTTTAGTTTGCTCTGGTATACATATTTGTAGTTGCTGATTTATCAATACATATATTGTACTCTGGTACAGATAATTTGGCTGTAGTTTCCTGATTAGTTTTTGTAGATGACGTGGTGTGAAAGGTTAATCGATGACAGAATGATTACACCCATCTAGTTCCTCTACTAGACCCAGATTAACTGTCTAAGTAAACGACGGGACAAGGTTACTTGATGCACATGAGCCCCGCTCTGCGGAGGTAACTGATCAGGTAACATAGCCTTTTGTTGCAGACGCCAGGAAAAAAAATAATTAAATAAATTTGATACAGATGGCAACTTCATTCTGACCTGAAGCTGCAGAAATCGTGATTCGATTCATAATTTATTCACTGTGTGGATGCTGAGGGCTGGCTGGGCTTACTTAGTATTTTTCCACTGTTGTGGGACGTCATTTCTTGGTGTCTCGTATACAGGAGCAAAGATGAAGGGTGCTAAAACACCAAGTGTTGGAAACCTAGGATGTGATGGAAGATGAGAACAACATTGCCCACCAAATGTGTTTCCATCCTTGTGCACAATGTAGATCTGGATCAGGAGGATCCCACTGCTTCTCAAGGTTTCAGCACCTAACACTAGTGACTTTCTCCATGACTTCCCCAGCCTCTTTGTGACATTCTTCATGGACAATATACCATAAAATGCTATTTAATAATTACAGGGGCTCTCATCATTGTAGTTCAAAATTTATAGAGAACAGGTAGTATGATTTCCTTGGATACAAATGAGCTGAAGCTCTTCCAATCTAGCCATGAGATTCACATCAGACATGTTACTTTTATAATAGATACTGTATATCCAAAGGGTGTTACAGCCAAGGAAATTAGCATTGGACCATAGGAATAATACTACTCCCTGAGAATGTTTGTCTTGCTAAAGAACAATGGCCTTTATTTCACCTTGATTATTATCTTCAAAGGATCTCCCATGTTGGCTTGGGAGAATACATTCTGCGATGAACACAAAACCAGTGTGCAAGAATAACTCTTATGAGTACATTGTTACTGTGCAAATATAAGATTAGCAGGTGTCTATCTTATTTGTCCTTTATGAAAGCCTTTTTTGTGACATCAATCATGGTTGCCAATCCTTGGAAAGGAACAGTGAAGCTACAACTGTACCTGTGCATGCTTATCTTCTCGATAGTAACTGGCTAATTTTAAGAAATGTAACCTCGTAATATAATCCAGCTGTTGTCTAACACTAAAGGCGTGAACTGTAGCCCAACAGGGATCCTAGTTTAGAGGATCATGTGTATATGTTGCTTTTTATTTTATTAAATAATGCTAGCCCTTCAAAAGGCTTTAATGCACATTTAGTTAAGCAACGCCCTGCCTTGAAGCTCTCTCTTCACTTCATCCAACGGCTGCCTGAACCAGTTAACAATAATCAGCAACTTAACAATAGGGAGAGATAACTTCCTGTTCTCTGGACCTAGATGATTACTCCTCATTGTTAGGTCCTCCTAATAGTATACACTAGGGCAGGGGTGTTCAAGTTTTTTCTGCAGTGGGCCACTTCATCGGAATTGTATACGTGCGAGCGCCGCACTCATTTTTCACTGCGTGAAAATATGGCCTTTAATAAGATATGCAGATTAAAATAAAGTAAATGACACAAAACCTTTACTTTTCCTCTCACTGATTTCTGGGCCTAGAAAGCTTTGTGACTACAAATTCTGGATAAGTTAAAATGAAATAGTTCTATTTATCCTAGGGATGCACCTAAATGAAAATTCTAGACCAAACCCAAAATTCAGGGTTCACTTAGCCAAAACTGAAAATGACCCCCCCCCCACATACTTTTAATAAAAGTAAGTCGCACACCAAAATTGTACAAAAAAATTATAAATTATGATTAACAGCAATCTCAGGCATACCCAGATTCCAGTATGTACTGGTTGGCTGGGCATTGTACCAGTAATTTTTGTCCAATTTTAGTGTGTAACCACACTTTTATTAAAAGTAACACACCACAATTGGACAAAAAAAATTCAACAATATGACTTGGCATGATAGGAGTGTGATTGCTAACAGCAAACACACTCTTTTCATACCCAGGCAACCAGTAAATGCTGGAACCTAGGCATGATGGGACTGTGATTGCTGTTAGGAGTGTGATTGCTAACAGCAATCTGCTATCATGCCAAGTCAGCCAGTACATGCTGGTACAGGGTGGCTGTAAGTGCAGACCCCATACTGCTGGCAGCATCAATACACAAGGGGGGCAGGTAGCCAGGTTTCAGCATGTACTGGCTGACTTAGCATGATAGGAGTGTGACTGCTAACAGCAATCACAATCCCATCATGCCTAGGTTCCAGCACTTACACATCCATGCTATCACACACACACTCATTCATTCATTCACACATTTATTCCCTCACAGGCATACTCATTCAAACACCCTCCCCCACCCCCTTACCTACTACAGCTCTCGATGCCGATCACAGACTTCAGCAGGGGGCGCGGCCTCCTTCGTTCTCCCCACAGAGGAGGCAGGACTGGAGCAGAGAATAGACCCTCCCACAAGTAAGCGGCAGGGCTTGTGATCCTGGCTGCCGATCTCACGCGGGCCGCACCTTGAGGTCACGCGGGCCGCATTTGGCCCGCATGTTGGACGCCCCTGCACTAGGGTCATGCGATTTATTCAGTTTTTTGGAATCAAATACAAATTGTCAAACAAGACTTCTATACATTTCAACCGGCTTATTTGATACTAACGAATCAGTCAGCAGAGTGGAGCCAGAGTTAGATGTGCCGGCAGAAAAACAGAAGTAGTAGCTGAACCGGTTGGTGTGTTTAATACATGAGTTCAGAGGGTCTTTCCCCTGCAGGTTGAATACAGGAACTGCGTTCAACCACGTGAGTCAAATCACAATGGGATTAGTAAAAACAAATTAGAAAATATTTTAAATAATAATAATAATTTGTAACATATAAAAATAATTCCCCACTGATGTCACCATCAGGGGAACCATCCAGTTCCAAATATAAAAAATATTTTAAAAAAAAAAGTCCAAAAAATATGAAATACTGGCATTTGAAAAGTCCATGGGGTGTCTAGTTTTTTAAAAAAATGTATGATTCGAAGGGGTAAATCAAATTGACCGGGTTCAAAGATGTCCCAACATTAAGACATGGGTACAGACTGACCAGATGTTGAAATTCCAAAAAATGCACGCCTCGCAAAGGTGGCCTTTTTTTTTTTAAACGCTTTTAAAATAGCAATATGCTAATTGTACTTGTTGCCCTATGAAACATTGGGTATTTCTATTTAGCAAGTTTTTACATCATGAGAATTTTGATTCAGTCCAAAAATTTGTAAAACTGTAGTATACAGTTTGGGATGCTTTTGATACATTTAATATACATTTTAATTTGTAAGCATAGTTACACAGGATTATTTAGTGTGCGCAACTATAAAGTTGGGTAGTGTTTGGAAAGTGTGACAGATTTGCTTAAGTTTTAGAAAGCATACCTAGTATTGTTTACTGGCTTGTCTCCTACACCCTTGTTGTCCCTATAGTCTATAACCTTTGTAAATGCATGAGTAGGTGTGACAATAATTTCCCTTTTTTTTTTTTTTTTTTTTTTTTTTTTTTTTTTTCTTTCAGATTGTCTCGGACCTGCAATATTTTCTCCAATCAAAGCAGACATTACTGGAAATATTGCGGTATTTTAACTATTACTTTTTTTTTTTTTTTTCTAATGTATAACAATAAATTGTAAATGAGAATGGCCTTCTAACCCAAACTTATGTAAAATATTTAAATGCAACATTCACAAAATCAAATCCATTTAGAAATCCCTATACTGCTTAATGGGTAATGCTGGCATCCGCAAAATATTAACCCCTTAATGACAAAGCCCGTACATGTATGGGTTCAAAATGCATTGTTTTCAATGGGTTTTGGGACCGCCCATTGGTTAAGGCAACTCAACCCATTTTTATGTCTCCCTTTTTGCCAGGGGAACACAATTTAGTATCACGATCCGCATCAAATCTACCATTGGTAGAATTGAAAGCAATGAAAACACTAAAATAATGTTACTTTTGCCCATCAAATTAAATGCACGTGTGAAACACTTTTGCTGTGCTGTAATATAGTTCAATTTTTTTTCAAAATGTTAGAAAATCCGCACTGTTTATGAATCAAACCCTACCAAGTTCAGAACATTGCAACAGATTTTGGAAGGTGAAAAGGAGCTGCACGGACCACAATGGCCAAAAGTTGGGGCAACGCTGGCACTTATGTGGCTAAAAAGGTGAGAGGGCTGCATGAGTGAAATCTTCCTTTTTGTGTGTGTGTCTTTTTGAAAAGGGCACAGCAGAAATACACACAAAACATGATTTATAATTGTATGTATGTATATGTGTGTGTGTGTATACACACACACTATAATGTTGCTTAAGCATGTTTTCCGGATGCCAGACATATTCTCTTCCCTGGCTTCCCTTTGATATGTAATGCTAGTGTGCTGTATGCGTGAAAGTGGGATCACCGTGGGTGATAATGCCACAGTGAATGACATGGGTCTTTTGACAGCAGGTACAACTGAGCAAGGGGTACACCAGGGGATTTGCCAGGCCCTCGTTATCATTAAAGTTGAGATGCCTCTGCATATAATACTCATTTTACCTCTTAAAAGCTTTGGTTCTATGTTAACCATATGTATTTTACATGAGTGTGCTTTATATCTGGGAATTTACATCATACATGCATATGTATGATGATGGTGAGTGCACAGCCTATGATGTGGACATACCTTATTTGTATTAAGTCTGTATGTGATCTCTGGGGTACTAAAGTTCAGGGCCGGCCTTAGGGGTGTGCGGCTGCCATAGGGGTGTGCGGGGTTTTTTTTTTTGGTTTTTTTTTCTTTATTTAACATCCTCCATGTTAAAGTTTTTCTTAAAATGTATTTAACACGGAGGATGTTAAATAAAGTTAAAACAAAAAAAACCCAACCCATTGTTTTAATTTGTCGCGGGCAGGGGTGCCGAGCGGTCGCTTGTGAAGTTTTCAGCAACCGCTCGCGCCCCTCACTCTGTGACTCTGTCACGGTGCCGGCATTTCATGCTGAGCACCGGAATTATTCTGCTCCCACCACAGGACTCCGGCAACAAGGTAAGCAAGGATAGGGAGAGGGGGGTAGATAATGGGGCGGGGGGAATTTTTTTTTTTTTTTGGAGGGGTGGGGGGCGCCAGAGGAGTAGGCCGCACAGAGCGCCAGAACACTTAAGACCGGCTCTGCTAAAATTGGTTCTTACAAGTGGGAACGCCCTCACCGAGTATAGTTTAGTAACACCTAAATCCATGTTTTTGTCTGATCTGGAATAAAAATTGTATGAAACTATTTATTTTAATTTCTTTCATTTGCCCAGAGGCTTAAAGTTCATCCAGGTACTATTACAGAGCATCTCTGATGGGGAGAGAGATGAACAGAACCCAAATCACATAAAGGTCAATGTGACAAAGGCCTATGAAATTGCACTAAAGAAGTACCATGGTTGGATTGTGCAAAAGCTATTTCAGGTAAAGATCTCACCGGTGTGCATGTTTTTGGGTTGGGTTTCCCAGTGTCCGGCTTTTGACTGGTTTGGTAAATGCTGGCTGGACACACACTGATCTTGTGGATTCTTGTATAGGGTGCTTTTACGTTAAAAACATTATATGGAAAAGCTTGTCAACCTATATAAAATGACAATAACAGTTATTGCAGAAATAAAAATGTATAATATATAGTAGACTTGGGCGCCGGCCAACTCTTCGTATTCGTCTTCGTGGGGGAAAAAAAATCTTTGTATTTGGCGAATATTCGCCCGTTCCTGTCTTCTGTTCGGGAGAATATTCGTGTCCGTTCTTCATGTTCATTTCTTTAGGGGTCTATTTAATCAAATCTAAACTGCAACTTACATTTATACATGGAAACAATTCTGTAAAAAAAGAAAACAAGTCCCATTTTATTAAACTTATTGGGTTGCTTGGAATTCAATGACCCTTTATCAGAAATCTGTTTGATTCATGTAGCATCTAGAAAATTCCAACCTTTTGATTTTAAAGGTTACATGGAGTAGAGTATTCAGTGCTCTTAGGAGTGGTTTATTTTTCATTCCTGTGTGGTACATAGTGATGTATTTCCTCTTCCTGTATACACAAATCAATGATGTAACAAGTTGTAATATATTTTGTTCTGTTCTTGCACAGGCTGCTCTGATTGCTGCCCCATACAAAGATGATTTCCTTAAAGCTCTTTCCAAAGGACAGAATGTGAAGGAAGAGGAGTGCATAGAAAAAATTCGCCAGTTCCTTGTGAATTTCTCATCCACAATTGATGCAATCTACATAATGTACAATAAGACGAATGCAGAGCTTGATTACAAAGTCTAGCTACTCACGCAAAGACTCCTAACCAATTACTGCTTCTGACTACTACTCAGGACTTGACCTCTTTTTTAATGACTGTTTCCAGGAACTGTTCACTTTAAGCTTAAAGAATACAAAAAGTTGGAGAATGATTAATGTGTTCAGGCTAGTGTCCCCGTAATTGCTAAGAGCACCTTTTTGCTACTGGGGCTCTTGTACTATAGGGTGGGGTTCCTACTTCTCCGTCTGGTATGGAGGCAGACACCTGCTCTGGGGTCTTGCATTCACAATAGTGTCCTGCCTCCTCTCCAGATTCTGTTTTATTTTCCTAAGAACACAGGAGTAAGTGTAATGGCTATTGGTGTGTTTATGGGTCACTGCCCTAGGCCTGACCAACTGCCCTTCAAGACCTATCTCCAGAACGGTCTGTTCCTTGCCACACATGCTTTATGCTGAGCACTGTGGAACATTATTTAATATGCAGAGCTCTGCCTCAGAAAGAAGCATAACGTAAGGAATACAATGGAGGTCTGTGCCTTGCTGGTAACAAGGGAGGTCTTTGATCTCCCCAACTGGTCCATTTAGCGGCTACCACCCTCATGGACCTATTGTTCTATGCCTAGACAACCAAAGTACACCACTGAACGCAAGTGTAGTTTCCGCAATATATGTAATTCTAGATCTTTACATGATGAGGAAATTGTTGTGCTACATGTCTGTCTTGTTCTGGTGATTTATACGTGCAGAAGAAAACGTGTTACTGGTTATTGAAAATACCCTTTCTCTGAATGCATGCATTTTATCGGGACACCAACTGTTTTTATAAGCTATACTAGCTCTTTTTTCACCAATATTCCTTTTTAGATTATGCTTAAAATGTTCACACTAGTATTTTTCTATCGTATTCTACCTGCTAATAGGTTTTGAATTCTTACTCTATGCTGCTATTACTTTTGTCTTTTTTTCTTCTTCTTCTTCAAAACACTACCCCAAAAATTGTGGATTAAAGCGGACATGTCACGTTTTCATCAACCCAATGCAATAAAAAAAAAAAGCACACAATATAAATATATATATATATATATATATTCCCCCCTGATGAGAAGAAGCTCTGAAAATAGTTCTGTGACCCCCCCCATAATAGGTGAACATAATAATGATGTACTGTTAAATACCTTTTGATGATGCAATATTTATCCAAGACCGTACATCATATAAGAAATAATCTACTTAACTACCCTTTTAATAATACCCTTTTATTATTACTTGGCAGCCTTAGAGTTAAAGGCGACCCCGAGCGAACCATTGGTCATCCTGAGCATTTGAAGGGTAGTCAAGAGGCAGGTGTAGGTAAAAATGTTCTAAACAGAAGAGTCTGGTAAGCAATGAGCAAATTGCTTCTTAAACATTTTTAACTACTGGTCTGTTTGAAAAGTACAAGTTTTCTTTTCCAAATGACCGGTTCACTACTATCGACGTCTTTGTTATAATTTAATGATAATAAGCCTGTTAAGTTTTTAGGTAATATTTTTGACCGTTTATCAGCACTGAACAGATGGCGTATAATTGCTGTGACTTGACCAAACAGCTTGTTTTTAAGGAAGTGTGTGTTTATTTAAATGGTGTATTAAATTACTATTTCACTCAATGGGTCTGCATTTTGTTGTTTGAAAGACAAGCCTTTTGCTTCTGATTTAATTTGTTTTAATCTTATAGCAATATTTAGATTTAATGCATTTATAAAAGGTTGGTGTATATAGTTTCTGGTTTACATGGGAAGATAATATATACTTATAGCATTGCATGTAACAGCAGATAGGAAGCTAGAATTGTCCCTTTTCATCTGTTCGTCGCTATCTGGTATTCCAGTGGCTTCTGTCTCCTCTCATGGATTTAATGGATCAACTCATTTTTCTATAAAAGCACTCAGAACATTTACAGTTTGCTCTGTTACACTTTTATAGTACGTACAGGGAAATTTCAAAAGGGGAACAGGGAATGGGTATATTTATATCTAATGTAATTTCTGAGGGACAAGAGGATGGAGCCATCAGAACCTCATACCGTCACTATTTACAAGTGCTCCCACATAGCCACTCCCTGTTGAGCCCAAAGCAACACCTGATTGGTTGGGGACTCGCACGCCCATTTCAGGTTACCGACCAGACCTGCAATGAGTGCCGCCTCAGCTACATATACAGCCCCTGGAGTCAGTTTTTTGGGGGGGTTTTTTGCCTCCAGAAGTGGCACATATTGGCTGACCAGTCACCCACCACAGCCACCAGCAAACAAGCCTGGTCCATCCATACATGCTGCTAGAGATGCTTGCCCAGGGTTCAACCAATATTAAAGATGGCCCTGCATTGCTTGATGTGGTCTGATTTTTGTTAAGCATCGGCTAAAACTTTAAACTCCATTTACTAAAGGCCCCTAAAATACAGTTTAGATATTAAAACCCTTTCTGTGTACATCTGTCTAAAGGCAGAGTTGAATAGCGTAACTTCAAAACAATTGTGCTATTCAGGCAATGGAGGTTAACAGAGAAACAAGCTCGGGGGAAAAAGTGTTGGTTAAATAACCATAGCCTTCACATATGTCTCATTGAATTGGCCCGATGTCTCTTCTTCAGTCTTATTCCTTCTAGTATTTCTCCTGCTCATAAGCTTAACACGTTTTACAGCGTGTTTTTTTTAAATTATATTATGTGGCAATATAGTTTGGGTTTTTTTTTTTACTCGGGAGGATGTGCTCCAAGTAGGTTCAGCGGCACCGCATTGCCACAGATTAAAAGTCTATATCTGGGACAGTGCTCAACACTCCAGATGGCTTGGATTTAATGTTCATAATAATCCCATATTGCACAACGTGATTTACACGCCAATGCTCACAATAGGTTTTATTGTGTCAGGAAATATAATTTCCTGTCTATTATGAATCTTTTTTTTTTAAACTTACTAGCAAACTTAAAGAACCACAAATACTGGCTTTAGTGATTTCATAATGTTTAATTTAGAGAGGCGGCAAGATGGAAAGCCTGGTTGACATTATTGGCCCACAATATAAGATTCAACTAAAGTTTACAGATTTACACTTTGGATTCCATGTAATTCATAGCAATGTTAACCAATTTCACATTTTCACTCGATATGAAGCCAGCATTGGCCTTAATTCCGGGTGGTATTATTGCCAAATCAGCCTGAAGAGCTAGTTATTAACCAGACCCACTAATAAGAAAAACAGGCAGCTGTCTAGGATGCTGAACTAGTGCAACAATGTGGTTCTCTCCTATGTTAGCGAAGGCGGTGCCGGAGAATCGGTCTCCTTGGGCTCTAGGAAATGTAGGGCCAGTACTGCTCAGACCAAGTACAGTTCTGACATGGTCACATTCAAATATCGGGGTGTCATACTACATTTGATAAACCCAAAAAGTGCCGTACTCAAATCTGCTTTTAATGGTTAAGCTCAGAACTAAAGTGTGTGTGATCTTCATTCTTCCAGGCCATTGCTAAGTTACAATGTCTATGTATCTATCTTCTATTGTAATAGTAATAATTAAATACTTTATCCGTTTGAGGATTTCAAGTGACCCAACAATAACTGTCCTAATACTTTTTTGGTTTCTCTGCCTATTGTATCATTCATAGGCTTTTATTATTTAAGCGATTTTTAGCAGTTTTCCTTGAATAGAGTTCACCTCGCTTTGCAGGCATGGCTTTAATCTTCTTCCTACTGATCTCAAAATACCGATCAGAAAGGTTAAGGACATCTGTAAACATTCTAAAGTTCTGTAACCTGACAGCTGTTCTAACAGAATCTCCACGGAGTCTCACCGAAACCAACACCCAGCAGGAGGCTGGAGACCTCCATGAGAGTCAAAGAATCAACTCCTCAACATATTTTTTTTAATTATTTAAATTATTTATTATCAATATTCCACCACATTGACAGGTAGCAGTAGGGTTACAATCAATAACAAATAATGATCTATCGCGGAGTTCAATTCTTGATTGGCTCCCGTGGAGGTCTCCAGCTTCCTGCTGTGTGTTGGTTTCGGTGAGACTCTGTGGGTATTCCGGGGAGTGGAACGCTACATTTCTGGTTTTCAGTGTTTCCTGTAGCCAGCTTAGATACATATTACCACTCCGCCAGTTATCAATTCGCAACAATGGAGGGATTGTGGCTTCACATTGCATTGTTTATATCTTGATCTGGCGTCCTTTGGGCACATGGTGCATGTATAGGGTACACACTCCTATTTTAAAGTAATTGGATCCCAACTGATACGCAATTAACCTAAAATAAACAATCCGCTCTATTAGACACAGGCATTCCTAACATTAGAACAGTATTACATTTGCTATGTTGATTGCTTGTGAATCCCTAAAATCCAGAGGAAGGCTGCCAGTAACAGGCCCAACCGTGCCCCCATCCTTGTCTTTAATAACTGGAATGGACACAAAAAATACAACAGGCTTTTTTTCTCTCCAGTGGCAGGTAGAATACATGTTAACATCTTCAAATGATAAACCAATAAATTATTTCACAACTTCTGTCATTTTGCAAACAAGTTTAAAGCTCATCTTTCCACACATTTGTTGCTACACAATATAGAAATACCCAATAAAACAGATAAAACACTTCCTGCTTTTACAAAGAAGAGTTTCCCTTAAAGTTGTTCAAAAGTCTAACTAGCTATGGACAGAGAGTTTGGTTTTATAAAACTATTCACCTTTACAGATGCTTTTTAAATATATAAATTCCCTTAAACTACATTTGAGATGTACGGAAATTAGAATTATTTCCTCCCTTCTGCCCTCTGACATCATACTGCAGTAATTATGCATCATCTTTTACGGAGTGGAACTAGAAACAGCATCGCAATCACCAGTTTTTTTCTGGATGCAATATTCCATCACATACCAGTAGCACAAGAAGTACAAAACTTGGAAAGCAATCTCATCTCCAGGAATTAAGCAATGACTTATACGTCGTCCAAGCAGTTATGCAAACATGACTCAGGGGTTTGAAATACTTGCAATCCTATTCCACCTCCTTTGTGGGAAGCGGTTCAGACAGCCTTTATAAAGATTGGATGAAAGGAGGCGTTTTTGCAACAGAAGGTTAAGGAATATGGTATTTTGCTTGTTAACAACAATGCCTTGTCTTTGTCTGTAGCTTTGCTATGTTCAGAGCTACTATTATATATTATAGATATAATTTCAGCATATCTAAGGATAAAACAGGGTCTGACAAATTTGTGTAAGCGTTAGAAGCCAGACTCATTTTTTTGAAGAGTCAGGAACAGACACACCCACTGAGATTAATATAAAATGGCCAAAAAATCTTTTCCTGGCATATGTCAGTCATTTTTAACCAATATTCCTAAAATAATAATACTAATTGACAAACAAAGCATGTCCATCATTTCTGCCTATGCATAAAGTATCCACTTATTTAGTAGGTATCTGTTCTGTCATCTCTGGTGTTTGGAGCTGATTAACTTAGAAAACCTTTGTAAAACGGTTTGGAGAGGAGAGAAGGGCTGCCGGCAATCTCAGCTTCCACGTAAAGAACTTTTAGCTAACTAAATATCTCAAAAACAATAACACTGACTGACAACAAAAAAATGCCAGCGTGTAGGCAGTTTTAGTGAATTAATTTTCTTATGCTAGAAGCTTTGACGTGACTCTCAGGTATCTTAATCTTTTTACCTTAAACCATACGTATTGTCTCGGCCACAATGATCCACACACCCTTTATAAAATTAATTGTTATGTCTTTTAAAAGTCAATTACCATCATTGTGCTACGTGTATTGTCTTGTATTTATTACCATTACACCCCCAATCACTTTACATATGGCAGTTTAGTAGAGACTAATCCTACACTAAAGCCAACTGAAAAGGGGGTTACACATATACACACACACTATATGGAGAAAAGAGACTTTGCTTTGTGCCGTGGGGCACAGTCATGTTGGAATACAAAAGTGCCTCTCAAATGCTCTACTGGGTGATTGGGCAAAAATCCCCACAGAAACACTCAAAAATCTTTTAAAGCCTTTTTAGAAGCTGTTATAGCTGCAAAGGGAGGGGGGGCAACTTCATATTAATGTCTATGTATTTAGAATGAGATGTCATAAAAGTCCCTGTTGGTGTAATGGTCAGGCATCACAATACTTTTGTCCATATAGTGTGTGTGTATATATATATATATATATATGTTTGCAGAGTAGTGTCAAATGACATAAACATTATAAGGATTGTCCCTCTATATTAATCCAATATAGCAGTTTAATCATGACAAAATGACAATAGCTACTAAGCATTGCTGAAAAGTAACAATTTAGTTATAATGTATCAGTCCCCTGGGTGTTCAAGCTTCTTCTATTGAAAAACGTCAGAACCTGCAACAGTAAAAATGACTCACTTGTGCAAGAAAATAGTTCAGGCTCAGCACGGCCCCTGTTTAACAGATTATTGGAATTGAGCAATGTGGGAAATGTCCTGCTCACTCTTTTTTTTTTTTTTATTTAAACTTGCCAAGGATAAGCGGATTTTTCGAGCCCCGCAAACACCAGTAAGATAACATCTAATTAACATAATACTACATACAATGGAAAGGCTGGGGCAAATAGGCAAACTTTTTCATAATGCATTGTCCGAATTAACAATGCTAGAACATGAGCAAATATTCCTTTTCGCAAAACAATTGTACGCTGTTCTACAATTTGACAAATTCACTAGAATTTAGGAGCAAAACAAATTTTGAGCAGAAGAAAGGATCATTACGTAGAGCCCGATGCAAACTTTACATAGACAAAAATTGGCCCTTATTCAACCGTTTTCTAGTCAGACAAATCTTTAACTCAGGGTCATGAAAAAATGAACACACATTAGATGGCAACTTTCCTTAAACTTTTGGCCAACTAGGCTGCCAAGAGTCACTCAAGTAGTCACATCAACATGTAAGTATGTACTGAGGACACCCAAGAGGTCACAGCAGAACCCATCCTATGGCTTCAGGGATAAAAGAAGGCCATTCTAAAAACAAAAAGATCTGAGATCTAAAAGGGGAAATGTCATGAGCGCTTTCAAGCAATGTGATGTCGCGCTGGTTGTTTCATATTGTTCCAAAACCTTTGTTTTTAATTTGAAAAGCAGGAGGTTGGTATTGCAATTATTCACAATATTTAAGTGATTTTCCATTTTGTTTTGAAAACAGTGCTTTGGAGAAATCCATAGTTTAAATGTAAAAGGTACAGTATGATGTTACTAGCATACATGCCCCTTTTTCTGTTTCCCCTCCTTTCTATCCTTCCCTTGAAACTCTATTATACCTTTGGCCCAACCACCTCCTCTTACAAGACTATTATCTCAGCTCACCTGACCCTATCATACTGGGAACGGGTAGCTATGGCCACTTGATGATTGCTGTTGGCTTCTCACCATGCCCATGGTGAGCTGCGGCCTGTACCCTGCAGAGGAGGAATGTGGGAGAAAACTAGGGACCTGGGCTGTAGCCTGGGCCATGCTCTTCAGTCCTTTTGAGGGTCTCTGTAGCCTACAGGAACCCTTTATTTTTTTTTATTTTTTTAAAAAGAAGTGTAAGAAACGGTTTGTAACTGTGGGGCAAACTGATCAACCAGAGTTCAGCAAGTACACTCTGATTGGACATTGCTTTAAGCCCTGCCGAGCATGACAATTCCAATGATGAACAAGACTGTTATATATTAGATAGTAGCAATAACCATAAAGGAGCAGCAGCCAAAGACAAGACAGTCTTGGCAATAGGAGAGAGAATTTAGCAGTGAAGTATAATCATGCGGTTTTTTTAATCTGTTATGACATTAACGTTACGTAGCTACAAAATATAGAAAATATGGGGAAGGGACAAGTCTCATTATGCTATTGCTTACCACAAAACTTTCTAAAGACATCTGTTAGGTAGTAGTAAGAGAAAAGGCCAGCATACAGATAAATGTTCTGATCTCACATGGTTTTAAAATAGAAAACACAACATCAGGAAAGCTGTTTTAAGGTGACACTGGCAACAAAACTATGGTGGTTGTTATTCTGAGATCCCTTAGAGTCATTAAACTGGCCTATCACCAAATGTGTATTAAAAGTACTTTGCAAGCACTTTAATATGCATGTAAGTAAAAATATAACCGATTCTTTTACTTTCACCGAGGTTGCAGTGCACCCACCTCTTCCTAGTCTGGTTGTTGTGCCACTTCTGGGTAAAGATGGTAATTTAAAAAAAGGTAACACTCAGGAATCATGTCTATTACAGTGCATACGACCGCTGAAGTCCCCCCCTTAAAGCAGGTCGGTCCCGTTTCCAAAATACTAGATTTTTCATTTGCGTAGACTATCTGTATTTAATAATGTTAACAGATTAAAAGAACCAATACACTTTATGTCTACACCAGCGGAGCAGCCATCTTCATTTCCTGTTTTCAGGACCAACATGATGTTTTCTCTCCATTACTAAATTCATGATGGCTGTTTAATGCTTTATGCAGTCTTCACAACGGTGGATTTGAAGGGAGAGTTCAGGACAACTGCTCAGTTAACGCTGGTAAATGTATTGTTTAGAAGTTTAAAAGCCAACAAACCCCAAAGTCAGAAATGGCAAGCAAACCAACAGTTAGAAAGAGAAACTGCATCTAACATAATAAATAAAACGTAAGCAAACCATTTAAAAAAACAAAAAAAGCACTTCCTTATAAATAAGCAGCACAAAGCAGTTTTCACAAGTTATTAATGGCTCTGTAAAGGGGAAGTTCCATTATATTTTTTTTGCTCCAACACCATGTTTTAGTTTTTCTTTTAGTTGACAATGCGGGCCGTCTCATGCTCAGTTTCTTAAAAGGATAGACAAGTTTGAAACTAAAGCGACGTTTATGACATCTGTTTCTTAAAGAACCGTAGATTCATTTTAAGTGGGACTCATGGGCAGATTCCATGATAAACAAAGCATGACTTTCCGCTCAAGTGCAGAAAGGTGGATATCGCAAACGGTTGGTGGGTTTAACAATATAACGGTTGAATTTCCGGAACCAAGCACCGCTACAGCCCGTTCAAAACAAGCTCAGGGATGTCAGTTGTCGCGCTCAGGAAGTTTTACATTGTTTCAGGCACAGCCGACAAGCTGTGAAATATACCGCTTTACATTTGTCTCAGTAAATCCAGAGTTTTCTTACGATTATACAGAATACAACACAAATTGTGGGTCATGGCAC
Source organism: Spea hammondii (assembly GCA_029215755.1). NCBI lineage: Eukaryota > Metazoa > Chordata > Amphibia > Anura > Pelobatidae > Spea > Spea hammondii. Next base: position 131,775,019 of record JARDYJ010000001.1, on the reverse strand, counting down.
GTGCCTTATCCAGTATTACCTTAAACGCCTCCAGGAAGAAACATGGAAGCTATGGCGTATTAGTAGGGACAGCGCCAAATTACAGAAACAAGCATTAAACCCTTAGCAAAGGGATGGCTTTATTACATTTAGATACTGCAGTTCTTATGATACTATAATATACATAAGAAAAGAAAAAAAAAACACCCTAAGCTGCAAACAGCGACATACAGTATTTTCCCTTTAATGAAAGTAAATAAACTTTAAAAAGATAAAATAAATTTTATTTTTTACATACTGCTACAATAGGTAAAATAATTTCTTTGGTGTAATTTAGGTAATTTAACAACACCTGTATGAATATTGAAAAGGTTTATAGAGCACATGGATATGGATTTATTTATTTTTTAAAAGAAAAGAGGAAAATTTAAACACTGACAGCACTGAAGCATTAAGCCATAAAAATTCAGCAATGATAATAAAAAATCCCAAAAAACTTTTACACAAGAGCTACAGCTAGCTAAAAGAAATCTAACTTGTTGAACTAGTCACTGTATTAATCTTTAGTACAGAGGAGGCATGCTGGATATGTATAACTAGCATTCTGATTTTAGGTCAAGAGAGGTCCAGGGCTCTTCACAGATGGTAGCGACATTACTTTCAGAACAGGGAGACAAAGGAGCATTGCACAAAATTCTCAAAAAGCCAACAACAGACAGAACTCAATAGCCATTTAAAAAAAATGCAATGGGATGAGTTTGAACAGGTACATAGCATTGTAGTTTGGATTGCAACAGACAATAGACTTTCTGGTGGTAGGAAGGGTTTTTTTTTTTGTTGTTTTTTTTTTAGAGGGGTTACACTACTTGCTATGAAACGTTACAATACATTGGTACTAGAGGATTATACATAACCCGTCCAAATTCTACAAAAAGTATTACTGGTCATCTTATAAACTACATGGCAAAACAAACTTCAGCTGTTTCCATGACCATGTGGAAGACAGAGTCGACCATTTTGCCAGTTTGTTTTCTTTGAGTCAGACTGTAAAACAGTTGGTGGATCAGAAATAAATGTGTTAATGTTTAGTAGAGGGCCTCCTGAGACACTGGCTGCCCTTGAGCAATACTAAACATTATAGGACTTTCCAGGCAGATCTAAGTTACATGTAAAAGGAAGTAACAGTCGGAAAGACCGACTTGCAGCTGGTAAAAAGTTATGTAATACCCAAGGACTAAACAGTCAACAAAGGAGAGCAATATAGACTATTGACACAGAGTTTAACCAGTAAAAGTATGCACACAGTTGGTGGATCTTAACCATCTCTCTTCAGTTGTAGACTTTGATCACATTCCCAGTGTCAATATCTGGCAATCATTTTAACCATTTCATAGCAAGTAGTGTCTGTTATAATACATATAGAAAATGGCTGTCTCCAGGTATCAATAGGCGAAGGCAGTCATTTAAGTCATATGTACGATCAGTGATATAGGGTCTTATTTATCCACATTTCACCCCTTGATCCCATAGTCTAGAAGGAGCCCCGTTATACAGCGTCTTTCTGAGGCTCGGGGGTTGTTGTCTGACTGTATGGCGGTGGAGGGCTGTCTTTGGCCGGCATGCGGATGGCCTCTTCATAGGAAGGAAGGAGCAGAGGGTTCTTCTCGGACCCAGGGACAACGATGAGAGCCAGGCCGTCCTGTTCGCCCTGTGGCGGGCCCACTCTGGTGATCAGGAAGCGGTAGTATGTCAGCACACAGCGGATCAGGTAGATCTTCAGCAGGAGGAACAGCATGGCCAGCACGATGAAAAGGACGGAGGACTTGGCTTCCACAGCTCGCTCCTGCGACTCCAAGCCAACAAGATAGGGCCTAGTACTGACCAGACGGAGCTCCGAGGGGAAGCGCACAAACAGGCCGCAGAAGAGCAGCAACGAGCCCAAGAAATCGATTATCTGAAAGGCCAGGAAGGGCAGCAGAAGACCCGCTCGCCGGCGCAAAACTCCGAACAGAAGGCACAGGCTCAAAACCAGCAACACGACGGCCAGCGAATACATAACCATCACAGGTCCGGGAGTGCCCCATGGGCCTTCACAAACCCCGCGGCACTTCACCACCTCCACGGTCTGCCACACCAGGGACTGCAGGCTGACGAACACGTAGTAAACGGCCACTCCTAAGACCACCGAGTGCACACTGAAGTATCCGCAGCAACGCGGGGGCTCCTGCGTCACCATTGTAAAACTTTGCCTACAACAACTTTTCCCCGTTTTGTCGTCGATCAGACTGAGCAAGAGCCGGAAGTGCAAATTCCTATATGCCGCGAGACCCCTCCCTCCTCAGGAAACGCGAGACCAGGTTTGACGACACGGACGTCACAGAGTTCTACACACAAGAGAGCTGTGTAGATATGTCTCTGCGGCAGAAGATTCATCTTCGGATATAGAGCATGAAATTGAAGCTCGTGAGGCATTTGTCTCTTACGTTTGAAACTCCAGCGTTTGGAAACATCTTGTGGAGATACGATGAGATCATCGCTGTTACTAGGAGAAAGTAGATGAAAATAGTAAATCTAATCCCCATAGGATCAAACCTCCTCATTCATAAAGAACATTTAATAGAATGTGTGTGTATATTTCATGGCAGCAAATTGTTCTTGGACATACAAAAGAAAAAATTCTGAACATTTTCAATAAGAGGGCTCAAAACATTTGGTTTTATCATTCATATACGCAGTGCTGTCATATTCAGCAGCCCTGTACAATGAGTAGGCACAATGCCTAATGATGCGCTTGTGACATATTGTTAACGTATTGATGCAACGCTGCCCCTTACCATGTGGTGGTTAATTACATTTGGGGTTTTGGTGGAAATATTTGTACCTAATATGCATGTTATTGCATTATTTTGCACTCCTTTTACTCCTGGCTGAGTTTTATAATTCCACAATGTTACGTTAACTCTCCTGAAAAGTCCACCAAAATTTGCTCTGCTGTATTTCCAGATTACTGAAATACCCCACACATGCGTCAACTTGCCAATTACCGTTTCCAAACCTTTTCTTTTTGCTGGCCCCAGGGGCGTAACTAGAAACCTCAGGGCCCCGGTGCGAGAATCTGTTTAGGCCCCCCCTAACCCATCTATCCCTTTCTCACTATCTCCCCTCTCCCTCCCTACCCCCCCTTCTCACGATCTACCCTCTCCCTCCCTACCCCCTTGTCACGATCTACCCTCTCCCTCCCTACCCCCTTCTCACGATCTACCCTCTCCCTCCCTAGCCCTTCTCACGATCTACCCTTTCCCTTTCGTCATATGCCGGCGCTCAGCGTGAAGCGCCTGCACCCGAGACAAACGCCTCACGCTTCCAACACTGCACTCTGGGCAGCGCTGAGGCAGGCGGCGGTGGCGGGAAGCAGAGGAGTCCTGGATTTCTGTCAGTCAGGGGGGCCCAAGAGGTGCCAAGCGGTCGTTTTCAGCAACCGCTCGGCACCCCTTGGGCCCCCCTGAATGGCAGAACTCCAGGGCCCGGTCGCATTCGCGACCCCGGTAGTTCCGCCACTGGCTGGCCCTATGTCTTATTTGGGACTGCCGACTCCAGTTTAAAATACCCCCTCCATGAAAGTATATATTTCTATAAAACAGACCACCTAGGCTATGTTTCTAGCTGGCCATAGCTAAAAGTTTCTGCACTTTTTTCACCAATGTGTGGTTTAGTATTTTTTTTGCACAGGTTATGTACAATAGCAGACAGATCCATCAAAACGCACTCCGATTACTCCGGATTACATAATAACCCACATGCATTGTTTTTTTTTTGTTTTCTTTGTCTTGTGTTGTGTTGTTGAAACTACAGGAGCAAAAATTAGCACAAAATATGCCTATATATTGGCTTTGGATCTGTTAGGAGGCCTATGTAGTATTTAGAACGGTTTACCCACCCTCTAGATCAAAATACCTTGCAAAATGCTATATTCTGTAAAGTAGACAATACAAGGTATGTCACTACCAGGGCCGGCCCTACAATGGAGCCGAGTGGGGCAATTGCCCAAGCGGTTTTTTTTGTTGTTTTTTTTTTAAGCGGAGGAGAGAGAGGGGCGGCAAGTGGTTTTCGCTTACCCGCTCGGCGCCTCTGTCTATTCTCTGCGAGCCCTCTAGCTCAGTCTCGGTGCCAGCTTGTAATGCTGAGCGCCGGAAGGGACGTCAATTTCCAGCGCTCAGCATTACAAGCCGGCACTGCGGCAGAGCAGGGAGACCTGCCGCAGGACTGTTTAACGGTAAGTACAAAGAGGGGAGGGTAGATAATGGTGTCTGCGAAGTTTAAAATAAAGACACACACCCCCAGCGTAGGCGGGGGGTGGCATTTTAAACTTCTCCCCAGGCGGCATTAAGTCTTGGGCCGGCCCTGGTCGCTAGAAGCATTTGGACACTTTTCATGTAGCCATTTGGCCACCAATCACTGCCAAATTTTACCATAACAACAATTTCGTGCACTTTGTTTCTTCTGTGTTGCGTACATTTTTTTTTGCACAGGTTATGTGTTACAGCAGAAAATCCAGCCAAACATCCTCAACTTTATCTCCGGATAAGAGAAATAAATACATGGCACAAGTGTAGATTATGTGTAGGTTATGTGCCAAATTTAAAAGAATCCCACATTTTTGTGGCCTTTGAACCAGTTGTGGGATTGTAGAAAGAAAGAGGACATTTAACAGCCATGCCCCAGTCAGGGTTAGGGCAGCACCCAAATTAAATATATTGCTGCTAATAATTGCTGCTAATAATTGCTGGTAATAATGTATTAAATTGTAGTTATTCATAGTTAAGCTTCGCCCCAACCTTTGTGGGCTATACCATTGTGTGCTTCTCCACTTTGACTTTATGTTTGTTGAATAAATCAGAACATGGTGTAATATGTCATCTGTTGTTGTTCATCTGAAGTTGTATTTACCTAGTTTTTAGACCTGCTAAGGAACAGATGTTATTGTATCCTGATATGGAAAACCATAGAATTCAAAGAGGATGTACTTTCTTTTTCACACGACTGTATATCTAACCTTTAAGATAGTACCCTGCAAAGATGTAATTTTTTTTCTAATAGAATCGCTGCCTCACTCTGTTGATCACAGTACATGCATGGAGGGACTGGCCAATATAAACGAGTGCTGCCCCCTCTGACAGGCCCAGTACACTCACAGAGTCTGATAGCCGGAATACAACATCATTTCCCAGCACACAGGCAGTGAGTGAGGGCCATGTGAGTGAGCTGTCATCAGCGGCTGGATGAGCCTTTCTTGAAAAAAGGAAGTAGGTAGGTGTGTGTATGTGGTTGTGTGAGTGACTGTGTGTGACTATGACTGTGTTTATGTGACTGTGTGTGGAGCTATATGAACACTTAAGAACAATTATTTTTTAGAAATAATCAACCAGATTCAGAACACAATAATCACAGAATAATAAAGGATGCCCATCAATTAATCACCTTTATATATATATATAAAGGCAAACAATGATTATGATAAGAGCAATTCATTTATCAAGGTTGATTAATATTAAACTGGGGCCAGTAATTTATTATAATCTGTAGCAGTTTTGTTTGTATTGCCAGGAAATTACATAAATTAAAAGGTGCTGTTCCATCTAACCTGCTGAATTTAACATTTGTAACACATTTCTAGAGCTGTTGAATACACAAGCCTTTGCCAGAAATAAATGGAATCATGCCTGTCCTGTTTTTATGTGATCAAATGTGAAGAACAGAATAAAATCACAAATCTGCTAAAGTTGTTTGCTTAATATACTGCAATTAAAGTGGAACTGTACAATTAAGAAAAGAAAATATTGTAAAAATTGTCAAACACAGGAAGAATTTATGAGACCTAAATAAGAGGTGTTTGGCTATTTTACATATACACTGTGAAGTATTTTCTTGGATGCAAGACAAAGCAAACCAGAAACAGACTTTAAAGGTCATACGGGGACATTCCCTACAATAGTGCAGTGATAAGCACATGTGTTACAGATGTTTGCCTTTTTTTGTAAGAAGCAGTGACCTCTCCTAAAATTATGTTTTTCATTTGCAATCAGGGACAGTTAGTCCCTGGCTCATCACGGTTGGAATGCCCAGGATAATAGACACTTGCTGCTATACACTTCTGTGACATTTGCCCTGCTTCGAAACAGAAGCACTACCTGAAGAATGGGAAGGGTGGGGGGTTCCTGCTGTCTTAGGATAAGAGCTTTGTCTAGACATGTTTCCAAAATAGTACTGCATTGAAACATTGACTCAGGGAAAAAAAGCTTTAGCTAGTGAAAACTTATTATTGGTTTGTTTGGAGCAGATTTTCATTTCCTCATATATATTAGTAGGAGTGGTACTATCTTAAAGTTTTTATTACATATAGTTTTAAGTTAATATTCTATAGTTAGGGTGATGGGAGTTAGTGGGGAATTAGTTACATAGGGTTAGGTAAGAGTGGTACTACCTTATAAGCACCTTAAGGTTTTTATTACATATACTTTTAAGTTAATATTCTATAGTTAACGTGGGAGTTAGTTAGATAGGGTTAGATTTAAGGTTGGGTAGTGGTTCAAAAAACAAAACATAACAAAATTGGAAAATAAGTGATATATATTATATAGTTTCCAACAGAGCAGGTTAACAAAAATATTATAGAATAGATTATATTTATATAGAATATAAAGTCTTGCATCTATTAATACAGTTAAAAAATCCCTACATTTGTGTGGGTTCACTAAATGAGGAAGAATTCCTCTGGTCCTTTAGGTGAAAAGCTGGCTAAGGGGTTAAAGATGAGCCCCCCTCCCCCAATAAAGCTTTTGCTAAGGGCCATCCCAAAAAACTACAGCGTGTCACATGGAACTGCACCTTTAGGAAAAATACTTTCATAAATCAGCCACTAGGCAAACATGACTTTCTGATACATACAATTCCCGACAAAAAAATGAAGCACAGGAAAAGTGACTTGGTTTATTTTACCGAACAGAGGAACTGATTTCATTACTTTCCCCAGAAATTAGGAAATGTTTTTGTTATACAGTATGTCACGTGGCAGTCTGATTTCTGAAATGCCAGGATTAATCAAGGTTCTATATGCAGGCTGACAAGCACAAGCCATAAAAATTTCCTAAACTGCACCAAGGAAAGTACATTTGATTCAGTAGCGCTATCCAACACTCTAAGTATCAGGAAGGATGCAGGAGCGATGACTTATAATAGAAGCCCTGGACCGGACTGGCAATCTGGCACATCAACAAATGCCCAGAAGGCTGTTGGCCAACAGCTCTCCATACTCACCTGATCTGCCACTCTAGTGTACGGCCACCAGCTGGACATGCCTGACCACACCCTGCATGAGCATGGAAACATAATACATGGCCCCTCACCTACGTCATTTGTCAGTTGATTATGAGGAACAGCTTACTTCTTTCAAGACTATTCACTCAAGGTTGAGTTGACAGGGGAATTGTGGTTTTAACTACTTAACTTCGCTATTCATTATGAAGAGAGAACCCAAGTGAGCTTGGGCTACAGGAAGAGCTTGGCAGATCTCAAATAAATGTATGCATAAAGTTATGCATTCTACAGAGCCAGTTCAGAAATTCTTGTTGGCAAAATCTACCAGTGTTGGCCCTTTGTAATCAAATGAGGGAGTTGGAACCAAACTCTCCTGTCAACTCTCCGTTTAGACCACTGTTTCCTTTTCGATTATAGTGGTATAGTGGGGTCTATATCTTTCTTCACCTTCAACCAACCATCGACTTAGGTTGCCCAACAAGAGAGTCTCCAGTGAACTTGAGGGTTTTTCCATGTGTTTTGCTCAAGGCATCATTAACTACAGTACTACATAACTGGGCCACTGTAGTACTTGTTTGTACCAATAGATGGCAGCAAAGACCAACTTGATAAATCTCATGGCACCGAGTGGAATTCCTAAAATGTAAAAGTAGAGACCATAAATCATAGAAAACAGATTTATATTTCTGGCATTGATGAGCTCTTTTATAGTAAAGGTCAAGCCACAGGAGGCATTTAGTGTCCCAGTGCTAGCGAGGTTAGCAGGGTATGGGAGTACATTTGATGTGCTGTTTGTATGTATTGTAGGCATTCATTGTACATTGTTTGTATCTGTTGCACAGGTGAGATGCATTTAGGTCTATTCACTAAAGTTCACAGGTGAGTCACAGTTTCAACTTCATTACACATGGAGCTGGCCCTTAATGTATAATGCATAATGTCATTGGAAATGACTACTCTAATGAATAAACCCCTAGGTGTGCAGGCCCCACATGACTAATGCACATTATATGGTGTCATTGACCGTTTAAGTACCAGATAGGTATAAATGATGTATATAAAAGAACACCACAATGAGAGAATAAGTATTAGATAAGTTATGACCCATATTTTGATATTGGAACATCAGTTTTTAGACTACCATTTGTGAAAGGGAAACATCATAGCTGCACCACCATAGGCAGTACATCAAACACACACACACTATATATATATATATATCAAACGGAAAAATAGCACTTTTTTCATAAAATTGAAGTTTCAGTCCCTCACATGGCCATTGAATGCAGTCTAAGGCCTCTGTAGGGTAAGTGGGCCATTTGGAGCGATCTCTTCTCTAACCAGCCCATTGAGCAGCAGTTCACTATGAGGCCTGATCACCCAACCCCTCTGGTTTTGCGGCAGGAAGACTGCTGCCCTAGGCCCATACGTTAGTGTCGCTGCTGCTGCTGCTGCATGTTCCATAATTCTGTGTCTGGCAGACGGGACTGGAATGGGGTAATCGCGGGATAGCTGGGAGATCTTCTCATTTGCCTGCACAGATCTCTCTTCTCCTATTCCCGTACATTCCTTTACATTGCTATGTTCTTAGTGTTGGGGTACCACATCCAGTGGCATAAAACTAAATGCAGGTACTCTGAGTTTCAGTGAGTTTACACTTGCTTGTGTACTTTTAGACAAACCCCAAGTAAATAATACGTTGCTGAACATCTTGTTCATGGTTTGGCAATAAATAATTAAAGACGCCATTAGCCGCAGTCACTTCACCTTTGTGCGCACAAGAGCCCCACTGCACAGGCTTACATTATACCAATGAGGACATTATAGCATGACTCCCAGCCGCACGCTTTACTGCAGAACCACGTAAAAGAGAAGCGGGTGCCAGTAGACATATATTACCACTATTACAATGTTTCCTAATTCTCTATATAAATCTATAGCTTCACCTCAATACAGAATACCCGTAGAAAAAATATTGCATGCGCCTAAAAAAATACAACAGTTAATATATAAAGAACAATTATTTATATCCGTATGGTGGCCGGAGGCAAGGATTTGGCTCTCTATTGTGTACTACGGCCCTAGAGAAGTTTGAAAGACCTGTTGCCTGAGCTATTTTTGCCCCAAAGCCCAAAAATTGGACTAGACTATATGTTTTATGAATTAGCCTATATGTTTATTGTGCGAAAACACTTTCTATGCACAGTTTATAGTTTGATTTAGAAACTCCATAATGTACATTGCATGTTTATCACATCTTTGCTGTTTTTTATATGACTGGCTGAGCATATTGGGAGTGGAACTGGTTGAACATTTATCTGAAGGCACATTTCCCCAGGCATATATCAGCTATGCAGTGTTAAGGAAGAGGAGTCTGGTACCGGGATGTGAGATGCTATATACGAGTTATTTTCAGGCTGGGGGTGGGATTATAGTGGAAGGGAGGGAGTGGAAGTGACTGAGTGGTGTGTGGAGGAGGGAGGAGGCTTTTGTATACAGGTGGGGTTAGATCTTGAGTAAAGGGGCTGCTAACATGCTCTGCTCTGGTGCCTGCTTCTGGAATCCAGGGCTTGGATACAAAGACTCATTCTGTACCAGTTTCCATTCAAACTTACCCAACGTGTCCTCCTAGCGGCTTTCCAGTTCACTCCCAGTCCAGAGCACTAATTTCCAGTTAAATTAGTACTGGGTTTACCGCAGTTATTTACCCCATCAGGGATTCGCCTTTCGTAGTTCTAACCAGTGTGGATCTCTCTGTACGCTGGTTCCGGTCCAAGGGGATCTCTCTGTACTGGTTCCGAGTAAGTGGATCTGTGTGTGTGAAGTGACTCTCATCTGGTTGATACTCCTGACTCTGGGCTGGTTTTAGTGGATCGGCTTCAGGAGGGAAGGCAGGTGAAAGGTAAGTGTTCGCAGAAGCTCTGTGGGTCTCATTCATTGCCGGCTGCTGTCTCAAGCAGCGATCTATATGTCTTTTTCAGGCTTTGATGTTTTCTATTATTTTGTTTGCTTTCTTTTTGTTTTGATCGTCTTGTGAATAACTGTTACATTCATACACGGCAACTTTCTAAATGAGCTGACCCTGAGAGTCTTCCAATATTAACCCCTCTAATCATGCAGATTCTCATCAGCTGTGTTAACTCGGAAACGTGCTAATTGAAACCTTGATTTGTGATAATTTAAAGAGACAAGCAAGCAACATCACACATTGCTAGCAAAATCACTAATTAGGAGTCTTAGTTAAAATCAGATCAGAGTCATCTTCAGATTGTGTGATCCTGAGATTTTGCCCCTTCACCTTGAGTTTGAAGCCCAAAACCACAAAACCCTGAGGGGTCGAATTCCCAGGTATTGTTATATTTCTGGAACTCAGGAGGGTGATCGCTTTAGCTTGCAGGGTTACAGGAGGTGGAAGATTTACTGAAGTGCCTCCGAAGTTGATGGGTGAAATATTATTAGGGATGTAGAACTGGAATACGTCTGTAGTGCATATTGATTTTTGGCAAAAATAGTCAATAGCGCAGCTAACAGAATTACAAAAATATTTCCTAAGAATGTTGAAAGCCATGAACATGTTGGCCATCATTCAATGGTATATTTGTCCCCCATAGCTTGTCTTTTTCTGAGGCAGACCATCTTTGCTATAATGTTATGCATTTCTGTTCATAACTAAAAAGAATGCATTGTTGCCGCGATGAAAGCAACCAATCCCTTCATTTTTCAAATGAAAGGCATCATAAACCTGGTATGATGTGCTGAATAGCTTTGTATGTTACTGAGGTCAATAAAGTAGAGAAATTATAGAAGATATAAAAAAGCTGTATAAAATGAAATATCTTATTTGGGTGAATATCACAGCATTTATGAAGTACCAGAGCCAATGCTGGTGGAAAATATGTCTCCAGTTTTAAAAACTTTTTTGACATCAGCTGTTTATATGGTGAATACCCTGCTCTTAGGGTGAGAAAATTAACATTTTCTTTTCAGGACACCTGTACATGTTACATGTTGCTGACCAGTATGTATACTAAGAGAATCAATTACTAAATTACATTATACACTACTTGTTATGTCCTGTTTACTCATTGTACGGCGCTACGGAATTTGATGGCGCTATATAAAATAATAATAGAATTTGTGTGTTGAAAAAGGTGTGATGGTGTTTGTGGGAGTGCATGTGTCCAGTTGTAAGCACACGGATCAGCACAGGCAGCCCACCTTGACCTATATTGTATGCGGCTGCCTAATGTTGATCCCTGGGATACCCTTACCCTTAACTGGGTAAATGCACTCCCACCCCATCATATTTTGTGTTTTAAATTATTTCAAGAGTCCAAGTTGTGAGTAAGAAGGAACATTAGCTTCCACGAGCCAGTCCCTGGAGATTTGATGGGATGATCTAAGAGCTGCACACAGTAAAGGGTGGTGGTGGCTCTGTGAACCTGTTAGACACTAGATTTGAAGCACTGTGTGATACGATATACGTGTATGTAGCATTCTCACCTGTCACAGATACGTAAGCCTGGTACTGAGATGTGAGGCATTAATGGACTTCTGGGACTCTGTGAGCAGGCAAACTAAGCGGTCCTGATTATTTGCACACCAGGCTATTCCCTTTTCATGATGCCGGGTCTGGGCAAGTGGAGAGCATGGATGGTCACACGTGGATGAAGGTGGCCTCTTGGCTTTTCTGTGGAACTCCAAGCAAGCAGTTTTTAGGTTAAATTAGATGTTTGAAACTTGGTTCATTTGTTCCAAACATCATAAATGAGGGTAATCTCTGTGTAATTATTTTGCATAATATATGATGGCACTATATAAAACCATAATTAATAATAATACAACTGTATTTTCTAATAAAAACAAGATTAGGGATTCTTTACCTTTTGTCACATCATGCTATTAAATTTGTTCTTGCGTAAGTTATTTTTTATTTTATTTATTTTTTAATGATTAAGAAGTGCAATTTACTCCCTAGAATATGTTTATCCATTTGTTTTTAACATTACAAAGATATTTCATCCCTGGTGTTTACTTGCAAATAAAGTCGTAATGAAGCAAATCTCACAGAAGGTAACCATATGAAGCTCTGTTTGATAAATTGTATCAATTAAACTATAGAAAAATTAGGTCACATTACATTTATTTATATAGCGCCAGCAGATTCCGTAGTGCTGTTATATACAATAAGGGTAATTCACTAAAGAGTTGTGATTTCAGCTCTCTCATGATTCCGTTTTTCAGTGTGAAGGGCTGAGCTGGCCCTGTATCACCAATAGTTTAAGGAAACTAAAGAAATTTCATCTGTTGCGCTATACATTATACAGGGCCAAACAAGCTCTTGATGCAGCAGAAACTCACTCTGTGTTGGCTCTTCCTATGTATAATGAGGTGATGGAACTGAAATGCAACCCGACTGCGAAGTGTTCGGTCAACTTTAGTGAATTGGCCCAAATGTGAAGGAAGCTGGATGTGTGGGAAAGAGCTGCGTTTAAGTTAAGAACTGGAAGTGGGAGCACTGATGTAATGATTAACTTGTAATTTTTACTGTTTAGTGTGACAAGTTCCTGATTCCATTTGTATGTGTTTAAACTAGTTGATGTTTGTCTCCGCTTGACTTTATCCTATGTCTGCCTTGCATTTAATTGTGTTAACAATTCCATTGTTTATATGTTGATCCTGCTCAGTGTGACATCACTTCTCCCCTTCCTGTAACATGCCTATTATATACGACGCAGATCTTGGTGACCTTCAAGGTTCAACTGTGTTAATTGAGGGTCTCACCCAGCCTCTGCAGTAGCATAATCTGTTCTGCTGGTCTGATGAATGCTATTGGTCAAAAATGCCAGAATTTATATTAGATACATTTTCTAGCTCTGTACAGGCTGCCAGAAGCAATATTATGAAAATGGGTGCACGTTTAACAAGTTTTTCACAGGAAAATGCACTGTGCGAAGCTGAGTTTTTCAGCTGGTTACTCTGTAGAAGAGACAGTTAGGTTGTCAAGTTAATATACAAACAAATGCTAATGCACATCTTGCTGACCGAAATCTAAAAAATATATCTGTCAGCTAAGCACTTTGTCTAGATATTCACTTAAACGGAAGTATTGACTCTGTAAGGGTTACGTCACGGAAAACCCTTTGACCTTCTTCCATACAGTGGCTATCGCCTCTCTCCAGTTTTCCAAACATTCATTCTTTTTACTTCCAGTAATACAATTACCTATTCAAGTCTCCTCCAACAGCACTCTCTGCTGCCACTTTTAATATACATTTGTTTTGGTGAAAAAAATTGAAAATTAAGTATATTACGTGTTTTTTTTTTTTTTTTTTTTTTTTTTTTAGGGGAAACAGTCTCAACATAAGTAAATTCTTTAATTAACCTGTAGCATACGATTTGCAAGTCACTGTAAAAAATTTTTTAATACTTAATCTTAATGTACATTATATGACCATCACACCTATTTGAGCTTGTTGGCCATCCCGTTCCAAAGCCACAGGCAATAATATGGAGTTGCCCACCACCACAACCACCACCCTTTTTAGCTATAACAGCCTGTCTTGGGAAGACATTCCATAAGATTTTGTAACATGGGAATTTGTGCCATTTCAGCTACAAGAGCATTTGTGAGGTCAGGCACTGATGTTGGACGAGAATGCCTGGCTCACTCTTGGGATTCTTATTTATCCCAAAGGTGTTCGATGGGGTTTAGGTGAGGCACAGAGCCAAGTTCTTCCACCTCAAACTGGTTCAACCATATCTTTATGGAGGCACAGTCATGCTGGAATAGGAAAGAGTCTTCCCTAAACAGAGTTGGAAGTATACCATTGTTCAAAATGTTGTGGTATGCTGAAGCATTAAGATTTCCCTTCTCTGGAAGGAGAGGGCCTAGCCCAAACATTGAACTTTTCAGCCCCAGACTATTATCTCTAATCCATCAAACTTTACAGTAGGCACTAGGCATTCCGGTAGGTAGCGTTCGCCTGGCATCCACCAAACCCAGAATCATCCATCAGACTTCCAGGTAGTGAAGCGTGATTCATCACTCCAGAGAAAGTGCTTCCACTAAGTTATGGTGCTATGAAATGTTGGGTATAAATATAGCACAGGGCAGGGGGAATGATGTTTCTTACGATGCATTTGGATACAAAAAATGTTCAATTCAGCAGAGCAGCTGTAACGGCACCTTTTAATCCTTTGTGTGACACATTTTTCCCTGTGGAGGCCAGGCCAATTTTTATAGTTATAGTTATGTGGCAGCCTTAAAATAAGTTTTCCCTTGGCAATATATAAAACAACCTGTATATGTTTTAAGTTATTATATTATTTAAGCGGTACTCATAGATACGTAGTAAAGTAAGTGCATCCCTTTTATCCTAATGGTAACCATACAAAAATTTGCTTGGGTTTTCCAATTATATCCCATAGATGCCAAACCAAATAGTAAATGTAACTAAAACAAAATTTACTTAATAGAGAGTCTGTATTTTCATCTACATGATTTTCATGTGCAAACTTATCATAGGGTGGGTATAGGTTTGCTAAAGAAACAAAATATAGGTAGCAGATTTCTCCTGGTACACCGCAAGCTTGGTGGAGAGCATGACCCTGTGTGCCCCTAGGGAATAGACGTGCGCTTATAATTCCTACCTCTCTGTTTAATTTCAATTAACACCACAATTTTCAAGTTGTAGTTTTCATTTATGCTCCTTTGTATTCTCAAATGTTGTTGGTACCTGTTTCTCTTGTTTTTAAGTAGTAATTTAGAGAAATAATGTTACTTGTACAAAACAACTCAAACATTGGTTGGTAGAGGCTTGTGATGATGCAACGCCTACTTGTTTCATTTTTGTTTTATCTTTTGTTTTATTGGTACCTTTCTGGGTGGGATTCATTTTGCAACAAAATGAAGCACCAAAAAGAGTAGTTTCATAGTCAATAGACATGAGACTCAGGGTATTTTGTATCCTTTGGCTGTCCCTCCCACCCAACTGGCTAAATCAACTATTACAAGTAAGATGCGCAACATTTGGATATACCCAAGCCTGAGACACCAGAGATATTAACTTCATGGCCCTGAACAATCTTAAGACTGTTTGTTAGCTATATTTTCCATGGTTGTTCTTTTAGAATCACTCTAATGGTGAGACACTCTGAAGAGCCTCTTGGTTCTGCCGCATTAAGCTTTATAACTTGTGTGTCTTTGGCATTATCATATGCTAAGAAATAGGCATCACCGCCTCTTTTTTGATGGCCAAAATGTATTTAAATTTGTAGAACTGACAGCTGGCTCAGGACAACACAATAGTTGCAGTGCCAACAAGGGTTTTAGGGCATTACCTTGCAACCCGTCTGTAGATTCCTGCGTGCTCCTCATTAGGCTAGCTGGGAACCTAATACTGTAACGGAATAATACTATACTTCTGTACTGTCATCTTCCATGTCTTAAAATGTATGCTTAACTAATGAAGTTTATCGATTCAAAAAGTTAATGGTTCTTTTGTGATTTGTCAAATCCCAATAGCAACAATGACAACTAAAAAGGTGATCATTTCTAATCTCTTAAGGTACCGTATAATGAAAGGTATAGTTTAAAGATTTTTGTGAGTACTTTTAATATGCATTTTTAACTTGCCTTATACAGAACGAACACCTTCACCGTGATACAATTCACAACAACTGATTGACTATGGCAGCCAATCGGTGGCAGCCCAATACAAAATGCGTAAATAAAAAAAGCAAAAACATTTCTACTGTTCTGTTTCTTTTCTAACACTAGTATATAAAACATTCCTTTAAATGTAGAAAAATGTTACTGTTTATGAACTATAAAAATTCCTGTTATGGATTCAAGTCCCAGCTTGCACATAATCCACTGCTTTTAAATACAGTATAAATTACTATTGCTTAACCCTGTCCCTCCTGGAAAGGAGCCGAGTGCAGCAAATTTTAGGCAATTATGTCTGGCACTTAGAGGCAGTAAAACTTCATATAGTTAATTGCTTGTTCTACGTGTGTATCTGGATTGTGTCAGAATTAACTGACCCAGAGACCTTTGATGAACCCTGATAGAATTGGAATTTCAAAGTAGTTTTTTTTTTTTTTTTTTTTTTCCCCATTGGATAATGTCCCTGCTTAAAAAAGACACTTCATGGTCCCAGGAAGGCTCCTTAACAATGAATGTACTTTCATATGCGTTCATTTCACCTGCTCGAAGCGGTCATTCAGCGGCAGGAAAGCACCCCCCCAATTAAATCAATAGCAGCAATATCTACCCATGCTCCTCTGAGAATTCTGCATGGAAATTGTTGCTATTGATTTAATTGGGAGCGATTTCCTGCCACTGATTGGCTGCTTGATTTTTCATTTTCTCAAAGTATTTTCTGATAAAATGGAACATGCCAGTCAAACAATAAAGATATGTATACTGTGCCAGACAGCTTCTACGAAAGCTGGTCCAATTCCCCTAGTATCTCAACTAGTATAAAAAACAAAATGTAAAATGACTCGGATCGCTAACCCACACTGCCAGACAAAATGTATCTTGTGCTGGTAGCTGGTGGATTAATGCGGCACTGAAAGGGATACACCAGCCATCATATGCACTTTAATTACAGAGGATGTCCGTTATGAAATTTTAATGCATTAGGCCATTAATGGTTAAAAGGGGTGAATAACATATGTTATTACATGTTAAGTGTGGTCAGATGGAATGTCTACTGATTGGTAAGATGCTCCTAACACTGGTGGCTTTTTTTGAATTCAGTACCTAAAAGCTGATCCCTGAACTATGGTCAGTCTATCCTTTGTTTTCTTAATAATGGTTGTCGAACGCGCGCCGGCTATCTCGTGGTCCGTCCCAGGGAAATTTGAACTGGTGCCGCTCAGGGTTCCCACGGCTGATCGCGTCACTTTTTGGACAGGATATCCTCAGGCCCCGGAGCTATCCATCGGTACCCCGGGATATGCAACCAGGCAAAGGGGCATATGGGGGGATCCTGCGGTATCACCCAAGCATTTGCCAAAAGGATACCATGAAATCTTAAATCGACCACACAGCATTAAAGCGCATATGATAGCTGGAGTGCCCCTTTAAGTTACCGATGGGTTAGTGGTACCATCTTAGTGATCGCTCTGCTAGCTTTGAGCATAGAACTAACCCAATATCATAATTGTTGCAAATGCAGGGACTGGTGGTTTCCTGATAGGAAATGTATGTTTGTCTAGCAATCTCCTAGTGACAAAATCAGCAGGAGAGTCAGAATTGCTTTGTCACGATGTCTTAAAAAAAAGCACGCCTAATGTGGTACAATACTTCTGCATCATTCTCTCCTGCACACACCAGAGGTGTAATTATTAGTGTCTCTTGTATCATACTCTTTGTGTAAGCATGTTATGTTCCATATTGTGTTATTGTGGGTAGTAACAAATAGCTATAAAAAGACCAAGGAAGACTGCATGTCTTCTTACATATTGTCTGAACATTTTCAATAAAAGAACAAAAAGGATCAAAAATGCATTTTCTGCCAAAATAGGTTGGACAGGAAGACCTATTTGCCTTACGCTCTGCTATAAACTGCTTTAATTTTTTATTGTTATACAGTTTCATTTTTTACGTTGTATGGAGTTATGATGAAGTACTTATTTAAACCCTCTGTATACACAGCTGGAATGCTTTGGCACTCCGTACTGTACTATAGGTATGACATCACTGTTTGCATATTCCAGCATAGATTTGGAAACAGGTGGTGATAAAATAAACAAATGTTCTCTGTTCCACTGTTCCCCCTTGCTTCTAGGTACCAGATATTCACAATTTCAGTGTTCGGTCACCTTACTGAGACTGTCCCCATTTATTATATACCGTATATCTGCAAAAAATAGTTCCCCCAGTATATTATGTTTCTAAGAAACCAGATATGTTGCTTTAAATGGTTTAAATGCTATATAATCATACCTAGGAGCTTTCCTGAGTCCTGAGACTCTTGCAAAGATTTCATGTAGAGACGCCGAATGTGTTAAGAAAAGGGCTCTAATAGCGGCCCTCATGGACTCAATACCTTGTGATTGCTTAAACTAAACTTTGCGTTACCTGCATTTTAAGCAGGGATACCAACCATAATATACTGGTAGCAAAAGCACCAATTGCGAGTCCTTGGATATGATCACATCGTGTAGACCCTAAGAATCTATCCCTTTATCCTGAGACACTAAGACTGGGACAAAAACACTGGAAAAAATCCCCAGGCTCAAACCTTAGAGATATAAAATATCTACCATAATCTGTCATAAAAACGCCGGACAAAACACTTATCACATTTAAATAATATGTTAGAATTGTGAGTGATATGACTGGTGATGTCATTTGAAGCATCCACAAGCAGTTTAGTCCTTGCAGTGTCCTATTAGTGGAAACATTCTATCCATTACAGTAAGATTTCCCAAAAACCTGCATCTCTCATTTCATCTTCAGTTCCTATTTGAACTACTAAATTCTGGTGTACCCCTATACCACAATTTTTTTTCTTTCTTCATTGGAAATGGCCAGTTTGTTACTATTGTATTATCAGTTATAAGACACTAGCATATTTGGTCCAATGCTATCCATGGGGATGAGCTTAACATTTAAAATTTTTACGTTTTTGGTTCATGCATCTTCTGTTCTGCACCTACAATCAGGGAATCTGAAGGAATGTTTAATGAACAGTTACTGAGTTGTGTGACCGAAATATAATGCTGATTAGCTGTCTCACTTACCCATCTTAATTTTCAATGTGGGGGAAATTCCAGCCT
The DNA here is from genome assembly GCA_029215755.1 of Spea hammondii. Lineage (NCBI taxonomy): Eukaryota > Metazoa > Chordata > Amphibia > Anura > Pelobatidae > Spea > Spea hammondii. Next base: position 131,755,930 of record JARDYJ010000001.1, on the reverse strand, counting down.
ACTAGTGCCCTGCAGCGTGTTTCTATGTGACACACTGTCATTCTTCCTTTTCAGCTCCTAGGGAAAATGTATTGAAATCCTTAACGGTGTACACCTAATGGATATGCTCATGCATGAGACAAGGTGAGGCAGCATGAAACTCTACTTGCAGGGACGGGTCAAGGTCAGGTGGGGCCCTGGGTCAATGCTGTTACAAGGAGCTTCCTCCAGAGAGATATATATATATATATATATATATATATATATATATATATTTATTTATACTCCTGGAGTCTCCAGGCTGCATACAACATTAGGGAGGGGAAGTTTTTTTGTTTGTTTTTTCTTTTTGCAAAGCTACATAACCGCTAACTGAATGTCTGCACGTAACCAAACAGTCATCAGGTGAGATAGTAAAAAAGGAACAAAAAGTGCAACAAGCACAAGCTCATGCATTCCTACAGAGATATCCCCACATAAACACACTCAAACCTACATAGACACGGACTACCATAAACCCAGCTCCTACCTACAGAGTATCTCTCTTGCTGCAGGCTGCTAGTCTGAGAGATCCTCGCACAGTAACCACAATTCTTGCCTTTTCCATACAAACAGAGAGCCATGAAGCTTCCACTTATTGACTGCAACATATGACTAAAAGGGAGCTTCTTGACTTACAATGCAGCAAGTGGGGGCTATTTACCACCAGGGGCCCTGGGGCAGTTGTCCTATTGTTAGCACCTGGCTACTTGTTTTAAGAGAAACGGTGGTCAGTAAATGGCAACCTGTTACCAACATAGTTTTTAGCATCAACAGACTAATATATATCTGTATGTTTTTATTTCTAGTATGTATTAGTGTAATAGCTTTTATGGTTACTGTAAAGGTTAGACACTATTTTATCGTTAAGAAGACAAACGGCAAACAATACAGTTTGAAAAACACATTGTGTGGAAAAAGTCTTGGGCGTTCTCACTATTGTGCACCATCCTCCTATCACTGTTGATCATTAAAAGAATCCATAAATAAACAACTTATTAAAGTGAGTTTTAATGCAAACTCTATTTAGCCTATTTCGTGCATTTGTACGAATCGACGAAAACAAAGGCGATCTCTGATGAAAACAAACTGCAAAAGTTGTGAAAGTTTGTCATGATTCTTCCATTCATCACCATTACAAGCCGTTTTTTGCACTCATTGATGAGGTAAAGTGGAAGGAACTGTGCATTGGAGGGTACATATCATTGACTGATAGGTAGAAGTAGCCAAAATAACAGGAGGTGGTCTCATTTATGACAATGACTGTGATTGATGGGCCCAACAACCTTTTCCATTCTGGCCAATCAGCATTTACAAGGAGAAGGGAAAAGCATCAGTGGTGTGTGCAGATGTTCAAAAAATCAAAAAAGACCCCTGGGCCGAACAGCCTTTACTGCCCATGCTCCATCTTCTAAATCAGAACCAATAGTTGTGTACAGAGACACATTTACCTTTCAGCGCTGCCCTAGGCCTAATCCAGAACAGGTCTGTCCCCCCTCCGCCATGTCACTGTCCTTCCTAGTCGGCGTCTGTGTTCTCCACCCCCCCCCCCGACTACTCTGTACCAATGTCTTTTAACGAAAGGATTATTGTATTTTTAGAACCTTTCCTTTGTCTGTTTCGAACTTCCTTGTTTTTAGTTTCACTGAGTAAAGTTAAATCTGTTTTGTAATACTGCCAGATACTTGCAGAGTTTGCAGGGCCACCCAAGGCCACAATCACGGTTTGTAAAATACTTGGCCTTGTGCCTTCACTCCCCCCCCCCCAAACCCCCCCCCCAAAACCTTGAGGTCTTGGAAGAGTTGCGTATAGTAATTAGTGATGCCAATCCTGTCCCTGCATCTCGGTAATCATTGCCTTTCTATACAACACGAGGCTGCTTTGAACACGCTATATAATCACTGCAGGGTGGGATTTGTAAACCAAGAAACAAAATGATCCAACATGAAGCCACATCACCGGGCTTTCATTACAAACTATAAGGGAACCAGTGCTGACTGACATCATTTCAGGACAGTAGAAGACACTCTGTCACCTCTGGAGCTTTCAAATACATCCAGCTGTTAAATAAGGTTGGTTGTGGATTCCTGTCCATTATTACTGGCGTCCTACAGTATATGGGATCTATAAACTCTTATTAGATGTCCTGTTGTTTAGGGGAGCAATTTGCATCTGCTATTCAGCAAACCTTGGGCCACATCAATATACATAATGTGAAGGGAAAGCGGAGAATCACTCTAAGCAGTTAATGTAGCCAAATGTCTTTGATATTACAAAATGGCATGCGATAGATGCTTTCATGTATAAAAAAAAAAATACATACATAGATATAGATATATATATATATATATATATATATATATATATATATTTGTGTCTATATACTAATAAAATGTTTGTATAGAGTTTTTGTTTATAAGTAATAAAAGGTCATCTACTGCATTGACAGTATTGACATCTCCCAAAGAAATAAAAAGCTTTGTTGCTGGCTTGATTAATTTTAGGGAGTCTTTAGTTATTTATAAGTTAACAAATAAGTATTCATGCTTGGTGTTCACATCCCCTAAATGATGTAGTATATGGATATAGGAATATATCAAGCACATTAATAATAAGGCAAATTTATTGCCTTCAATCAGAAGATCTTCCTACTGCTCGCAAAAGGAGAACAGTGGCGGCAGAACAGTGCCAGAAAATCAGTAATGTCCTGTGAAAACTGGGACAGTCAGGAGGTGTGAGTTTTCCCTATGGCAATCCTGCTACTTTTCACTATTGATCCACTTATCCAGCTTTTCAGTAACAGAATGGCTCAGTCATAATCACCGTCGCAGTGACTTATGAAAGTCTATGGAGCAAGGAATGTAATTGGACAAGCAGAGCTTTAGCATTGTCATAAACAGCTCACTGTCGTGATTGAGCAGAAAGAGAATATCAAAAGCCTACAATGGCAAACTCCTGGAGTTCAATGTATCAATGCTGACCGACATTACTGCATACAGCACTGGGTTTTATGCTCAAATGAAAATATACATGGTTCCGTGGGATTCCCCTTTGAGGCCACGTACGCTATGATTTAGACCGGTTACCATTACCTCTTTTTAATTTTTAGTTCTTCTCTTTTTGTGGTATTATACTTTCATTTTAACATCTCGTGTTTTCTCTATATGTGTATTGCCAAACACATGCATGTCCTGTTTATCAGTCACTAAGATTGTTAATTGTTTACCCTGCTGGGCTTTTACCATTTATATAACTTAAAATGTCACTCATAGTACTGTTCTATGCCCAGACTTACTAACTTTTGCATCCCTGATAGAAGTCAATTATATTCCTCTTGGAATTCTCAGAAAAATATGCATACTTTGGTAGATACAGCTTACTTTCATATGCCTCGGCTAATTAATTAACAGCACGATCCTCCCTGTGAGTATTGGTTCACAAGTTGTAGAAGAATCTACTTAAAATCTCCTCTACTAATCAAGGTAAAAACTGTGTTGTTTAGTGAAGAAGCAGTTAGTGGCCATCAGTGGTGGATCATGGCCCATAAGTAGGCAGTGCTATTCTTCCCTAGAAGACAGCTTGCTCCTTTTGTAGAAACCACGGTTATTCTTAAAGTTTACTGGCATCTTAAATTGTGGTATGTCACAAAAATAAGCACTGCTAAGCTGTTGCTGTAGATACTAAAATGACTTTTTAAAAGTTACCATGTTGCTTCTATGTGGGTAAAGCTTCAAAGGACAGAACAGAGATCACCATTAATGTTTTGTCTAAGTGGAACACCACCTTTACACCACTCTTTCACTTCAGATTCCTCTTCTAAATAGTGAGTGATCTTTTCAAGTGATTGTGAAATACTGTATCATGTAGTCAGAAATCCAATACATACACAGCCTAGCAGACAATGTAAACCATGCAATGCTTTTCATCTAGATGTCCTGAAGCTTTCCAGTAACATTGCACAATACTGAAATACAGAAGTATAACCAGCTTAGAAAACCTTGTATTGCATGGCTAGGACTTAGTGAATGGTCTCTTTAAAACACTTTAAACCTAGTTTGTGTATATGAAAGTGGGGTTTGTTCCAAAGAGAAGTTAAGGAGTAGATGATTACCACCTCTGGGAATCCGATAGGCAGTGGTTTTTATGCTAGCCTCTAACGTAATGATCGTTGAAAGGCAAGAGAACATAAAATGTAAGCTGCAGTGGAGCACACCTATCCCTTTATCTATGGACTTTTTGTTGGGATAATGGAGTCCCAAATAGATTCCATTAGTCTAGAAGTCTAGCGTTTTTTTTTCTCTCATGCTTTACATTGATTTGCTGTCTTCGGTTATCTGGTGCATTTGTTCACGGAGTAGCACTGGGGATGTAAGACGCAGTTCTTTACACTACTTGGACTAAAATAATAATGGCCAGCACACTGAATGTGTTGAAATTGTGGAAATGTATATTTCATATCTCGATTGAGTTTTGTTTTGAAAATTATATATATTTATATCTACCCTACAATATGTTGTGCACCACCATGGGCTTGGCTAAGGGCAGTCCTCCAACTGAGGCACTCTATGCCTTTAGCGTTTAATAGCCTACCACTGTCCACTGTTTTCTAAACCAAAGCTTGATCTTTCTGCTACATAGTTCTGTCTGGTCCCATAAGCTGTGTAATATATTCTTTGTCAGTGAAAACATGTACTGAAGGAGTAATTTTTACTCCTTTTAGTCTCATCACTAAACCAGCTTCTCTTATGTTATAAATGACCAAGACTCGTATAACCAACTGTTGTTCTATCAAACAACCATTGTTATCTCAAAAAAGTTTATCTCTTTTATGATAGTGCCTTTTAAAGTGCTTTGTAAATATTAAGCTAAGTGATATCACTCTGTTTATATAATGCTTGACAAGCAGCACATACTCTACAAACCTCCTTGTTAGGTTTGCTAGAAAACCTAATTAAAACAGTTTGTTTCATTTTGAAGATAATACTTATTAGATTAGTTGTAGCAATATATTTGAAGAAAGCATAAAATAGTATTAGAAACACACACAAAGTCCGAACTGTACTACGCACATAGTACATTTACAAGAACAGTCGTAATATAGGATGGCATATGTGCCATGTCTGGAATTGTAACTGGACACTGCTTTTACTGTATATTACTGAGCTTTCCGTAAGTGAAGTTGTTCTGTAACGTGTATTGCCCTGCGTCGCAGTACTGCTTATCGACTTTCTGATTAACGTACTATTGTCAAAACTAAAGGGGGGAAAAAAGTAGGCATATAGGATGGCAAGATTTGAGGTTACAGGAAGAAAACGAACATGACTGGAAGTCTTCTCTTCACATATCTCTCTCTTTTCAAGCTTGTTGTGTATATCCCAGCCTCTGGAATTCATCTTCATCTTCATCTTGTTTATTCCATATATTCTCTTTGGCGCAAGTTGTGCTGATAATCGCTTGGATGTTCTCTGTTTAATTCATAAAGAATTTATGCGTGTGTACAGAATCTTCACTGGCTCCTTAAGCAGTGTGTTCATCTTCCAAAATACATTTAGGGAAACACATCCTTTTACATAAATTACAGTCACCATGAGAAATCGCTGCTCTTTGTACTCTAGTTCCACCCATACCCTGATGTGTGGACAATCCACTCCTGCCTGACCACTAGTTGCTTTGCCACCAATCTGACTTTACACAGATGGAACCACTATTTTGCTTGCATGTGGTCCTTCAAAGAGTGTCGTTCATGCGTAGCACTTTTACTGCATTTTAACTTATTCGTGTGGAAAAATTTGAAGTTTTAGAATGTACTTTGCCACCATATACACTACTTTCTGTAAACAGGATTTGGACTCTCTGTTAAAAAAATAAAATAAAATAAAATAAAAATGGATGTAAAGAAAGGAGACGTAGTATTAATAGTATATTTTTCTTTTCAGAAAATCTCTTACGTGAAATATGACCAGTCCCTCGCACCCTCCAAAACACAGTGTATCCCTGGACCTTGATGATACTCAAGGTGACGAGGGGTCTACAAATAATGACACATTCCCTCTCTCCTCACTTGCAAACCTGTTTGAGAATGAAGAGGGGACAGTACCCCCAGAGGTAACGCGAACTCCACAGCCTACTGCGGATGGCAGACAAAACCTAAAGATAAGGTTTCAAGGAGCTTTTAAAAAAGGAATGCCCAACCCTATGGATCTTCTGGAGTCAACCATCTATGAGTCCTCAGTTGTTCCAGGACCAAAGAAAGCACCCATGGACTCTTTGTTTGACTATGGTACTTACCGTCATCACCCTACTGAAAACAGGCGCAAGAGGAAGAAGATTCTTGCAGAGTAAGTGATGAAGTATTCCTTTTATGCGCAGTAATTTGTATTTACTCAAAACCTGAAAACGTTCTAAATGAGTTGACCCTGAGAACCTTTAAATATTAACCCTTTAATGGCCTATGTAGGGACGTATCAAATGTGCTAATCAACTAATACCTGTTCTAAGTAACACGCATTCCAACAGGGATATCAACCATACTGGTAGCAAAAGCACTAATCAGGAGTCTTAGATATCACCAGGTAAATTAGTATGAATGGGACAGTTTCAGACTGTGTGATCCTGAGATTTAGCCCCTTCACCCTAAGACTTGCGCAAAAACCCCTCAGACTCCAGGTGAAACCCTGACAACACGCAGTTATGTGTATATGTTGAGAGTATTGTTCTATAGCTGCATAACATATTAAATAACCGTATTTGCCCGAATATAGGCTGCACCCCCCCCCACTTTAAGTCTTTAAAGTGGGGGTGCGGCCTATATTTGGGGTCTAGCGCCCGACGCCCTGGACATGCAGTTCTGGGTGCCGGGCAGGCAGCGGGGTTAGGATACAGATCCCCCGCAGCGGTGCAGGGGACCTGCATCCTACTCTCCGGTGCGCTCAGACAGCCTCCCCTGCCGGCACTTTCCACGGGGGGAGTGCCGGCACGGGAGGTTGTCTAAGCGCATTGCGCAGACGTTCACCGGCAATGCGCGTAAACTACCTCTATTGCCGGCACGTCTGCTCGGTGTGCTTTAACAATCTCCCTTGCCGGGAATTCCCCGGGTGCCTTGCGGGGCCGGCGGGGGTCATCTATTCTACGCAGAACGGTATACAACTTCTGGTGCCAGCGCTTCCGGTCTGCACTGGTAAGTCTAGGGGAGGGGGGCACATCTCAGGGATGGGGGGGGACACAGAGTGGCAGCATATCTCGGGGGGGCAGAGTGGCAGCATATCTATTACACTTTAAATTACATTTTTTCTTTAAAAAAAGCACCTAACTTTTAGGGTGCGGCCTATACTCGAGCCAATACGGTAATATTAATTTGAGGTGCAATAAACTCTTATCAAACAGTGCTCACCAAATTCTATAGAAAAAATTCTATGCTATCGCTTAAGTATTATGCACATATTTTTATGGGCTACGTGTTCAGTTTGTATGTTCTTCCCTCTAGAAAATGTATCGCACATAGTTCCTGCTGCTTGCTCACAACAAAATTCCTTAGCAGATAAGGACCACTTTAGTTAATTTAATATACACTTTTTTTAAAATCTGATTTATTATGATGCCAACATTGAATAAATCGCCTCATCTGTTCGGTGGATTACAGAGTGTTTCAAAGCCCTTTTGGTTTCTTCTCTTGTGTGTGTGTGAAGTTTTCAAAAGGCCGTTTTGATATGGCTGAGCGTTGTGACGAGCAAGGTGGCTTGATGGAGAGAGATTTTCTTTTAATGTATTTTTATATGTTAATTCACATGTCGCCTTTCCAACCAGTGACTTATTTAGGTGACAGCTCCTCAGAATGTTCCTACCAATGTCTCCTTTTCCTCTTAACCATGTTCTCTGAGTTAGGCTAGATATTCTTGCTCTCTGCATTATTGTATTATTTACTAGAAATATCTTGAAGACGACGTGTTCCTGGTAGCTTAACAGAGGGACTACCATCCCTTGGACCTGCCACCTTTAGGGCTAGCCCATTTTCCCTTGCTCACCTTTTTCCTTACCCTAACATTTCCTGTGTCCAAATTGGGGACACCCACATTGGGGAGGATGGCAGCAGTCAGGGTGGTCTAGCCCTGGAAGATGCGTGGCCTCAAGCCTACCATTTCTGGATAGCCTCCATTGCTTTTTTACCACCTTTGGCCTGTCAGGGAAGGTCTGAGTATTTTCATAGCCAGCCCATACTGCCCACTGCCTGGAAAAATACACATCTAAGAGATATAGACTTGAAATATATTTTTAATGATTATTCAGCTATATATATATTTTTATTGAGTGCTGTAGGACTGTCTCCTTTACTAAGCCTTTAAAAGGAATCCTTTGTTAAAGAATTGTTTCAGTAATTTTCAGCCGTCTCTCCGTACATACACTTGCCAGACCCTACCTCCCCCAGGAAAGCCAACCCTGCTCTAAAGATTTATTTGATCCTCTCCATAAGCAACATGTCTGTTTTAGCTGACCAGCTATGTGTCATGTGTTCCCTTGTTGATATGGGTTTTAACTATCCTGGCATATGTTAATACTTTCACAAGCTAGGAAAAACCCCAATTGCCCTTGGGTGATCTCAACAGGCCATATTTTATTCATAACCATAAACCCATACACATGCATGCATTCTTTCTATATATATTTAATATCTTTCTATATATACATGCATTATGACTGCAAATTGTTAAATGGTATGCCGCAAAACGGGAAAATCTATTAAAAAAAAAACAAAAAAAAACACAAAACCCCACTGTGCATCCTTGAGGCGCATAGGATCTTAGAAGAAATGTCACACGCATGTGCTCCATATCTGTGCTCCTGAGAGATATGGGGACCATGTATACATTGTTTTTCCTGAAACTAATTGATAAATACTCACTCTTCAGGAGTTCATACTCTAGGAAAGTTTCCATACACACTCGCAAGGGAGTGCTGCCACTCTGGCCAAGGGGGGTTCAACTCAATGCCCCTTGCCCCTCCCCAGTTACTAAAGCACCAGTGCACATAACACACAGACTCGCACACTAAATCTAAAACACACTTACACTATAACATAATCCATCATACTACACACCTCAAACCTCTTTTCACTCCTATGTGTATTTGAAGTCTTTTGGACTGGTCCGTGGGACGATTCTCACTGTGCACTTGCCTGTACAGAATGTAAAAAATCTGTACTCTGCTTGTGGAGTTTTATATTGTGCAATATCCTGGGTCACGTACATGGTAATGGTGTTTTGTATTGTGTGTCTTTAGTTACTTTTATTTCCTTTTCACAAAAAACAAAGTCTAACAAAATGTACACTTTTTTGTGTAAATGTTGAAAACTAAAAGTAATTTCCTTCCTTAGATTTAAGAACAATACCGCCACTAAAGGAAGATGAACTGTTTCCATAATCCAAAAATAAATGTGATCTTTTAGATAAGGTGTTTATTTTTTGATGATGGAAATATAATGGTTTGGACGTTTGGTCTTACAATGCCTTATTTTTATCAACTTGCCACGTCAGGGTTTTTTTTTCTTAGGAGAACAAAATGAAAGGGCATGCATTTATTTTTTAAACCAAGGTACCATTTATTCTTACTTCGTCCTTCCTTGTCCAAAACTCTTTTTAACGTGTTCATAAACAATCGCAAAGACAGAGCGATTCCTTCCCACAAAGAGTGGTTGTGGTTGTTGCTTGGGTCGCCACATAATACTCTTTTGTAGAAAAGTTTAACCCCTTAATGACAAAGCCCGTACATATACGGGCTCAAAATGCATTGTTTTCAATGGGTTTAGGGACCACCCATTGTTCTTAAGGGGTTAAATGTTCTGTCTCAAATGTATCACAGATTGTACTCCTTAATTTGTCTTAACTATACCAAAATGTATATTAGATACCTTGAGCGGTTACCTGGCTCTGACATCAGATTCATGTTATAGATTTAAACTTGCACATATAGGTTCAATTAATGTTTTACAAAATAATCGGAGAAAGATTTCTAAGTATTGTAAAGTTTGTTTAACGTAACCTTCCATCTGTCTATGCAATTAACAAATCCCTTAAAGTCCGGAAACTGGTGTGTAGCGATATCACCATTGTGTTGTCCACAGAAAATCTGGAATGTATATTATTCTGATTAACATACACATTGCTGAAATAGTCGGTTTGTCTGATTTTAACGATTCTTTCCAATGCTGATGAAAAGATAATATTCGTTGAGCAAATTCAGATATCTTTGTACTTTGTGTATTTCCTTTTGCTGCTTAACCTCGTTATTCAGATCTATGTTTTCCTATCCATTCTAACTCGTGTAACAATTACAAAAAAATGTACAAAATGTTTGGCTTGTCATATTTCAGCAATGGCTGAACACACATGCGCATACAGACACATTTACTTATATATTTGAGTTTCTGTTTCATGGAGCAACCCAAGGGAATGTAATGTCACTTGTGAGTCTGCCCACAACTCACAGATGATGTAACAAGAGTGGCAATATGATGATCACTGAATGTTCCAAACATGGTACAACCCATCATTCCCTTGTATGGATGTCCAGTATACACAACATTGTGCATCAATTTGCCCCTACAAATTGTTTGTTTTTTTAAGCATAGAAACATAGTGTCTAGGGCTGCAACAACTAATCGATAAAATCGATGATAATCGATAATGAAATTCGTTGGCAACGAATTTCATTATCGATTAGTTGAATTGATTTTTATCGATTATAAAATGAGGGTTTTTTCAGAGCAAATGCTCTGAAAAATACCCCTCGTGTTATAATCCGTTAGTGTGACTCACAGGAGTCACAGCAGCAGTTGCTACTTACAGTTCCTCCCTGCAGTCACTGCCGATTGGCCCGCCCACTTCCTTTTTCCAGTCCCTCCCTGCAATCACATGGCTGTGACACTCATCTAACTGTGAGTATAAAATTAGTATTTGGGCTGCTGAAAGTTAGGGGAGGTGGGGGTTAATTTAGGGGCAGTTATAGTTAATGGGGTGTTTAGGGTTAACTTAGGGGCAGTTATAGTTAATGGGGTGTTTAGGGTTAACTTAGGGGCAGTTATTGTTAATGGGGTGTTTAGGGTTAACTTAGGGGCAGTTATAGTTAATGGGGTGTTTAGGGTTAACTTAGGGGCAGTTATAGTTAATGGGGTGTTTAGGGTTAATTTAGGGGCAGTTATAGTTAATGGGTTAATTTAGGGGCAGTTGTTGATGGGGTCTTCAGGGTTAATTTAGGGCAGTTTTGGTTAATGGGGTCTTCTCTTAAGGATTAATTTAATGCTGAGGACTGAGGGTTAATTTCATTAACTTAATAAAGTTAACTTAAGGTGCAGTTAGAGGTAAAGGGGGGCAAACTGAGGGGAATCTAAATCCTGGGTGCAGTGAAGATTAACCCTGTATTTATTTATAAAAGTATTGTGTCTGTGAACGAGTCTGCAAATCCTATGAGTGCACTATGGCATATCAGGGGGGTATACGGCATACCTGAGGAGGACGGAGTGACATATCTGGGGGTATAAGGCATATGTGGGGAGGGCAGTGTGGCATGTCGGGGAGGGCAGTGTGGCAAGCCTGGGCTCAAATATGCATAACTGGGGGGCAGGTTGGGGAAATAAAAACAAGAATAAAATTTATTCTGCCGTTTGTTTTTAACATTCTATGTTACTTTATTAAATAATTGAAAATAAATGAAAATATATTTATTTTTTTTATCCGATTAATCGAAAAAATAATCGGCCAACTAATCGATTATGAAAATAATCGTTAGTTGCAGCCCTAATAGTGTCAGCAGATAACTATTTGACCCATCTATCTGCCCAAGAAGAAAAACACATGAAAGGTCTATTCGTGAAAAGTATTTTTAAATAATGTTAACATTTGCATTGAAATGAAATCGGTGTATAACAAAATTAAATGGAGTCCCTCACTCATTCACTCTTTCATTTACACTATCATTAATTCTCTCATTTACACATATTCATGAATGCATTTTCAAAAAATCATTCACACCATTCATTCATGCACAATTCATTCATTCTCTTTCACACAATTCATCCATTCATTAATTTATTCATTCCCATGATTATGGGTGGGGTAAAAAAAAAAAAGCCTTTTAACTTGTTATGGACTTCTATAGTAGTATATAGGACTCCTATACATGTAGAAGCATGAAACTTTCTAGTTTCACCTCTTGCTACTCGACATGATTCAGCAGCTTAAGGCTTTTATTTTTTTGTATGTTCATAGTAGAGGAAAAACTGGTTTGGTGGCTTTTCCTGCTGCTTGACGATAAATCCTATATAATTTGAATATGAAATTACACTTCATTGAAGAACAGGCCATTATTTCCAAGAAATTAGCAGTCACCCCTGTCACATGTGAACAGGTGAAAAGATTTCCTAAGTCTTTTGTTGCGGAATGCTTATTGTACAATGCAACGTTAGCCCTGTCATTGCTTATCCAAGATACCACACCTTAAGTCTTAACCAAATCTGTTGTTGCCTTCATTTTCATGTGACGCAAAAGCAGGCACTGATAGAAACTTGAAAGGACACCCCCCACATGAAATTCTCCAGAGAGGTGCGCATCGGTCCTGCATGATTTATAATTAGCTGAGGCGACCTTAGCGAATATTTAACTATCAAAACGCAGGGTCTACTCGGCACTTCATGCAGAAGTTAAGTGGGTAAGGTGAAATGTTTCAGTTTGTATCTTCCCACAAGTTAATAAACAAATCCCAGCGTGTGCTCTGAATATGTAGTTAGTTATTTGTAAGCCGTTATCCCCTCGAAGCCTCAGACAAAAATTAGTCCGCTATGGTGTTTAGATATATTCATCCTATATATAGATTTTAAACTATATGTTTTACACGCGAATAAAAGTAAAGATATTATTTTTCTTTTCTGATCTTAACAGGAAAAAAAAGTCTCTCATATGAACCACCGCCTTAGTGGGTGCAGTGGAGCTGAGAACTCTAATAAAAGCAGTGCCTGCTTATATATTTGATATTTCTGCCGACTGTGCAACTAGCCTTTCTCATTTCAGCACATTCCTAGGACTCTGTGAATCTGTGTAGAAAATCTAGCAGAGCTTGATTGTGTGGCACAAACATGAACATACATTTTATCAACAAGTTAGCGGGTTAGAGTGTGACGTTATTCATCGATGAAGCTCGGCCCAAGTTGCAATATCCACATTTGCTTGTGCAGTGGAGGTGGTGACTGCCAAAATGTAAGCAACATTTGGCAGTGAACTAAATGAGTGGCATTTCCGAATGAAGCACCGCTTTTATTTTTTAGGTGGATGAACGGACATCAACAGGGTAATTATTATGTGCCTCGCTTATGGCTGGGAGAAATCTGATCATTACAGCATAGATGTAATGTCTGATGCATGCAGAATAGTACACGTGAACCCCTGGTGGAGGTTCCATGGGAAAACAATGATCATCTTTTATGGCAACCCTAGTCAGGTTCTCCTTAATAGGAGCTGGGTTCCCGACCTAGCGTTATCCTGATGGGAACAAGCACTGCTCTATAAACTGCATGACTACTCGAAAATGGTGGCAGAATCTTTATACAATGCTTCCTTTGACCCTCTAGCACGTGAATGTGTTTTTATTTGGAAATATAAACTGTACATATTTTAGTTTCTCTTAACCATGAAAAAAACCGTATACATATTGTACAGAAGGGGCAAACATAGATCATAGATGTAGCTTTTCAGCAGCATGTACCACGATCAACAAGCTTCTTTTATGTACTGTATCTACCCACAGGTTAAAAATAGTAAAGTAAAATATTCATGATACAGACACCATTCCGATTTTGCTGAACCGGGATTAATGAAACAAAGTACATTTACTTCACTGATCCTTGAAATAAAAATGTCATAATACTGTTGTAAATGGTTTCTAAATTATAGATTTGGTCGTAGTTTAAAAGCAAGGACGATTAATTTTTACATGTAGCTTTCCTGTCAAATGTTTTTCTGTACTACACTTTCTATTATGACGATCACTGATTTAATACTGTGCTTTAATGTACATCTTTAATGGATCATTGGACAAACTTTCCATTGTAGGCTGTCAGAATTCTGTCTGTGACTTTTTTTTTTTTTTTTTTTTCTCCTTTCCAGGAAGGAGAATCAAAATTCCCAGAAACCAAGTCCTGACCCCCCTCCAGTAATCAAGATGTTTAATAGACATATTCTTTTTGACATTGTATCGAGAGGATCCACAGCTGAGCTCGAGGGATTCTTGCCTTTCTTGTTGGCTCAGAAAAAGCGGCTGACTGATGAGGAATTTCGAGGTTAGGTGCAGAAACCAAATAAATTGGGTGCCTCGTTTTATTCCTGCCTTTCACAAACGCATCCCACTGAGTTTAATCTGCAGGAATCTTAATCTTCTAAAGTAGGCACATACCAGAGCAGGCGGAAAAAAAAACATAACTCTTTGTTGCTAGAGCAGACTTAAGGGTTAATTTGAGCTTCTGCCAAGACCCCACTAACACATTGTTATGCTTGCCTATACAACATCCATGCTAATTTATGTCCAACAGCGCACATGTCATAACTGCATTTAAAGGAAATTTATTGTGAAGCAGGTCATGTAGTTGCTCCCACTAGGGTGTTGAACAATTATTCTGCAGCAAGCATTGAAATCAATACAGGATAACCCTTCCTGTGGCACAAAAATTCCATTTATTCTACATGTTGGGATAGACATAGCATGTGCCCTTGACTACATGGTCTTTTTTTTCTGCTTATTTGGTATGCTAAAGCCTGATGTTCTTAACATTCTGAACTCCATCGTTGCATTTCTTGTTACTGAAGGTATGGCTGAATTGTCTCTCTAAATTAATCTGAAAATTTTTATTCTAATCTCAGGCTAACAATAGGTCCTCTAGGCCACACGATGCTATGTACAGTATTTGGTCAAGTATTTAAAGGAGAGCAGTTCAGGGTGCCGTTGCCTCGTAGTCTCATTTACACATCTGGGTATATGATCCTTGCCACCTGTAGCTTTATATTAGTGCTTTTATTGGACAGGGCATCAGTGGCGAACCCCTTTCATGTCAGCATTTGTTGTGTTAGTATATATATGTATATGTATATACGTGTGTATGTATATGTATATGTATATATGTGTATATATATGTATATATGTGTATATATATATGTATATATGTGTGTATATATATATATATGTTCATCAGCATTAGATTCACCTGAAAGAGTTTGTGGAGCAAATTCAAATGTGTGTGATGTTGGGAGCAGACTGCAAAGATGCCTGCCCACCAAATGCCAATATTGCACAGAAAATGTAAAACAGTGACATAAAGGTAGGAAAACCTAAAAAGAACATTAAACTAAACTTCAAAAAGGTGCTACATACTATGTTTGTCCTCTATCCAGTAGCAGATTGAGATCTGTTATATTCAAAATAGCCTCTGTGAAATGGACATACACCGCGTGACAGGCAAGGCATATAAGCACTACGGAACCCGCCAAATGCGATAGATTGTGTATATTCCAAATGTAACCCAAAATAAAATTAAACCCACTGTGTTTTACTAGAGCCCTCAACAGGGAAGACTTGTCTACCTAAAGCACTGCTAAACTTGAACGGAGGAAAAAATGACACTATTCCGATGTTGGTAGACATTGCTGAGAAAACTGGCAATCTCCGTGAATTCATCAACTCTCCATTCCGTGACGTTTATTACAGAGGTGGGTAACCATGGCCAGCTCGGCTAGAGATGGTACAGTAGGATGGTACGTTGACAGTCTGGAAGGCCTCTAATCCAAATATTTGCATTAGTAGAGACAAACTCAAGGTACAAGGTGCCTTAATTCTTACAATCCTTACCAAATTCTGATTCTTCCAGGACAAACAGCCCTTCATATAGCTATCGAAAGACGATGTAAACATTATGTGGAGCTGCTAGTAGAGAAGGGTGCTGATGTTCATGCCCAGGCCAGAGGTCGATTTTTCCAACCAAGAGATGAGGGTGGATACTTCTATTTTGGTAAGTCTATTTATGTTTCAGTGGTTTACATGTATTGATATTATTGCTTGGGAAGTTAAATCGTAGCTGTGTGGCCAACCCAAATTATTATAATACCTAGTGTCTCACATATGCACAGTGTCATGTCATTTAGATACAAAACAAGGTACAAGCGTGGTGGTGGGACCCTTAGCACAGCTTGTAGGGGAGCCCAGCATGTGTATAATAATACATATGTTAGATATGTTCAAAGCTTGGGCACATTCGTTTTCGGCCAACAAATTTCTCTCCCTCACCCTGATCCTCCAATCCAAAGCGCTGTCATTTTGACATAAGTTGAACTCGGGGCAATATGGTGACGCCTTCGGTGATGTCCTCTCCTTCAATTGTAGAATCGTGGAGAGAATGTCACTGGATGCGCCACCATATCGCCCTGAGTTCAAGTCAGGGCAAAATGACAACGCTTTCGGTGACGTCTCCTCCAGATTAGAGGTTCAGGGAGAGGATGTCACCTCAAGCCCCGTCATTCTGGCAGAAGTTCTCAATGTCAGAGGAGATGCGATTGAAGATAGCAGATTGAAGGAAGAGAAGGGTAAAGATAAAGGAAGACCAAAAAGTGGTCGGCTAAGATGGTAGAGAAACATTTAGAGAGTGAGAGAGAGAGAGAACGAGAGAACGAGATTTCGAGTGAGTGAATGTGGGCCCATGTATTTCAGACTAAAATTAATTTTAATTCATTTTGCTTTGTTTTCGTCCAAATTCAATAAAATTCTGTAAATTTGCAATTCTGAGTATACTTGTAATGCTGTAAAACGTGGGATTTCTGTAATAAGGTGTCCAAAATGACTACAGGCAGTTATTAGACCATGTTGCTCTATTACAATACTGTGAAGGAACGTAAACAATTTAAAATATGAAAACTCAGTCACATGTTAAATGTAATTCAACAAATGCAACAGTAAAACCCACAGTGTATTATGGAAATAAGCTCTTATTTCAATGACATAGTTAAACCACTCCATGTAGCAGTATGTTTAAATGTAAATATATTCACACAAATTTTCTTAGGTGTGTGACACTCTGCAGCAGCACTGAGGAAAAAGTGCTTCGATTTTTTTTATTTTTTTTTTTCCTTTCTAATTATTATATAATTATGACTTTCATGTTTTGGGTTGTTATGTGATATGGGTGTCTCTGTATTTTTCCAACAATAAATCTCAATTGTTCCAAGAATTTATTTGTAATATTTGTAGCTGATAATCTACATTAATAAATAACAAAACATACGGCAAAAACTTGATCTAAGCAGCAGACTAGAACACTACACGGAAACGATGAGAGTATTAGTCAACGTACTGTGGAATTGCCTCTTAAGTGTCCTTTAAACACAAACTATGCATTCGGGGTATTACCATACTTGGATTTATTTTAAAAAGGGGGTACCTATATTGGGGAAGACAACTGAAGCAAAATTTAAAGTTTGTGCAAAGATATACAGTTTTGAATTTTGCTGTTTAATTTGGTTGTTAAATGGCTGCACAAAAAGTGGTAGAATGTTAAATAGCAAAGGTTTTCTGTTTTTCACATACATATAGGTTTGTGGAGTCATTTTGTAATCTGTCCTTATATGTTGGACTAAATTACAACATATAATTGGGTAAATTATTTTCTATTTCTATCTAAGTGTACCATATCGCTCTTTTGCTAGTTTTTTAATCCGTACGTGCTACCAGGGCTACAGTCCTAGCATATCAACTTTAAAAAAATACATAGTTTTACAAAAAATAATGTGCCTCTTTCACATTATATAGTGTATATCAATAAGTGTTTTGGAAACGTGCTACTTGGCCTGAAAGAAACACCATATGTGTGCATATACTAAATTTAGAGAAATTTCAAATTAGGGTTTAAAAAAAGACATCTTGAAAATGCTGAAACTGCTCAAGTAAGTGTAGAATGGCCTGTGGCCTTAAGCGGTTGATGTTTAAAATGCTGGGATTTGGTCTGGATTTCTAACAAGGAGCAGTACATGGTTAGCATCCTGGATCCATTTTGTCGGCCACTAACCATGTCGGGCCCAGACTAGGCCTCCTGGCATATTGGTGGTCAATAGGGTCAAATACATACTGATGCTGCCACTCAGGTGGCAGATTTGGGTCCTGCAGTGTGCGGCCACCAGTTGGAAATATAAAAGCATAAAAATTTAGCATTGCCAGCTGGATACGCATAGCCGACACGTGTATCATTTGGCGACTGCTGGCTTTAAAGTGCTAAGGGCATTTAGTCATTTAGAGTGCTGCCCTGTACCATTTACAATGTTGGCACTGAACGTTGCCTAGCCTTATTAGAAAATGCTATCATAGCAGAATGTTGACATGTCATTGGAAATCTGGCAAATTCTTTTGATGTATGTTTTTAAAGAGATCTTTAATTTAGTGAAGTTTAGAATTCTTACACATTTTAACTGTAATTAGCAGCGAAGGAGGTAACCACAGAGGATCTACACCAGTTAAATGCCACCTCTCATGTGAAAGGGATAGAATTAGAATGCCATATAAAACTAACTTTATTTTCACTTTTGACTATTCATGCTTTTAAAATTTGGTTCCAGAAGCAAAGCAAAAATCTGTGCACGTGGAAATTTTTAGTAGTAGCTTCCCCTAACACCTGAAGATATTATTCTTAACATATATTACTATTTAGGATAATGATATCACAGTCCTAATTTCTGTGGTGACAGGCTTAACGGCACATGGGTTTTCCTTTACTTTATAGATTGAGATGTTGGCTTGATTCGTGTTTCCTGGATATACGTTTCTTAAAACTTAAATTATTTTCCACAGCACTCTGTCCAAACTTTTCTTCACACAGTACGGTTATGTGGAGTTTCCTGCTCAGGAAGTGAGTGAACAGAATCTAAATAACATTTTTGCCAACCTGTCCTGCAATTATGGGAGTTCCCTGGAGGAGAACAAGCATGGCATATATTCTCACCAGTGACAACATCAGTAGAGGACAGAGGCCTGTTATAAGAAAACCAAAGGCCTATTCATTCACTTGAACCAGACATATAAACAGCGTTATTGAAATAATCTGATTTTGGGTAAAGATGATGGCAGGGACGACGAGGTGGAGTGTGGCAGGAAATCTCAGCAGTTATAAGGTTGTGTGAATCCACCTAAATTTTGGGCGTGGGGAGATCAGTCTCACCAATGTGGTGTACATGTTGGTGACCGGACGGGAGTGGTCGCTACATCCACCTCTGACCGTAAATAATGAAGTCATGGATGATTTTAAAGAGGTAAATAATGAAGTATTCAACCTATGTAGGTCCTGTGTAAGAGGCAGCCAGGAATAGGTTACACCCTGTAACACATGGGGTATTGTATTTATACAGAGCAGTTGTGGTAAAAGTGGCTCAATCAGTAGGACCATTTCCATTGGTCGATATGGTGGTTGCTTCAGAACTGCACTTGAATTGACCTTCACAAGGCCATCCATCCAAAGGTCAAAATAGGACATTTGTCCTGGCACTCAGGCTCAGAATTGGTCCTTGCACTCCTATCTGTATCACTCCAAGAAAATTGCTGTGCAGGTAATGTTTGTGATTCAGGGGTTCAGATATTCAACCATGCAAAAAAAAATTAAGCAAAAATATTGCTTAATTATCTCTTCCAATATGTGATGTGGTCAATGGCATCTTATTGTTTAAACCATGTAATTACACGTGCTGCCTAAAACTTGCTATTATGATACAGGCAGCAAAGAAGAGTCTATGTAGGTACAGTTTCTGTAGGTTGCCAGCTTTGAATAAAAAAAAATACGATTTTCTCTTTTCATTTTAATTCTGATTTTCGTAGTCTCGTGTCTACATGGTTCCTGCATTTTGCGTGTGGATGTATGTATATATGTATGTATATATATGTGTGTGGATGGATATATGTATGTATGTGTGTGTGTGTGTGTGTGTGTGTGTGTGTGTGGATGTATGTATACCTTCTGTATACATACCTGTTTTATGCCTACCAAGGGACAGAAATCTCTCTGCTCCACTTCCTTTTTGGACTATTATTTAGGTATTACAATTGTAGCATTAGAAGCATCATTTCTAGCGGTGTTGAATGGCCAACTAATTCTCAGGAATGATTCTTCAATCATGTAAAAATGGCAGTCACTGATAGGTGATTGGCATAGAAATCAAAGATGGCTTCTTAAGTTTCCCTGCTGATCTTGTGATTAAGTTTTTAACAGTAAAGTACAAAATAAAAGATCTGTGTAAATATCAACATATAACTTACTTTACGATAATGGTGAAATGGTCTTTCTTGCATTTGTACTTGCGGCAAGATGTCTTTCTTCCTTTGTCCCAAAAATGATTATACTAATTGTCGGCTTTTTGCTTTGTGCACTGTTTAGAGTATAAATACACCAATTTCCGAAACAGGCTTGGCATATATTGTTTTTTTGTTTTATATCTAGAAACTGTTTTAAGAATAGAATTGGATGCTTGTTAGTGTAATCTAGAAATACACTTTTCCTATCTACCACCACACTGTGCCAATATTATGCAAACAAGCAGGTTAATGAGTCTGTGCTGACACAGAGCTGTCATTTCAGACACCTGCGTGCCGTCCCCAGGGCAGACAAGTCTTCTGAGAGGCTGCCCTGGTTACCGGTGAAGCAGCCACATGACATTAGGAAGTGAGATTCTATATACCTGTTATCCGTCTCAGGCTTATGGGGACAGCACCTAGTTTATCATAATCAAGTTAGCAATTTGGGCAAAGATTTACAATATTTGATGCTACTGATGAGATTAATACATCTACGTTCTAAATGTTCACAAACTACACAGTCATACATGCCAAAGTAAAGACTGGATTAGACCCGATTTTATTTTTTATTTATATATAGCGCCAACAATTTACACAGCACTTGATACAATACATATATTTAAGAGGTATAACAAGCCTAGAATTGATAGATTAAGACAAATTAGGTGAAGAGGGCCCTGCTTGCAAGCTTACAATAATGAGGGAATGGGGTAAGGACAAATATAAGGAATAGAGGTGGTGAGAGGGCAGTAATGTATTGAGGATCAGTGTTATGGAGGGCTTTATATGTTAGTACAATGATTGTAAATTTAATTCTAAAGGTAATAGGGAGCCAGTGGAGAGTGGGAAAGCAGAAGAAGAGTGCAGTGCAAGCAAGATGATTAGAGAGTATATTGATCCTGAGGTATCTATTGCGTTTGTCTGTACATGTTACAGAACCTAATGGTGTTTGTCACTATAGTCTATGGATGTATAGCATTATTTTCCAACTTACTCTTCCTATAATTAGAATCCGCTGTCTTTGAATTCAGGCCCCAGCCTGCTAATTAACTCTTAGTCCAGGCTGAGAAGAGTACATTACAAGCCGTAAGCGCTGTGCACACTTTAAATAAAAAGGAATACCTTGCCTTAAAGAAAGGAAAAATGGCTAAATACAAAGTGCACATTGTCTTAAAATAACCGAACATAACAGTATTGTATGTGTGAGCTGCTCCTATGTGTGAGGGTTAGTGGGACTCAGCTGTTGTGTCCGTTCACACCCACAATAGTTTCATGTGGGGATTATCAAATGGACCAGACAAAAAAACGCAATATCCGCTTACATATAAAATGAATATGAAAGCGGCATTGTGCTTTTTATCTGGTTGAAAGTACTTTAATATGCATACATTTTTTGGAATGGCTCCATGGAAACTGGCCCTTTAAGGAACAGTTGTTATGCTGTTTTTGGCAACAGTGGAGTAAATCACAAAAAGTGGCCAAAGAACCGAGGTGATCAGGAGGCATGGAAATGCACATTTAAAGGATATCCGCTTTTTGACAGTATGAATATTTTTGAGAGTCATATTTTGGGCAAAAAAATCTGAAAATTTGAGAGGCAAAAAAATCCTCTCTGGAAACAGTAGTTTTACATACCGTGATAATGCAACAGAGCGAGCTGTCATTATGTGGTTTATGAATTCATGTATATCCACAATGTATTTATTTATTGTGTTTTAATGTGCAGAAATGATTCAAGTGTATCCACATGTTCGCACAAAGAAAAACAAACATCCCCCAATGCCAATCGGTTGTCTCCATATTCACTCCAAGCCTGTTTTGCATATGGTATGAAAAGATGCAATAGTAAGGGAAATCATCATAGCCGTAATAGGAACACTTAAACTGATACAGTTGAAAATGGCCCAAAAAATATCTATAGTATTAATTCAAGGTTCTTGAGTCTCCAGTTATGTTTTTTCCCCGACGTATGGTAAAATAAATTTAGTCATTTTAGCTCTGTACTTGGATGGAATGTCTAATATTATAAAATTATTATTCACTAGGTGAGCTCCCGCTATCTCTGGCAGCTTGCACCAACCAACCTGACATTGTGCACTACCTGACAGAGAATGCTCATAAGAACGCAGACTTGCGGCGCCAGGACACACGAGGCAACACTGTATTACATGCTTTGGTGGCCATTGCAGACAACACAAGGGAAAATACAAAGTTTGTAACAAAGATGTATGACCTTTTGGTCATTAAATGTGCCAAACTATATCCTGACTGTAGCCTGGAGGCTATCCTCAACAATGATGGGATGTCGCCACTTATGATGGCTGCCAAACTGGGCAAAATTGGGGTGAGCGTTTTCCTAAATAATTTTAAATTCTGTTAAGTTCACAAAGTTTTTTTAAATGCGATGTTCAATGATCATATGTTGTTGTTTTATGCTTTGCTTTTAATTTGTGATTACTCAATTAGAATAAGCATGATTAAATGATTTTTTTTTCTGCGCTGTCTGCCACTACAAAATTTGTGTTGTTTATATATACATTTGTTGCTTATATGTTGCTTTTGTTTGTGATGAGCTTCCCAGACATAATATTTGTTAGTTGTGCTTGACATGGGCTTTAATTACAGAAAATGTTAGAATAGTTCACAATAGCTGAGTATTTTGCCCCTTAGTGGTGAAACGGAGAATTACATCCTATATATTTTTCTGTATTTGCTTAATTATTAATATTTCTACTACTATGACTACTTTTACAGAAACCAGAGTTGCTGGACAATTTTGAAAATAGCACCTACTCATGGACATGAAGTATTTTGCCTATTTTTAGCATTTCTACATATCTTGCATATTGATTTTGGTCAGCTAATTTTAACAAATAACACCACAGTTTAGTGCTTGTTTAATTTGTGTGATGTGCTCAATAATCAAATGTGCAGTCTGTGATTTAGCCACAATAAACCTTAAGAATGCTGGCCCTTTTCATCATATTGAAGCATAAACGATTCCAAAGCTACATAATGGAGCGTTCAATGATATTCCAAAGCAACTCCAGAAAACGGTTGTTGTCGCGTATCTGTTTTAAACAGGTTTATGCAGTAATTACCAGGGCTCTGGTGTTCCACCAAACCACTGTTTAAAGCCATGTTGACCAAGTGGAGAAGGGTTCCATTGTGCATCTTCCCAGTGATCTAGCTAAATATCTCAAAGCAAGGTGTAAAGGTATCCTAGAACAACAAATATAGGTCTGTATGTCTCTCTCATCTCAGGTTTGATCAGTGTTCTTGATACAATAAAGAGACTGGGCAAACTTTGTTTCAGGGCAGAATTGCAAGACAGAAGCCACTGCTCTCTTTAAAACATTGACAAATGTTGCTTAAATCCTCCTTGAGTGTTCGGGAACAACATTCCATTAACATTTTGGGTGATATAGGCCTCTTTTGTCTGGTGAAAAGCAAATACTCCATTCCACATTACCAGATAAACACAAGGTATGGCCGAAAAAGACAAGATACCAAATGTTTAGGCAGGTGAATAATTGAATAAGTTGTCGGCGTCTTTGAAGAAGGTAATTTTAAGAGTTTAAAAAAAAATAAAAAATAGAGGGAGCTTAAGGTTATGTGGAAGTAAGTTCCAATTATATGGGGCAACAGTTGGATGGAAGATGGTAATAGTAAGAAGAAAGATGTCCTAAACAAGGAAGAGTGCAGTAGGCCACAATTAGATTACAAACGCTGTGTGTGCGATCAGGATAGAGGTTTATAGAGGAACAATTATTTTGGCATCACGGTTTGGCTACATATTAGGTTAACATGATATCTTACAGTAACTTATTTAGTCTGTAGTTCCCGAAATAAGAGAGGCTGATGTAGAATGTCAGCAAAATATAATGTAATTACCTATTGCCTGTGCAGGAATGAAGAATTAACTGCATTGTTACTGGATATAGTACTCGCCCTATTAGGGGAAGACGATTCATGTAACAATGGAGGCGTGAAGCACTAGCAGTGAACACAGCCCTCATATTACAAATGGCTGTAGATCACAGCTGCCCCATCCCTTCGACTCATTATACGCAAGGAGCAGGGCATTTATGTATGTGTTATTGGTGCTATCAATGTCTGTTGCGACAAACGAAGGAACGTGCAGAAGTTTTAATTGTAATCTACTAGAGGTTTTGATCTACCTTTTATCACACAAAATGACCCACACAATCAAGTGTTAAATTATATCCTAATTACAGACTACTAAAAGCTTGTCACAAGAATGACTTTGCAGCTCTATTTAAACAGAAAAAGTCCATTTGCATAGAGAGAACTTTACATTTTCACGTTCAACTAGAATGTTTAGGACTCCTGTCGCACCCGGCTTGACTTGGTGTTACACATTTGTTATCTTCACAGATATTTCAGCACATTATTCGACTTGAAATAAAGGATGAAGATGCACGCCACCTCTCACGGAAATTCCGTGACTGGGCATACGGTCCTGTCTACTCCTCGCTGTATGATTTGTCTTCGTTAGACACTTGTGGAGAAGAAGTCTCTGTTCTGGAAATCTTAGTTTATAATAGCAAGGTTGAGGTAAGATCGATATTTTGGATGTAAAGCCTTAGATGTTTAATGGACTCGCATTGGTTACATGGCATTGGCTCTATATAACCCATAGTGAATGTTGTGTTTTTGAGAGGGTAACTTCATTAACACAACAGAACAATTGTCTCAATGTTTATAGAAAGTTCTTGCATAGCTTTCCCAGCAAATCGTTTAGATGGACCTTGTCAGGATGCACGTTGGCATTCCCTACAAAAAACTCTTTTTCCCTCTTCATGTTTTAGAACCGCCATGAGATGTTGGCCGTAGAGCCTATCAATGAACTCTTAAGAGATAAATGGAGGAAATTTGGTGCTGTCTCCTTCTATACCAGTGTTGTATCCTATCTAATTTCCATGGTCATCTTTACCTTGATTGCATACTACAGGCCCATGGAAGGCAAAGTGAGTGTTATTCTTAATTACCAAAACCATGTTTAATTTATTTATTTTAATTGCTTCTGCGAAACCATCATGAATGGAGAGCAGTGCTATACTGTCCACAATACCACAACTCCTTTCTTTTTCCTTCTCACTAATTCTGAACTAATCAGCAGCTACAAAGAGGGATAATAAAATGACTGATTAGAAATAATAAATATGGAGTGTCATTAGGTAAGCATATTAAAGGCAGGTTAATAATTACCGTATTTGCTCGATTATAAGACGACCCTGATTATAAGACGACCCCCCAAAATCTGAATATTAACTTAGGAAAAAAAGAAAAAGCCTGAATATAAGACGACCCTAAAGGAAAAAAGTTTTACCAGTAAATGTTAATTCATGTAAACTATTTTTTTTAATAAAAGCTATGATTGAGAAAAATTTTTTTTGTTTTTATTTCTTGTATTTTCCAACCTGTCCCCCAGTTACGCACATCTGCCTCCAGGCTTGCCACTCCAATATGGCACTGTGGCCCATGATATGCCTTTTAACCCTCTATATGCCACTGTGCCCCATGGTATGCCTTTTGACCCCCTATGTGCCACTCTGCCTCCAGAAATGCCTTATACCCCTATATGCCACTCTGCCTCCAGAAATGCCTTATACCCCTATATCCCATTCTGGCATTTAGGGGGTTAAAATGCATATTATGGGGCAGAGTGGCATATAGGGAGGTATAAGGCATTTCAGGAGGCAGAGTGGCATTAAGGGAGTTAAAAGGCATTGTATAGAGCACTCTGCCTCCAGAAATGCCTTATACCCCTATATGCCACTCTGGCATTTAGGGGGTTAAAATGCATATTATGGGGCAGAGTGGCATATAGGTGTATAAGGCATTTCAGGAGGCAGAGTGCTCTATTAAATGCCCCCTTAACGCCACTCCAGAAATGCCCTATGCCCCCATTTAACACACACACACACCCTATACCCCCATTTAACTAACACACACACACACACACACTCTCCCCTCCCCTCCCCTCTCAGCCCTCTCTTACCGGTGCTTCCAGCCGGGGCAGCGGGTTGACGTCGCCTTCTGCTGCAGCCGGAAGGAGGTGGAGTTGGCAGCGGGGGTTTGTCTGCGTCCGTCGCGTATACTTTCCCCGGCTGTCAGAGATCAGAGTTCCCCGCACCGGTGCGGGGAACTCTGATCTCTGACAGTCGGGGAAGGTTTGCGCGACGGACGCAGACAACCCCCGCTGCTAGCCACACCTCCTTCTGGCTGCAGCGGACGTTGTCTACGCGGATCGCGTAGACGTCAACCCGCTGCCCCGGCAATACAGCAGGAAGCACCGGTAAGTGTGTGTATGATGGGGGGGGGGGGTGAGACAGGAGGATCCAGGTCCCCTGCAGCGGTGCGGGGGATCTGGATCTTAGTCTCCTAATCAGACTCTATTTGAGGTCTGATTAGAAGACGACCCCGATTAGAAGACGAGGGGTATTTTTCAGAGCATTTGCTCTGAAAAAAACCTCGTCTTATAATCGAGCAAATACGGTAATCAGATCTCTCAAAAGATGGCCTCTTGTTGATAAGAGAAGTAATATTTGGTCAATTGTTTTAGTTTAATGTTGGCTCTGTATTCGTCATTAACTGCAATATCACCAATGAACTTTTTACTTGTATTTTGCTAGTTATGTAGTTGATTAACACTAGTAACTTCCTATATTTTGTAGCCTCCTTACCCCTACAAGACCACAATGGATTACTTGCGACTAGCTGGAGAGGTGATAACTCTAATGACAGGCATAGTTTTCTTCTTTACCAACGTAAGTAAAATGACCAAGTTGTGACATTGGATAGCCTCTGTTCTGTTGCACGCTCAGGCCCAGCCATATAATTTCTCTCATTTCTTCCTCCCAGAGTACACATCGCTTAGTAAATTCATTTCTGATCTCTCGGTGTGATTTTCTATCCAGTTCTTGTATATGACATCATATGTTCTTGAATTCAAAAACAAAATCATACATTTCAAATGTATCCGATATCTATGTTTGCATTGCTGATGTCAGTTCACTCATTGCCTATTGGTTTTGAAATATCACTCCCTAACCATCAGGCTAACAATCTTTCTGTAAAAGAAATATACTTGACACTAGTGGTGCTACTATATGAGAATAGTTTTATATTGGTCAGGGAGTAGCTGGCCCCGTATAATGTGCTGTGGTAAGCAATGCCAGATATCGGTGCTTTATCATGTACGGCATTATTATTATTATTATTATTATCTTATATAGCGCCAACAGTTTAGCGCTTAATACAATACATATATTCAAGGAATATGACAAGACAAGAATTGACAGACTAAGACAAACCGATACATTCGGTGGACAGAGCCCTGCTCGCGAGCTTACAATCTAGAGTAGGCATTACAGAATTTACTTGCACAAACACCAGAAAATGTTGAGGTTTTAAATAGACATTTGTGTATATTCCACAGATGAAAGATCTGTTCATGAAAAAGTGCCCAGGTGTGAATTCCTTGTTTATCGATGGATCGTTTCAATTGCTTTAGTAAGTGGCATGCATACTTTACAGTGGACCTATATCTACATATAGCTATGCTTATTTTTTTTTTTTTTTAACTACATTTTGTCTAAAGTTATGGCCTACGTTACCTGCAGAAAAAAAAATCCTATTGCTATCATACAGATATTAGTTTAGATGGTTTACTGATCATACTGAATTGTGAAATGCATAATTACAGAGTCATTCTTCAATAACAAACAGCTTTCACCTTAAAGCTTTAATATAACAGACGTTAGTATTTTACATTTTCTTTAAATATTATATACTATATATCATTTCACTACAGTTACTTGTATGCAGCTAGTTGATTATTTGATTTGATCTGGTTGCATACTTTTGTGATTTTGAAGCTCAGCATAGGGGAAGAGGGGGTGGTAAATAAATGGAACAGCAGCAAAGGATCATGCATGGGATAAACCTAAAGCTATCCTGAATCTTAGTCAAGAGCAAGGACTGATTATAGTCTGATTCCTTACATCAGGAAAAATGAGCTAGATGGGCCGGATGGTTCCTATCTGCCCTCCTATCTGTTTCCATGAAACGAGGGCTTTCAAATGAGAAGGCATTTTACTTAGCATGTGTTCCATCTATTGCACTAGCTTTATGAAATCCAAGACGAGTATCCTGATGCTGACCGTTCTTACAATTTGACCTTACAAACTGTATCCATTTAATAACCTATCCATACAAAGGTTGGAAAATATTGTGGGTAAAAAACTGATGTCTGTTAAATTAAGCATTCTGTGTTTACTGGTGTATCTCTAAAATCGGAACTTTGCCTTTTCTCCAAGTTTTATCTACTCTGTGCTGATCATTATAACTGCTTCGCTGTATCTGGCTGGAATTGAGGCTTACCTGGCTGTCATGGTGTTTGCCTTAGTCTTGGGGTGGATGAATGCTTTGTACTTCACCAGAGGCTTGAAACTGACCGGGACCTACAGCATCATGCTTCAGAAGGTGAGTGCTCAACAAAACACATTCATTCAATGCTGATATGTGGGTGACAGCATGGCCCTGCGATGGAGATGTTGCCTGCAGGTGCTTGTTGTAAAGGATGCCTGCTTGGAAGTAGAACTGTCACAAAACCATTTGGTGTTGCGTAAAATGCACTAATAATAGTATATGCAATATAGGTTAAAATGTTCTGGCCAAAAGGTGGCCTTGAAAGCAAGAGCGGAGCATGGGGAAAAAGCAGAAGCACAATAGAACAATGTTTTCAAGAATGTTGATAAATGTTTTTCTTTAGTCTACATGTTTTACATCAGGCAGTATTTCAGTTCTTTTTTAAGAATGCAAAAAAACAGAATGTTGCAGAATCTTGTAATACCTTTTTTATTGGACTAACAGTATTTAAAATAATAGACGAGCTTTCGGGAGTCCTCCCTTTATCAAGTCAAAAGCATTTCTGACCAAGCAAGTGAAAAACACAGTTTAAAACTGACCAGTACATGTTCTGATACAGGGTTAAAACAGGGGTTAAAACAACACGGTAGAGAATTTGCAGACAAAAAACTAAGAGGGTCGTAAATAGTAAATAGTGGCATATTTGTTAAAAACACTAGGAGCTTCATACAAGACACCACTGACTTCCTTAACAAACTTAGTCAAATTACAAACTTGCCTGCCAATTCTATACTTGTAACCATGGATGTGGAATCTCTATATACCAACATCCCACACGTAGATGGAATTGAGGCCTGCTCTCTGTTCCTCTCAGAACATACTCATAACCAGAAATACAGTCCTCAAACCATTACTAAACTCATAGAATTCATCCTCACACACAACTACTTCAGTTTCAACAACAATATATATCTGCAAACCATGGGCACTGCCATGGGGACGAGAATGGCACCACAATATGCCAATCTATTTATGGCTGACCTGGAACAACGATTCTTGGAAACACAACTTCACAAACCCTACAAATATTATCGCTACATTGATGATATTTTCATTGTCTGGACGGACGGAAAAGAAAACCTCAGAGAGTTCCATAACGCATTTAATAGATTTCACCCATCTATCAAACTCAAAATGGACTTCTCCACAGAAAGTGTAAACTTCTTGGATACAACTGTCACAATAAACAAGGACACACTACATACATCCCTATACAGAAAACCTACAGACCGATCCAACTACCTGCACAAATCCAGCTTCCATCCATCCCACACAAAGCAAGGCATCATCCATAGCCAAGCCACCAGGTACCACCGCATCTGCTCCAACACTAATGACAGAGCCATGCATCTAAAAACACTGTCTGAGACACTCAAACAAAAGGGATACAAACCTAGGATCATCAATAAGAAAATTAACTCTGCTCTACAAACACCACGTGAACACCTGTTGCAATACACAGACAAACAAACATCCTCACGCATACCTCTAGTAGCCACATACAATCCTCATCAAGGATCTGCAGCCAATGCTAGCAGAGGATGTGGTGTTAAAAGAAATTTTCCCTGAACCCCCCATCTTGGCCTTCAGACAACCAGCTAATCTCAAACAAAAGCTGGTGAGTAGCAAACTACATACTGAAACTACACACACAGATAATGGAAGCAAACCATGCAACAAAGCCAGATGCAAACTCTGCCAACACATTTGTACCAGCAACACAGCCACCCACAACAACAAGACATACAATATTAAAGGATCATACTCATGCACTTCACAAAATGTTGTATACATGATTCAATGCACCAAATGTACTATAGGGTGTTACATCGGTGAAACCTGCCAGCAACTCAATAAAAGGATGAATCTGCACAGATACTCCATCAATCATCATGATGAAGAAAACCTTTGCACTCCAGTTGGGCACCACTTCACCCAAACCGGTCACTCCATACATGACCTTAAAATCCAAACACTGAGAGGTCATTTCAAAAACACCCAAGAAAGAAAGACATTTGAAGCCAAAATGATACATTTTTATGATTGTAAAAACAGAGGACTTAATGTGGATTTGAGCTTCTTAGCACACTATCAAAACTTCCTATAACCTGTTTTTTTTTGTTTTGTTTTTTTTCTCCTCTCTCTCCTATTTACTATTTACGACCCTCTTAGTTTTTTGTCTGCAAATTCTCTACCGTGTTGTTTTAACCCCTGTTTTAACCCTGTATCAGAACATGTACTGGTCAGTTTTAAACTGTGTTTTTCACTTGCTTGGTCAGAAATGCTTTTGACTTGATAAAGGGAGGACTCCCGAAAGCTCGTCTATTATTTTAAATACTGTTAGTCCAATAAAAAAGGTATTACAAGATTCTGCAACATTCTGTTTTTTTGCATTCTTATACACTGGACTAATACGGCTACCGCAAACTACAGTTCTTTTTTAGTAATTTTTTATTGCATTAATCAGTAAGTATGTATAACCAAAAAAAACATTTCCTACTACAAATATGAACATTTCTGCTTCAGAATACCCCCCCACAGAATTAACTTGTATACATGGCTTATCAGTAAATGTCTTTCTTTAGTATATGTTCCGTAAGCACCAATTTTTACATTTTCTGTGTTTTTAAATGTCTGTTTTATTTATTAGTAATCTTTCAGTAAATAGTGAAGGTGTAGATTTTAAATGTACATTTCCTAGTGCATATACAAACATTTATTCTTGAGAATAAGAAAGCAAAATTAACTTTTATGTATTTTATGTGAGGAGATGTAAGTGTTGCATGTGACCATTAGATGGAAGCAAAGTACCAGATTATAATATTGGGTTGATTCACTTACCAATAGTCTTGTCTATGTCAAGGTGACATGAAACATTTCAGTTAACTTAAGTAAAGTTAAAAAAAAAATTTCCCCTTGGGCATAACATACAGCAATGTTAGGTTAGATTTAACAAGAACATGATTTTATCCTATTTTGTTCCAATATTATCTGCATATCTGGCAGCTGCCATTGTTTTCAATTATTTAATATTTTTGGCGACTTTCCTTGCTCAGACACCACACTGCACTGATGCTTTATGTTAGTGCTAATGAAGTCCTTCTTGGTTAATGAAATCTTTTCCATCGCAGAATGTCACATTGGTCAGACAGGGTGATTGAAACAGAGCCATTTTATTGTTTACCACAAGGCAGTAAGGAGTTAAGGTGTTGGTAGATTATGCTAAAATAACAGAGCTTAGAACACATGCTAATCGCTAATATGCAGCTGTCCAAAAACATTATATATGCAAAACTCAAACTATATTCAACAATTAATTTGCCTTGTTTTTGAAAACTTATTTTTATACTAGTAATAAACAGATTTGGGAGAGTTTGTCTTAGATTAAGTTTAATAGACCAGCGTTTGTGAGCCTCACACAGTGGTGCCATGCTAGTACTGCAAAGTAATGTGAGCCTGCTTGTTGGCCGCCTCCTGGATGGTTACTGCTGCAATGTGCCAAGATTATCAATTTAGGCAACGTGGGCCTAGTGTGCCTGATAGTGTTATGGGAGTGAACGAAAATGTGTACTGGGTGATGCAGCCATCATGCACACCAACAATGTATGTTATGTTTTAGAATAGTAGTACTGTATTTGTAGTCCATTTCACAATATTTTTCCAGAATCTCTCTAGATTGCAAACTTGTAAGCAAGACCCTCTCTACCTAATTTATCAGTTTGTCGTAGTCTGCCTATTCTAGTCTCATCATTGTCATTGAATGTATGTATTTAAGAAGTGCTGTGTAAATTGGCACCATATAAATAAACTTCAATAATAATAGTAGAATATAAAAGAATGCCAACGTGTGCGCCAGGTGTGCAACCATTGTATCAATATTTTTAGGTTCTTTTTAGCTAGAAATTTTGTAAAATATAACAAAGCAATCAGCACACGGGTGCTTAGGGATCCCCATGCTGTCCCTCAGGAACTGGATAAGCAGGTGGTCATTTCTTTCAATAAGAAAATGTGACTGGTAATTTCCTGTTAATTAGAGCTGCAACGGGCTTGCTTATTTACAATGCCTGTAGAATTAAATATGGATTTGTGTTTTAACATAGTCTCTTATATCTTTCAGATACTGTTTAAAGATTTATTTCGCTTCCTGCTTGTGTACCTCCTGTTTATGATTGGATATGCTTCAGGTATGAACAGAACAGTGAACTAGAAAAAATAAATCTGCCGGACTTCTAGCCTAGTTCTAGATCTGTTTTTCTACCAGCAGATGTTAAAACCTGTTGCTGTAAACAAATATATCTTATTCTTTCAAAAAAACTTCCAGCACATAAGGAACATAGAATCTTAGACGGTAGCTTGGTAAATAAGGGTTTCCACATTCAACTTAAGGGTAATGTTTCTGGAGTTAGCGAAAATTGGAAGGTAAAGTCTGAAAGCAGTTAGTTATTTTTTTTCTTTAAGGTTTTTTTTATGTACATAAAAAATTGATAGCCTGACTTTGAGAAATAAACAGCAATTATAGCCTTAGGAATCAAAATCGGGCCTTTTCGCAGTTATTTTGGATTTGCAAATTAAAGGGCAGTGTTTGAGACTGTACATTAAAACGCCATGGTAGATTGTTCTAACCAAGTAATGGGTGTAATTTACCGTAACCACCATAAAGATATATACAATTTAGATTTAAACATTTGAAGACAAAAAAAAAACCTACTCCTGTATTTTTCATATATTTAGTAATGATAATGCTCTTGATTTTCCAGCTTTGGTGTCCCTGCTGAACCCATGCCCTACAAATGAGACCTGTAACGGTAATGGCACAGATTGCACTGTGCCGGAGTATCCATCGTGTCGGGACAGCAGCACCTTTAGCAAGTTCCTGCTGGACCTCTTCAAACTGACCATTGGCATGGGTGACCTGGATATGATCAACAGTGCTAAGTATCCAGCTGTCTTCATCATACTGTTAGTGACCTACATCATTCTCACTTTCGTCCTCCTACTTAACATGTTGATCGCATTAATGGGGGAGACGGTTGGCCAAGTTTCCAAGGAAAGCAAGCAGATCTGGAAATTACAGGTAGGAATACGTGAACTTGGAACATGAAATGTCGCGTTTCTACTTTTCGGGTTCCCATTGGTTATGCAAACTGTTACTTTAATTATCAATGTAAACAAGACCATGGATGATAGATTGGGACCTAAGCTTGTTGATAGTTTGTCAAAAATAAAAATGAAATCAGGGTTTATTAAGTAAAGGTCTACAAGAATGGCTGGGCTGCATGATGCATAGTTCAATCAATGAGGAGGTGACTGATTTAACTATGTATTATAAAGGAGGATCCAAGATATTCTTGGAGCATATGCTCACACACTGAGATTGCCCTTTTTATAATGCATGGTGAAGTCAGTGAGAGGAAACTGCATTATCTTTGATCTCATGTCAGTGCATATACCCCTTTTAATTAATACATCATGTTCTTTTCTTACCGGCATCTTGTATCTAAGAGAAATGTGACATGTGATCAGGGCTGCCATCAGAAATCTTGGCGCAGTACAGAGTAAAAGCCCCAATGCCCAAAACACTCATTCTCAATGTCTCCCTAGTTTCCCTGCCTTAGTCTCCTTTTCTGTAGCTCCATTTCTTGTCTTGTCTCTTCTTGTTCCTCACTTATTATGTCTTCTTTTTTTGGTCTGCTTCTCCCCACTATCCGCTGCGTTACCCAGGTATACCAATTCACTTCCCAAAATCTGCGCACACCCTCTCCCCTGATTGGCGTAATGGAGCCTCCCCCCATTCTTCCAGTCGTGGAGAGGTTGTGCCCCGAGGCTCCGCCCTGTTGCACATGTACTACACCCGGCCAGAATAATGCAGATGAATCAGCGGAGAAAGCTTTTTTATTTTTTATTTTTTTTTATTCTGGCCTCTTGGAATACTCCCACAAAAAGGGAGGAGCCAGGGTGTGCTTCATGGAGACAGCCTCTTCCCCATTCCTCCTATCGTGGGAGGCTCCACCCTGTACTGGAAGCGCTCCAGGAGGCCAGGTTAATGGAGCAGATAACAGGGAGTACAGACCAAGAACTAAGACAGAAGTAAGAATACAGAAGAACAAGAAGAAGCAAGACAAAAAGTAAAGCTGGGAAAAAGGAGAAAATGACCCGAAAATGGTTGGAGGGGAAGGTGGAGATACAAAGTGAATATAAGATCATTAAAAAAGGGGAATTACAATAATGGCTGATTTGGGATCTATGCATACACATACAAATGTAAGACCAAACTCTGACTGTCCTTACCTTTTGATACAATGTGTTAAAATACAGTATTGTAATTTAAGACATACAGACCACTTTGTCAACATAAGATTTTAATAATAGGCACTAATATCTTTCTTTCCCAGTGGGCCACAACCATCTTGGATATAGAAAGGCTGTTCCCTGTCTTTATAAGAAAAGCCTTCCGCTCAGGGGAGATGGTAACAGTGGGGAAGAATATTGACGGGACACCGGATCGGCGCTGGTGTTTTAGGTAAGGCACATTGATTGTTTGGAATGTGTGCGCCAACACAAACCCACAACAGCGGGGTTTACTCTCTAAAGCCAAAATTAGCAGGAAAGTTATGCCATCCATTAATTCTGTATGCATTATAAAGAGCCATTCCTGGCAAACTTCTCTGCAAGAAGGGGTGATCTGGCCCTGCATAATGCATGAGTTCAATTGGTGAGATGACATTGAAGAACTGATTTAAATATGAATTCTGTGATGCCATCCAAGCTATTGTTGCAGAAGAATCCCATAGGGGTTGTTCCTTCATAAAGTAAAGAGAACTTCGTGAGGTGAAACTGCAACCTTTTTTTAGTGAATAAACTCAAGCATAAGATCAATCAATACTGTACTCCATTTGATTGTTCCTTGCTCTGGGGCAAGGGGGGCACTGGGTGACTTCCAGCCCAAACATGACTCTAACAAGCCACAAATTAAACATTTGTTCGCCCAGAATAACCAATTAATTGACAGTCACATCTGTGCTTAGGTGTAAGTAGCCTTAAACTATGGCCTGAATTGAAACCCTTCAGGCCTGGGGTTGCTCACCACTGCCTTGAGTGATATTATGTACCCAGAGGAAATATAAATTATGGGATCTCATTAACTCACTATGTCTCAGAGGGCAGCTAAATGATTAAAGGCTTAGCCTTTTAATGGAGAGCAGAACTATGTCACAATAGGCTTAATATATGAAAATGTCATTTTGGTGAGTGAAATGGGTTTGACGGTCACTTCGTTTAAAATAGCAGTTTACAGCTTTTCCATAAGAAATCAACACATGCTACACATCAGTGGTCATATAATTATCATACAATCATCAATATTGTCACCAATACAACTTAGCAATACTATAGTTATTAGATATCTTTTTGCTTTGAATGAAGGGACATTTTCTTTTACCGCTTTTAATCATAAGGATTTTCTAAAGCATTCTTTAGTCTTAATATGACTATACTCTTATTCTTGAAAGCTTGGTTGCTTTTATTTTTTACCATGTATAGCAGATGTGTTATGGCTTCCCTTTTTTAATTTGCTATTTATGGCCAGCAGTGTAAAAAAGATATTTGGTGCACTGTTTTCCACCGATGGTACTTTTGTTTTCTATTCGTTATACCGGATAGCTAGAACATTTTGAGAACCTCTTCGTGCAAGTGATTGTTTTAAATTGGATTTATACCGTCAAGTGGCAAGTCATTTCATAACTGCGCCTCATTCTTGCACCCGTTCATTGTTTCAGGGCACAATGGTATGGAAGGGGTGAAATCTATTGGGTTACAAAAGGCACCGAAGGGAATCAGGGATTATTAGGGATGGGACAGCAATAGGTCCTACACAAAAGCTACAACTTAATTTGCATATTAATAAAGTCTCCGGCTATATCACAAGGCACAGCATGAATTAGCAGATGGTATTTAAATCTTCTAGTAAATATGAGAGACAGGCAGTTGCTGGCAATTATGACAGCACTTAATGGGATATCTGTTATTGATTCATAATTAGACCTCATTAGACCCTTGTCTGTTCTGTGTTAATTATTAGAGTATAAAAAGGTTGTCTGGGTTGCTATATTTTTTTACTGTACTGCTCAACAATAGGACATTACCAAAAAAATAATCTCTTAAAGGGTTAACATTTAACAACAATTGACTATTAAGGTATAGATGTGAACTAAGAAAAAGTAAGATCCAAGGTTTTTCCATATGCCAAAAATACAAATCTCTTTAAATTCCATAATAATCATGCTAATTCCATACATTCCATTTTAGACACTTTTTCACAAATGGTTTACAGACTTTAATCTGGATACTTGCACACACTCTGAACAGGCAGACCCATGGGGACATTTGTAGGTAAATCGGGTGCCTTCAGTGGTGTGGCCTCAGCCTTTGCAACCATTGATTATAGTAGGGGTTGCTGAACAAAATCCACATTTGCACAGCTAACTAGAAAGCAATAGCCATGCCTTGTTTGTACCCAAAGAAGAATATTTTCAGGTGAGGACTTGTCTTTGTAATATATGGCTTTCCAAGTGTGTTTGGAGAACATTTTAAAACCCCAAGAGTCCTCGTGTGTCGTTGGCAATCATTGTTAAAAATAAAATGTGTGAATATACATGCACAGATGTACATACATAGCTTTTACAAGTGTGGTACAATTCTAACAAAATAGAATAAATGCAAAAGCCAGCTCACCTCCCTATATATTCATCAGCACGGATCCGCACGGACTTGATGCGTGGAATAAACACAAAGAAAAAAAAAAGGGGTCGATCCAGCACTTGAATGAAAAAACTTCCCACTTTATTTAACTTCAATATTAAAAAGCATAGTTCACACCTCACTGCACCTATGTGCAGAGGAGACCGAAAATCTGAACGTGTTTCGAACGGCACCCCGCTCTTTATCACAGATTTTTTCATTCAAGTGCTGGATCGACCCCTTTTTTTTCTTTGTGGTACAATTCTAAACCTGATGTTCTAGAATACATTATGGATACACATAGTCCACAACTGGCACCCAGACCACCATTAGGGTATGATTGTCCTACAAAGGAAGGCTTTCCATTTTGACTGTACTTGTCTACTTTATGAAACAGTTAGGGCTATTGTAATTTCATTGTTTTATGCCTGGTATTATTTGTGCGGTCAGGAACTTTATACACTGCTATAACCTTAGTCTTGGACTTTACAAAGATAGATATTTAATATTTATCACGGGTATGGCATAGTGAGATTCCAAGAAGTAAGCACACAATGAGTGGCTTGTGCTTCAACAGTGTTTGCATAATAGTTGTGTAAATCAGTTCTTTACAAAGAACAAGAGGTCACCCTCTGAGAGCGCAGGTTTCATAGACGACAAAGGAAGGGATTCTTTACAGTGAGGACAATAAAGGTCTGGAATTCACTTCCAAGAGAGGTGGTGTTATCCAATACATTAGATACCTTCAAAAGGGCCTCGATATTTTCTTAGAAAGGCATGACATACAGGTGATATAAATAGAATAACATTAATATTTTAGAGCTTCTTGATACAAGGAGAAATCCGATTGCCTCTTGGAGTCAAGAAGGATTTTTTTCCTCTGATGGCAGAATTTGAAGTAGCTTAATTAGGGTTTTTTTGCCTTCTTTTGGATCAAGAATACGAAGGTTGTGTAGAAGGGTTGAACTTGATGGACTTAGGTCTTTTTTCAACCTTATGAACTATGTAATTATGTGAGATGGATGGTAGTGCCATGTAACCCAGTCTGATAGCAAATTTAAGGGCCATGCTTCTGTGTTTTTATAAGTGCTTTTGGTCTGCGTATTACTTGCATTAAAAGGTAGGTTTCAGCCCCATAAATAACACAATGGTGTTTTTATGGTGTGTGTGTGTGGCACTGCATATGTTGCCCTTCTTCCACTCTGTAGATTGTTTGTATGCAGTCAGACTCTTCACAGCCCATTAGGGTTTTTACATTCAAGAGGATTAATATTACTTGTTCTACAGAAAGGTTTTTCAATTCTCTTGATAAAGGTTCATTTGTGGACATGTCCCTTTCTGTATCTTAGAGTCGATGAGGTAAACTGGTCTCATTGGAACCAGAATCTTGGCATCATTAATGAGGATCCAGGGAGGAGCGATACATATCAATATTATGGGTTCT
This sequence comes from Spea hammondii, assembly GCA_029215755.1. Taxonomy (NCBI): domain Eukaryota; kingdom Metazoa; phylum Chordata; class Amphibia; order Anura; family Pelobatidae; genus Spea; species Spea hammondii. The sequence continues at coordinate 131,716,923 of JARDYJ010000001.1, read as the reverse complement.
CACAGACTGTTGGACGTCTGAGGAGAGGTAAGTTTTATATTTCTCACACTGTGCTCCATTTGTTCTTGTAAATTGTCCTCAAGATTCTTTTTGAGGACCTATTAAGGACATTAAAGAGACTATTCCTCAAAAAATTTAGTAAACTGCCTTGCTTTCATTCAGTTTTTCTCCTTGTTAGATATTCTTTGTCTTAAATATCTAAACTTTTCTAGTGACCAAACAGCAATTAAGACCACAGCTTCTAAGTCTTCTTAAGTAGGGTTATTTGGTAATAAAGTAGCATACATACAGTACTGATTGATGGTAGTAGGTACTGTAGGCTCTGTATGCTTAATAAGAAGGAGGAGAAAGAGACCTTGCCCTTGTAAACATGAGTATTTATACCCCTTTACTTTCAGTTAGGGTATAAATTCTTACTATATATGGGCAATATGTGAATTTAAGGAACCCTATTGGAGCGGTCATGGGATACACCGGCATTCCACAGAAAACCCTCAAATAGCTACGTCAAATAATTGATAACATTGTTCCTAACGCTCAAGTTGCATTCAGGCCTAAAGTGTGTAGAACAGAATAAAAGTGTAACAATGATTTCTTACACTCCTCCCCAGAGTAATCACACAAAACAGTCACTCACTCCCATGTCTAAAGTGAATGTAAATAGTCATTACGTTCTAAGAGCAAGGTGTGTTAATGATAGTATGACTAGCTAAAAGCAACACACTTTGCAAGTGGAATGTTAGAATTGAAGAGGAACTGACATCTCTGGGTCTCAAGAGCGGCGTTAGATCTACCTATTCCCTGTCTATGACCATTCCCCTTCCCACCACCATAGAAATATGAAGCGGTTGGGGTCGGCGCTGCCCACCAACATCATTGGGCTAATCCAGGTGGGGCTTGAGAGCACTTTGTCCCAACACCACTGTACCAACAGTATACCTGGTGATAGCCATGACAGTGGTTATTGTGAGCTACAAACAATTTGTATGGAGCATATTAAATCACAAAGGATGTGAAGATATGCTGTGCTTCTCTAATTACTGATAAAGGAAATACATATCCATTTGTGATACTGAATGAATGTACTATTATCTATTTAATTTGGTATTCCATAATTCAAGATGGGTCAACTGATAATTATAACTAAACTGTAATTGGAAAATATGCTAGGAAGCATAATGTACACTTACTCTAGTGTCTCTTTCCTCCAGGTGATTTTTAATATTGTCTTATCTGTACCTTTTCCAGATCGGTGGTCTGTGGTGGTCCCTAGAGTGGTAGAACTGAATAAAAACACAAATCATAACGATGATGTTGTAGTACCTCTGGATCACATTTCAAGAGCACATTCACCTTACCAAAGACATGGATACCCCCAGAACTGGAAGAAAGACGAGACTCATATCTAGCAGCTCTAAGCCATAAATTCTCGGTCTGTGTCCATGGAAGCCAGCAGTATACTGTGCTCAAGATGGCCCAGAACCAGTATTTGCTGCTAACCAGTTTTTGGAACATTCGCACTTTTGCACAAATACATATTCTTAGCTGGCTGAAATAATTACTGCAGTATCTCAGAATTCCTGATCTTGACGATAAATGGACTTGGATTATTGGTTTCTATTTATTTTTTTTTTTAAGTAAAGTTAAAAGTTTTTATTTGTAAATGTGTTTTAATACATGAATATCTTAAGAGACCAGGCAACATAAGCGGACAACGAGATGGTGCTGCATTAAGTAGAATGTTCTACAATAGGGCAGAATGGATATTAAGGTTATTTTAAATTAATAAAATCATTAAGTATTTCCCATTTTCCTAATAAAAGTGAAAATGGGAACAGAATCAAAATGAAAACAGCTGACATAAGCCTTCTGGGCACTACATTTGCAAGCAGCCTCTAATGTTTTCCCCACATTTTGAAAGAGCAAGAAGATTAGGTACCCACTTTACTACAGGTTGTTGAGCTACAAAAGGTGTGCAGATGGGCCACTATATAAAGTATTATGCCTTTTCTATGTGTATTTGATTACAGACATTTCAGGGCTAACTGCTTACCAACTTATGTAATATACTAGGTTCCCACACTCCTTTGTGTTGACGTAGTGTCAGTTTCTTAATTCGCTCCTACCTCTGACACTACTCAATAGTAATAATAATTGTGTTAATGTGTGTAACATATAGCAGATTTTAAGATATTTTTAATAAACTATTTCAACCTTCCTCGTTGACGTATTTTTATTGCTTTGAGCGTTTTGACTATTCATTTACATAACTAGGAACTTTCCTTGATTTCCCGGAATAAAGCATTGCCATGGAGCCTTATTAATTATTTACGATACCCAGATTGTCCACCCACATATGCTACCCTATATATCTTGTTTTCTTCACCTATTTCAAATATACTTATAGCTAAAAGCCTCAACAGACATTTTTTATGATATAGCTTATACTTTTTAGTTTAAAAAAAACATGTAATTGATTATTTAGAATATTCTTTTTTTAATATTTAATCAATCTGCTTTCCTAGTGCATCACCCTCAAAGGTTGCTTGAACCAGTTAGCAACTGAAGAAGGATTACCTTAATAGGGAATAGGTACAATAATAGCCATACAAATAATGGGAACATGAAGTTAGTATGGCTGATTTGGCTTTATGTATATCTGTAATCTGTAAATGTAGCATAGGTTTTAGTGAACAGAGCAATAAAATGTAGGAGAAAATCTAAGAACTGCGACAGAATGTACAGAATTTTACTCTGCTACAGAATTATATGTTGCTATTTTGTACAATATTGTTTAGTCCAGTTCATGCTCACACATTATTTAATATACAACCTCTCCATATAGGAGCCACTAGATTTTCTGCAGAGTTTTGGAACTCTCTAGAGGGAGGATGAAAATGAAGAAAGAGACAAATGTCCCCGTGCTTTTGTTTCCCTGTGGCTATAACCCCTCCCTGGTCAGGCATTGAACTTTGTTTTCAAATTTCATTTTTATAAGTCTGATTGACTAAGAACACTTAAAACAGCAGAGAAAGTGTGATTTATGGTTAAAAACATAACTGCTATCTTCAACAAGAGTAAACAATGCAGGCTTTTCACAGATATCTGACTAAATGCCCCAACACGGACATCAGCATGGTCGTTGGAGCCCCATTTTTACTCCAGCTCCAATACCACCAAGTCTTGAGTGGTAGCAAAAAAGGAGTCCAAGGTTTTTCCCATATTTACTTGTGGGAGAAATCAATGAGGTGTATTGACTAAAGCATATATCTACAGGAGAGTTTAAAATTTCAGCTCGATGAGCTATAAGGTATGAGTTGACTCTGTATAATGCATAGGTTATGTGTTAAAACATTTTTTGTAATGTCTTACAAAATCTTAATACTCTAATCGACTAGATTGTAAACTTGCAAGAGCAGGACCCTCTTTTCCTTTTGTACAAGTTTGCTATAACTATTTTCTGACTGTTGTAACAGCGCAATGGAATCTGCTGCCACTATATAAATAAATGTGATGTAATACCTGATTTGGCTATGCATTATGCAGGGTCAGCTCTGACTTTCTTGCAGGAGAAGCTTTACGGGGATCTGCTCTTCATTTTGAGATTGACATCAGTGAATTGGAATTCTCAACTCTCCTAGAGATTCCTTCTTTATTGAATAGAGCCCAATGTGTACATGGCTAGATGCTAGTATTGTATAACCTATGGTGCTGTAGGGACCTACGTTGACCAGAAAGAAATGTGATGCCGCCAGTGATGACATCTGATTTGTTTGAGGCTTACATTTCTAGAGACGTGAAAATGCAAAAAACTGAAAAGCTGCAGGTGAAGTTGTATTTGTCTCAGAATAACAGGAGTCTGCATATAACATACAACTACATGATTGTTGTGAATGAGAATTGCCAAGCGTGAGGGTATCAATATGTCAACACTATTTTTGGCATATATTGCAATACTGAGAATATTATCAAATAACCCTGTATCGTCTTTTTCAGCTCAGCATAAAAATGTAATTTTTGATGGATATGCTATTAATTATCCAGTCCCACTGAGGGGGTGGTAGATAAATGGAATAACCTCCCATCAGAAGTGGTAGAGGCTAGTACACATACCTGGGAACTCTACGGAAGAAGCTTCGCTTCTCCGGGTTGACACCCTAATCCTCTGGGTCGTGAGAGGGTGGTCCTGACACACCCTACTCCCTGCCCATTTCTCCTAAAATGTCACACCCACCAAATTTGGCGGGACCGCCCACTGGCTGCATCCCGTAAGTGCTGGGTAGCCAGAGCCCACACTTTCCCAGGTATGCTAATACAGTAACAGAATTTTAAAATAAATGGGATAGGTATAAAGCTATCCTGAACGTAAGACAAGATCAAGGACTGATAAAGAAAAAATGGCCAGGCTGAATGGTCCATATTTCTATCTTTCAGTGAGCAAAACACATTTGTAAAGACTCAAATGGAATGTAGCTGAGATGCATTCATAGAGAAGGCAATATAATGGATTTTTAATGATGACTAATTCTATTAACATAGGCCACTCTAGCTTTCATGGATTTGCACATTTCATTACAACCTTTTAACCCATTTATCTGTAAAAGACTAATGGGGACTGCCTGTTTGTGGCCCATCCATTTAGTCAGATATATTTTAACCTTTACAACCAGGGGTGAGCCTAGGGTGAGTGGTCTGGATGCAGTATTTCTTTAGCGCCCACCTTCCCATAACTAAAATACACACTCTTAACACCCAGGGCCGGCCCGACAATGGAGCCGAGTGGGGCGAAAGAGAGAGAAAGGGGCGCCGAGTGGTTTTCGTTTACCAAGCTGTCAGTACCCGCTCGGCGCCCCTCTCTCTCTCCTCTGCGGCGAGTCTTCCTGTTCGGTCTTGGTGCCGGCTTGTAATGCTGAGTGCCGGAAGATTTCCGGCGCTCAGCATTACAAGCCGGCACAGAGACCGAACAGGGAGACTCGCCGCAGGACTGCTGAAAGGTAAGTACAAGGGGGGGGAGTGGGGGGCGGGGGAGAGAGAGGGTAGATAATGGGGGGGGCGGCAGGGACGGAGGGAGAGGAAGGTAGATAAGGGGGGGGGCGGCATTTTAAAATTCGCCCCAGGCGGCATTTTGCCTTGGGCCGGCCCTGTTAACACCATACACTTAAACACACACACACACACACACACTCCCTCCCTCCCTCCCTCTCTCATCTACCATGCACCACTAACCGTAGGCTTAACCACGACACTCTTTAACACTATGCAGTAGTTATTAGACTTGGGCACCAGGGGGCTGTTCGTGTTTGTCTTCGTGCTCGTCTTCGGGGGGAAAAAAATCTTCGTATTCCGCGAATATTCGCCCGTTCCTGTCTTCTCTTCGGGCGAATATTCGTGGACATTCTTCGTGTTCGGTTTTTCTTCGTTTTTTCCGGTTAAGGGGTTAATACGGGGTTAACGCAGCTCTGGCGCCAGGAGTTTAAATGTACGTATGAGCAACTCTATTGGTCGTCAGCAGGGGGCTCGTCTGCCAATTGGTTGATGCCAGAGGAGGTCCCTGTAGGCGACCAATAGGCTCATTCGCACTGCCCTGTAACCCGTGACGGCGAACCTGCGGATTTCCACTTCCGGGAACTGCCGCGATGCCGCGAAGACAAGGTAAGTTAGAAGGGGGGGGGATGGTAGACGAAGACGATCACGAAGATCTACGTGGTGTGTGTCTACGTTTTACCGCCGCCGTCTTCTCTTCTGCGTGTCTTCGGAACGAACATGAAAACGCACTCTTCGTGTTCGTTTTCATGTTCGCCCGAAGACGAATGCACAAGTCTAGTAGTTATTTGACTCCATCACATACACTGCTTATAATGCCAGCCACGTGACATGCAACAGGCACGTGGGAGCATTGCAGCTTCTGGTTGGTTGCCATGTCAGCTATTTTATTCTGGACGCATCACATTTTTATGTGTTTCCGACAACCACCCCAAAAGTGTTTCTCTGCATTATGGAGGATCCATAAATAATTGAATTCCTATTGTGAATTTATACATCTGATACACAGTGGTGTAGTACTATCGGTTGTGGTCAGCAACATGTAAAAATAAATAAATGACCAATATGGCACCCATAAAATGAACCCAAACTTTGAAAAATCTGACCAAGGCCTAATAGAAAGAAATTGATGCCCTTCAGCTGCCATATTTTTGAGTTGTATATCTACCTCGGGCACTGGCCGAGACCTGGCCCAGGGTGGTGCTCCCAGCTGGCTCCTAGTCATATCTTGGTGCTATACCTCGTAAGGATGTATACTGCTGGGTATAGCATGCAGCAGAGGCTGTGATGGCTAGGAACCACCAGATCAAACTAACAAGAATCCAAATTGGAACTGCAGCCTGCCCAGGAACTTCAAATACTCTGTGCCTACAAGACATGACATATTAACCCCTTAAGGACAATGGGCGGCCCCCAAAACCCATTGAAAACAATGCATTTTGTCATTAAGGGGTTAAACAAAAACAACAACAAAATATGTTTGTACCTGTGGTCTACATGCCCTATTGTCAGAAAAGTTAACGTCAAAGCCAATTCTGACAGTTCTTGCCCTATTCCTGATATTTGATGATACTATTACTATAACAAGAAATTCCCTTTTAAGGGCATAATCGTTGAGAGAAACTATTCTGGTACAAAGTGCTTAATTTGAAATAATTAATAGAGGCAATCAATTTCTGAAATGGTATTTTTTAATGAATATGGAGCTGCAGCTTTGCTGTGCTGACAAATGGCCCTTAAAAGTCTGATGTCATACTTTTGTGTTGTATCTTTCCGTACCGATCTATCCTACGTTTCATTTTTCTGTGCAATATAAGCAAGCAAGCAGCTAGGCAACCGATTGTAAGTCTGCATGATTCACAGTGGTGGTTCTCAGAGGTTTTTTTTCTTCTATGAGCTGTGAATGCAATATTTTGCTACTTTGACATTTTGTTCTTAAGTTCCTTATTCTCTTCTTTAATTATATTTCTAATACCGAACAGAAGACAATAGTTTTATTAAGTTTTCAGCCTAACCACACAAAAGTCATACTTAGTTAGTTTTTGCAGAAGTCGGAACCCGTGCCCACAAAGGAAGTAAAATCCCATTAGAAAAATGAGGAATATAATTTACCTTTTATTACTTGCAGGAGTGATAACAAGCACAAAATAGTAGACTTGTTCGTCGGAAGAAAATTTGTGTTCGTTTTCGGGGGAAAACATGTCTTCGTATTTCCCGAAAATTCATCCATCTCTGTCTTCAATTCGGGTGAAATTCGTCCAACATTTTCATTTTTCAGAAATCCCATTCGTTCGTCCGGTTGCCATGGAAATAAGAAAAATGTATAGAAGAAGTTGAATTAAAATGGCGAGATTCTCCTCCTCTTAGTGTAGTTAAAATGGTGTCTGCGGTGACAAATGAAAGGAAGATTTTGGTATTGTACACATTCGTTTTTTGTTTCTTTCGTCCAATATTGTATTTGTTTGTTCGTTATTTGGAACGAAAATGCATTTGTGCAAAAACAACTGCGCAAGTCTCACTCAACAAATTCCCAGGAGGTACTGTGTGAAATCTGAAAAGAATACTTCTTTGTGGGTAAAATACTTACCATTTCACCAGAGCTGCATAATTCAGGGGTACATGTCTATAACTTTTTCCAAAACAAATATTTTAAAATGTTATACTAAATAAAACAATATAATTATGTTAGATTAAAATAAGTCATATATACCTATTAAATTACATTTATTTATGTACATTTGGTTATATTGAATCAGCAGATTCTGTAGCATTACAATAAGTGGAATAATTTCAAGTCACATACAATAACAAAAATGCTCTTATGAGTTTACAATCTAGTCGGTGGTTGAGGGGGAAGTGACACAATAGGAGAGGACTACTTGGATGGGGGTAGATCTGTAGAGGTTGTTGATTGTTCAGATGGTTTGATTAGGATGCTGGCTGGATGTTGGGTGGAAAGGTTGTAGACTTCTCGAAAAAGGTGGGTTTTCAGAGAGCTTTTACGAGGGAGAAAGTCTAACGGAACTGGGAAGGGAATTCCACAAAAGAGGTACAGCATGTGTGAAATCCTGAATATGAGAGGGTGGTTAGGGTGTATTTGGATAGAAGGATGGAGATATAAGGGTGTGCAAAATGTTAAAGGCTCTGTAGGTCAGGGTCAGAAGTTTGAATTTGATACTGAAGGGTATGGGGTGCTAATTGGGCAATTGGCACTGTGGAGTAGCAGATGAGGAATGGCAGAATGACAGACAAAGAATAATCTAGTTGCAGTGTTGAGGACGCATTGGAGCGGTGAAAGGTGGGAGAGGGGGAGACCAGTTAGTAGAAAGTTGCAATAATTCGGATGGGGTATCACGAGGGAGTGGATTCATATTTTGCTTGTTTCTTGTGTGAGGAATGGGCGAATTCAGGAGGGGATTTTTTTAGGTGAAAGTGGTTGGATTTGGTGAGGAACTGGATGTGAAGGACAAAGGAGAGAGAGCAGAGTCAAGTGTCACAACAAGGCAGCAAACTATTAAAACTAACTTTATGTATATACCATGGGGAAGGTATTTTTCTCAGGATATTTATTATTATTATTATGATCTGTAGAGTACTATTTAACTTCTGAATTCAGAATAAGGAAAGCGAGCATTTTAAAAATATAGATAAGATTACGCAATTAGCCAATTACAGAGCCAGCTTTAGGAGGATTGTCACTGCACAGGCCTATTCGTTGCTCATCTGTATAATGAATAATAAACAATGTGTAGTTCCAGAAAATTAACAAAAAAATAGGGCCGAAGAATAGGATATAGTTACAAGAATTAAGAACATGAGGATTAGAGGTTAGCGCTTAATAATACTCATAGGTGTATAGGCCGTATGCTCATATTCTTGACCCTCTCCTTGCAGAAGGGGTTAAGCTGGCTGTGTTTCATAAGGAAAGTAGCTTCCAGTCGCCCTGTCTCATGCAATCTGTTCAGTTTGATCCTCAGTTGAGTTAGCAGAAGCAGTTAAACTGCTCGTGTGTTGATCTGACAAACCTTTTCTCATAGCTTATATCTCCCTGTGGCCCAAGGCCCTGCTGCCTTCAGGGACCACAACTCAATATTCAAGGGCGCCAAATATCTTGCATGTCCTTTAGCTGCCTTGATGCATTGTCCCAGAAAGTTGCTTGTCCCTGACGTGCCTTTACATGGAAATTTTACATTGAGAGTGACATCTTATCTTTACCTCATGTCAGGCTTAAAAAAAAAAAAAGCAATTTCACATATCAAAAAAAATGTAGCATTACAGAACAGAAGATATATTTTTAGCATCGATATTAGAACGCTCATCCTAAAAGTAAAAATATACTTAAATAGAGTTAATAATTTCAATTAAGTAATAAAACACGGATAAAAAAAAAGAGCGTGCCATGAGAAAAACTCTGCCAACACCTGCCAACCTTTATTGCGCCTGAGTACTATATACAGTTGTTATAACTATAAACTACTCCCATTCAGAAAACTGTGGTATCTTGAAATACTAAAACAGTTATAAAAAGTGCTTAAATAGAGATCCTAAAGTTCGGGATTCCTCTTCGCCCACTTTCTATCATGTACATAGATATCTTTTGAAATATAAACACTCTTTAATACTTGAAGGGATATCTGTGTGTGGGGGGGTGTGGTGGCAAAGACCATAGTTTGAAAACTTTTGACATAGACAACCACTGGCGTAACTACAGGGGTAGCACTGTCGCAGCTGCCACAGGGCCTATGCCTCTAGGGTGCCAGGTGCAACCCCTTGTTCCTGTCTCCTCATACCGATTCAAAATAGTTTAGAAAGAGCCCTTCCTACTTGGACCTGGACCGCACCTGGACCGTAACCGAGGCTGCTCGCACAGGGTGTGATTAGCCGGAGAGATTAGCTGGGGCTGGCTGGAGATATTACATAAATCAATACACAAGGGTATGGAGGCAAAAATGCACAAAGGGGGCTGGCTGGGTGCACAAATGCACATGGGGCAATACACAAGGGTGTGGGGGATACATTAAATCTATTCCGAATTGCTGTGATCCTCAGTTTCCTTGTGCTTGGGGCAGTCCTTGGGAACTGCCATTCATATTACCCACGTCGGAAGTCTCACCAGAGATCAGTGACCAAATGGTTTCATGATCGATTTCCAAAAATATACACTTTTATGGGGGAGTATTTTATGGGGGCTGCTAAATAGCCCCAAATGAGACATGTACCTCAAAAAATAAAATGTTAAAATTTTAAGTTTGGAAAAGTTCCACAAAACCTACAGATGTTGGGTATTTTCAAAATCAAAACACAATCTGTTCTGTGGTACGTTAGTCAACTTAACTAGTTTGGGGACCATTATCATAGTAAAATATAAGGATTTTTTTAATATTTTCATTATTTTAATGTATTTGTAGGAAATGTACTATACATGTAAAAATATAAAAAGATATATAAATGTATCAAAATAAAGCTCTATCTGTCCTTAAAACACAATATATAATTTGTGTGAGTGCACAATTAAAAAGGGAGAATAATGGTTAAGGAAACAGTATACAAATGCCAAAAAAGTCCCAGGTTTTGGGTACAAAACGCCCAAAGTAAAGAATGAGCCAGATGATAAAACTTGATAAAGTCACCCCTGCTTTTCATACCAATGGCATTCAACCTGCGGTATGCGGACCACCAGTAATTCCCAGGATTATACAAGTTAACCTATCCAGTGGTACAAGGCATATGAACAGACAGGACATAAATCTTAATACATAAAATAACAAGCAGGAACTCTTTTTGTAGCTTTGTAGTACATTTAAATTGAAAAATGACAGTGTAACTTTTTAGAGAGTACATTTTCACCTATACATTCTACTAGCCAATTGGCTAAGAAATTAGAAAGCAAAAGGTTTTCTACAATTTTAATATTTCCCCCAATATTTTTATGCAGGCACAAAGCTGGTTCATAGAAAAAAATGGCAAATATGGCTGCTGGTTCTCACGCGCACCCACAATTATCTCTACCCTGTCACAAAATGTTCTACATGCAACTGGTTGTACAGCATTGTGGAATAGCTGAGATGCCAATCTGGGTAAGCCCACACGCGAACACAGGACACAGGTTGCCAAACTGAAAACAGATGAACTGGCACATTTAATGTTAATCAGGAGAAATGTAAATATGCTGGGCTGTGCTCATCAGGGAGATACATGTTTTCTTTCACACCACTTCAAGATTTAGTGGATAGGCAACTGTAGCTTCTTTGGGACCAATGTGTCAGTATCTGTCATGTACCAACAGATGAAAAAATGCCAACACAAAGACACACAAGACACACCAGTGCTACTCTTACAAATACTGACACATACCGAGGTTCATTCAGTGACAAAAATATCTTGTTTTATATATTTTACTTACTTTTCTGCTTTGTTTTCCCAGACTGTGCTGCTGATGTGAAGTAGCCACGGAAACTGAGGTCTTCTGTCTTTCAGATCAAGTTGGATCCAGAGTCTATCTGGAAAAGACAAAAAGAAAAACTAGGCCACCAAAGATATACTGCCAGAATCCCCAGGACGCATATTTGTCTCTCCCACCCTGCCTCTCCTGTTGCTTCCCTGATGCCTTTGCCCAGCTTCTATCCTCTACCCTTGGCCACCGCTCCCTTTCCCATCCTGCCCACGTCCCATCTGTCCTCCTGGCCGACTACCTCCAATTTGGCAGCTCATGGACCTCCATCCGCGCCATCTAGAAAGTCTTGCACATCGGACTCCTGGTTTAGTACAATGAGCCTACTTCGGATGGTGACAACACCAGTTTACACAAAGTTTTCAATACCTTCAACATCTGGCTGGTAACATGGGCCACCATTTCTCATACCTGCCCAGCAAATCAAGCTTGCTACAGGCTTCAGTCCAAATCCCAATTGTGCCAGGTTTTTAGGTACAAAGCACCCTTAGTAAAGAAGTGGTTAAATACACGAATAGATTTAACAAAGTGCAAGAATGAAGATAGAGGAGAAGAATTAATAGAACTACGTCACACTCAGCGTAGAATACCGGAACCTGGGAGCAGATCCTCGGTTGCTGGATAGTAATAGAAGGCCAATAGCAGTAGGTAGTAAATCAGGATCCAAAATCAAGGTCAAAGACAAGCTGTTTCAGCAACAGAAAGTAACTAGGATGGAAACCGCAAAATCAGCAGGCAATTAGTAGTCAGGAAGGAGCCGGGTTGAAGTCAGCGGGAAACAACCCCCAATTAAAAGGAAAATGGGTGGGGAGCGGGGCGTGTCAAGACCCTGCTCCCGTGACCCAGAGGACTCGGGTCTTGACCCAGAGAACCGGTGAAGCGGTGTTCCCAGGTATGTTAATAGGGTAAAGGAATTTGAATGGGATGATGGGATATAGCTATCCTTAATGTGAGACCAAGGACTGATTCATGTTTGAGTCTTGACAGCAGCAAAAATGTGCAGATTAGATAGGCCAAATTGTTCTTATCGGCCATCAAATTCTATGTTTCTGTATAATATACACTTTAGAAAATCTGTAGATCCACAAAGTTCAATAACAGAAAAAATATTGTAAACAGACCTTTTTTTTGTATTGCTTAAGTAAATACCCATGACTTAGAATTAATGTAAAGGAACCATTTATTTATTTAAGACAAGAGTTTAATACAACATATTAAACATTAATATCCCAATGTGTGGGGATATACTATGTTGTCCCTGAAGGGGCTCGCTCCTTGACACATTATGTTGCCAAGTGGAGCACCTTTGATAAACTAATGCAAGTTGTACAGTTTTGATGCCCCCAATTTTCAGATAATAGACACACCAAATCATTAGAAGCAAACATTTAGGAAAAATACAAGGTTATTCAGAGGTATTCAGAATATCTTAAACAACCAGTTACTTTTATCCCTAAACAAAACTATTTTATTACTAATAAAACAGTGTACTTATTCAAACTGAACACTAGAGGGTACCCAAACCTAGTAGACTGCATCAAACCCTTTTCAGTTTTCAATCAATTTGAAACTGAATTCACACCTAACCTGTAAGGCAAGCCTATATTTTTAGACATTTAAGCATTAATTTGTCCCAGTCACTCTGACAGGTACTCCTTTGTATGGCTTCAAAGTACCCCTCTTTAAGAGGGGCATTCCCTCTTTGGGACCCAAATCCCTCTGTCCATATTGTTTCCCTTATATCTCTATTTTACCAGTTTGAGTTTATAAAATTATTCTATAACTCTGTAAGTACTGATGTATTTATGTAGGAGCTGGTCGAGGCCTTACTCAGGACACATCATATCCCGACATTCAACTTTAAAAGTACACTGAGTTCAGGGCAAGAGTGCTATAGAGGTTGTCTTGTCTCACAAACAGACCTGTGTAGTGTAAATGGGCCGGTTACAAGGAAGGTCTCTGATTTAGCCAACCTGCCTATTGAGAGGAGTCACACCAGGGGGCTGACCATTCAATTGGGCAATTTGCCCCTGCTAATGTAGCACAGACAGGCCCGGACTGGCCATCGGGCACACGGGGCATTTTCCCGGTGGGCCGGGCGGCCCATGGCCGGATTGACGTAGGGGCTGATGGAGCTGCAGCTCCAGGCCCCTACCTTAAAATAGGCTCAGTCAGGACCGGACTGACTGGGCCTATGTGGCCGCATTAACGCAGGGCATAAGGGGCACCTGCCCCTTAAGCCCGCAGCAACTGCGACCGGGTCCGCCACTCTAGGGGGCCGGGCAGCCCCCACCAGGGCCGGCCTTAGGGGTGCGCGGCCGCACAGGGCTTAAATTAAAACATTGGGGGTTTTTTTTTGTTTACTTTATTTAACATTCTTCATGTTAAATAAAGTTTGTTTAACTTTATTTAACATGGAGGATGTTAAATAAAGTAAAAAAAAACAACAACAAAAAAACCCCGATGTTTTAATTTAAGCCCTGTGCGGCCGCGCACCCCTAAGGCCGGCCCTGGTGGGGGCTGCCCGGCCCCCTAGAGTGGCGGACCCGGTCGCAGTTGCTGCTTACTCCGGCAACAAGGTAAGTAGGGTAATGGAGGGGGGTGCAGTGAGAAGGGGCAGAGGGGGGAGAGGTTAGATAGAAAGGGGTAGAGGGGATAGATAGTGAGAGGGGGTACATATTGAGAAATGGGGTACATAGTGATAAGGGGGAACATAGTTAGAAGGGGCAGATAAGAAGGGGAGAGGGGGTAGTGTGAATGCGCATGAGAATTAATGAATTTATGTGTGGATGAATTGCTTGAATGATTTGTGAGACTGCATTAATGAACATGTGTTAATGACTTGTGTGAATGAGTGAGTAAGTGTTTGTGTCTATCATGAATGTTTAAGTGATTTGGGGAAATGCAAAGATGGTACATGAAGGGTGGGCTTTAACAATAAATAAATAAATAAAAATGGGCTGCTCAGTCTTAAATGCCCGGGCCTATTTTTTGTCCTAGTCCAGGCCTGAGCACAGAGGCTGCCTCTCTCTCAGTCTGTCACCAAAGGATTAGTCTACCTCGAATACACCACTGCCAACAAAACACATTTAAAATTGACAACATCAAACATGCTTACTTTAAATGCCTTGCTCAATTACATAAATAGCTATTAACTATGTCTCATTAAAAGTTTTGGCAAAACCCATTTTCCTTTGGCAGAAATCTTGATAAAGACTCCTCCACCCAACTCTGATGAAAGGAAAAACCGATAAATTATCCACTACACCTCTGCCCTACCTTTTTTTGTTTAAGTCAGTCCTCAGATTAGTATGCCCCTTGGAAGTGTATGACCAGAGCAACTGACGTTACTGTATAGACCAGCTCTGGGAGCTGGAAACAGGCAGTAGCAGCAGAGGAGTACAAACCCAGCCAGAAGGTGACAAATCAGGAATCTTGGACTATGGGGAATCTGGTGCTCCCCTGCTTAGTGCAGGGCTGGCATAGAGATAGGCAGGGACATGTTTCATGGTGGACATTTTCAAAACCAACTGAATCAGTGAAGGACAGTGTCATTTTTAAATAGTTTATTTGGTTAAAAATGTATGAACCACATGTTTATAATAGAATCATTCTATGCCCTTTATGAAGGCCCAAAAAAGAATTACGAATGAACATACTGTAAAGCTAAGCATTTTGCAAATAACTATGCCATGATTTACAAAATGTTTACAAACGCCACAAAAAATTACATCCCCGTGAGTAATTAAAAAAAAATCAGTGATGAAAACATTATGTTATTATTGTTCAGCTAGAGAAAAGGAGGATAGAAAATGCGGGGAGGGTCTTGAAAAACAGAAAGAAGAAGTCATGAAAACAGATGCAAAAAAAGATATAGCAAAGAAACTACAACAATAAAAGAGACGGAGAAAGGGAGATCAAATGGAAAAAGGACTGCAAGAATTAGTACTATTTCTTGCACTCTCTTTTACCTTTGATTTCTCTTTCTCTCTTTGATCCGTGTGTGAGAATAAGGCAGAAAAAGTGGAAGAGTGAAAAGGGATATAAAATGGGGAAGAAAAGTTATTAAAAGAGAAGCAAAAAAGGAGACATAGCAAAATGAATGATTTGTAATGTCACTTTTTTAATGACTCTTCCTCGTTTTCCAAGTCCCTCTCTCATTTTTAAATTAAATACCCCCACCTGAAAAAGTCACTACCACCACTCATGGCCTAGCAGTTGGCTATTTCCCTCCCTGCACTGTGCGCTCGGATATGACATCACTTTCTATCATGTAGTGTAGAGGGAAAACTGCCCTGAAAGGACCATCTTGTAGGACCAGATCAGGCCGCAGCCACGTGACAGTTTTTAGCAGGTTTTAATTTTCAAAACACATTAATTCTTTGTGGAGGACACAGGTGTCCTTGTACAGACAATATGCTGGAAAGCTGAACCTTGTGTGCGTCCGGGGTTGGGAGACTGCAGGAAGCGGAGTGACATCTAAGACCAAGCACGTTGGTTGTGTACAAACCCTGCATGATTCTGAGAGGTTGGTCTACACATGCTAGGCCTAGGAAAATGGGGTAAGAAAGAAAGTTGGAGGACTGAGGTGCAGCCTGCATTTCTGCAGCTGTGGATTTGGTATAGCTGATACCTTTATTTGGTAACTCAAGTATAATGGATTGCAACCAAAATATTATAGGGTTAAATAATCAATTTCCAAAGTCCTAAGATAAAATGACCTTGACTATTCGCCATCATGACCACTGAGTAAGTTGGAGGGTTCTATAATAAATGCACCTAAACTCAGTTATTCCAGCATCTGTAAACTAAAATCCACCATGTGAGGTTGACAACATGTCCATGTATTCAGGGGCACATTTATTAGGCTGTTTAAATGTCTTTAAAGAGACATCAAACAACATGGAGTTGAGGCTTTCCATTGTCCAAAATAACTGTAAACCCACTTGCCCAAAACAAAACCCCTGGGCCAGATGTCCTCACCTCATGGTGTTGTTTAGATGTATTGGTCAACATATACAAATCTCTATCATTACCCCTAAATCAAGTATAACAGTGAGTAAGAGAGAGGCTGTTCACACACATCGAGAAGAGGGGTTTGGCTGGTCATTATCCATGTTGTTGTTCAGTCTGGCACCTGCTACTGACAGTGTAGGATTTTCTCACTCAGTTTACTGGGATTTAGATTGGCAAGAATCAGTTAGAATCGGACAAGTGATCAGTCAGGCATCACTGTTGACACCGCTGGCTGATCGATTGGCTTGATAAGTAGAGACCCAAGAGGTTCTGTCCAGACCCTGCTGGTACTGTATCTCTGTTCACTCCTTCTGCTGGCTGATCACACACTTTGCTATATGGTCACTGTAAGATCAGTACAGAGTGAGAAAGGAGGAGACAATTTCTTCCTCTTTCAAAACATGAAAAAAAAAATGAAAATATTTAAATACAGGGCTCACAATATTTAAGAGAGATTCGGCAAGGTCAGTTCTATCCATGTTGCACTGGGAGCAACAACAAAGAAAGAAAATAATAAAAATAAAATAAATAAAATGATAAATAAAAGGGAAAAAAATGAAGCAAAACGATATCTATAAAATGTGCCCCAATAGCACATGTGATGTTAAAGATTGAGACAAAGAACTCTTTCCACCTTTAATGTGACCTATAACGTGAACAATTCAATTGCAAAACAAACTGAAATCTTTGAGGAAAAACAAAAAAACCTCATAATAACCTGGTTGCATAAATATGCACACCCTCTTATAACTGTACCCATACCACTAGAAATATAAAATTGCAAAAAACAAAACATAAATAGGATACTTTCTACATGGGGTATTACCGTAATCAGGGGATGTTGCGAAACATAGTTTATGATACTTTTAAACTGTGGCATCTCTACTCCATGAATAAAAAATCCTAAGAGAAATTGCAATTTCGATTAAAGCATAGTTTTTTTGTACCCGCACACACACAAACTTAGTGTAGACACACTAAACTTGGAAAAGGGGAATCATGGTTTAACAAACATATGGTAAAAAATACAGAAAAGCCCAGGTCTTTTGGTATGAAAAATCCTTGGTCTTAAATAACTGTTTAAGCTGTTTGTTTATGTTTGTTGTGATCTGTTATGTCATAATCTATGACTTCTGTGTCATTCAGCCGAACATATCTCATGTATAGCTTTTAATTGAGTGAGGAACGGAACATATTGCGTGGATTTTGCAGAATTTTGCAGAAGAGAGCACCCAGCTATCATATGTGTTGAAATGCATGTATTGGCTGTAGTGTCCCTTTAAGTATATTTTTAGCACTTGTATCTCATTCGTTATGTTAAAGGACCTAAAAACATAGGCCCCTGCTAGGTTGTTAGCTTCTCCTGAAGAAAATATCAGTAAATCATCTTTTCCCATTTGCTATGAAGTGGATCATTAAACTTCATCCTCTGCCCTTGAATATCGCATCTCCAACTTTGATCTTGAATGTAGTCATCTGAATTACGTATTGGACTGTTATTTTGCATCTGAACGATCTTCTTTGTCGGGCCTCAGAGCAACCCTACTTATTATTTCACCTGCTGGGACTTTATCTGTCTGCCCATGTGCATATTTCTTTTATAAGCTTTTGAATAAATCCGTAAAGACAGTTTCTACCTAAACCATTATTTATGTTTTGCACCTGAAATATGTCTTTGTGTGAGACCTGAACTCATTCAGGTGATCCCCATACAGCCCAAAACACAATCAAAAGGACTAATGGTAAAAATGTGCAAATAAAATACATAGTAAAATTAAAAACATAATTCATTTTTTTTAAACTAAATGTCATTAGTTGCAGGGCCCAAAACTGCTTTTCATTAGATTGATTTGCACAATATTGGCCACTAATCCTAAAAATCCAAAGGTGTTTATTTCACCGATTTTACTTCTCCCGTGAGAACGGCAGAGGTGCAGACAATGCATGTTTGAAAAATTTCACTGAATTTTGTTGTGATGTATGTGACAGACGGTAAGCTACATTTGCTAACTTTTTTTTTATGTTCTTACGCAGCTTGCATTACTTGTATGGGTATCTGGATATAGCAAACCCCCTGCTAGAAGATGCCAAGGACTGCTTTAATGTTAAAAGCTGATCCTGGATGAGGGTGATTATCGTTCTGGTCCAACCGATGGAGGTTTGCTGTTACCTAGATCAGTTGGAAGGGTTTCCAATACCAGCTTTCCCTATGTTTATGTGCCTCTCACAAATTCCCAGTCATGCTGCTTTGAGATGATGTGAGACAAAAATTGTTCCACACTCTTCCATTAGCAGTAACGGCACCTCCTGCAGTTTCTGTAACACACTTTAGGTAGGTAAAGGTGAGAGAGGCCGAGATAAAAAGCATTGCCTGGGGATTCTTTGATTGCTCAATTTGAAACATTTCACCGCAGGGGAGCCAGGGAAAGACTAGGAGCACAAACTCATCTTTTTAACAATATCTGTTATTAACCCATTCTTTCCCAATCAATCTGCCTGCACTTTATTAGTAAACATAATACTAAAAGATGATAAATGTGTTGCTGTACAAGTCCTGTTCCAGTATACTTAGTGTGCAACCGAACCAGAGAAAGCATTGTATTAAAGGATTTTCTTTAAATAAAGGCATAGACTTGATCCTTGACCGTTTGTGGTTCATTTTTTTTTTCTGATTGTCAAATCTTTTTTCATTAATCTATTCTAGGTTATTTGAAGTTGCCATGACCATGGTGTGCTACAGTTTCCTTAAAGTCATTCATTTTCTCCCCAAAATGATTTTTTGGAGCAGGCCTTTCACTCACAGAAATGTGGATGGTAAAGTGTTCTATTACAGGTTTAAAACTACCAAGATCCAATTGCCTCAACTGAAACTAGATATGATATATACCATCACACAGTTTGAATACTGCCATGTGATTGGAACATACCTATGAAATATTACATCAACCTTAAAGAGCAGCCATGCTTTGTTGGTTCCTGACAGGTGCACGTGCACGTTGCCACCTTAGGCTCCACCCATTGTATCCCGGTCTTGGGGGCGAATTCACATGAACATATCATCCACGTGACCGACCCCCCCTCCATGTTGACAGCGCCCATGTATCCAGTCCTCCTCAAAACAAAATGGAAGAGCTGGAGCTAGGAGGAACAAGCAGCAAGAGGTGTTCTAGATGCTCGCTCATTCAGAGCTTCATCTCTCTCTTTCTCTCTTTCGTGTCTGGACACAGCACCCACTGTGTCAGCCTTAGGTGTTTAGGCAGTCTCTGCTGGCCACCTCCGTGGTCCTCTCCCCCCCTTGGTCCTCTCCCCCCCTTAATCCACAGATTCTCCCTTTGTCCTCTCCTTCACTGTCCTACACCTCTCTTAGCCTGCCCTATGTACTTCAGGTATAGAACAAATAAACACCACATAGAAACACATCATTGCAGGTATAGAGCAACTGATTAACCTACAAACCCAGCCTTGCAAGTATAGATCAACTGAACTTAGCATTGATGGTATAGGTCAAATAATTAATACAAGGAAACCCTAAATTACAGAAATAGAACACAGGTTGCACAGCCAAGAGGTCAGCCATGAAACCCAGATTGCACCTATAGGATTTGCCCAGAAACCCAGATTGCACATATAGGACTTCCCCCCTACCCAGATTGCATCCGCGGAATCTGCATAGGACTTTCCCCAGTACCCAGATTGCACACATAAGGACTTGCTCCAGCAACCAGATTGCACCCACAGGATTTGCCCCAGCACCCAGATTATACAAGGACACATGACATGCCTAGATTATATCCACAGGATTTACCACAGCACCCAGATTACACACAGGATTTGCCCGGATTACATCCACAGGATTTATCCAGCACCCAGATTTTACCTATACTAGCCTCATCTCAGAGTCTCAGGTCTCCTCTAAGTCTGGCTCATGCGCACCCTTTATTCATTCTATACCTTTTATGCCCAAAACAGTAACCGTAATGGATAAATTTTTAAAATACACACATATACACTACCCCAATAAATGCCTGCCCATAAACACACGTGCCTGCTCAAACACACATGCATACATACACAAATTCACTCTTGCCCCTACACATACAAACACTTTCAAAACACAAACACACACTCTATCTCCCCTTTATCATAAATTCCCCTTATGCCCCTCTTTTCTCTTTATCTCTATCTTTTCTCTTCGATCCTCCCCTTTCTCATTATCGGTTATCTCATTATCGATTATCTTCATCAGAAGGGAGCAGTGAAATGCGAGGTCTGAGAAGCCTTCACAATGTCATATCCTGGAGCTCAGCAGTGAGGTCGGACACACACCACTGGTAAGTGGGAGATCCATGATCCAACTGGTGTTGCCCCTCCAGCGGCGGGCAGTCCAGCCACAGGGGAGGCCCCCCCAACTGGTCTGCTCTCTAGGCCATTGCTTACCTTGCCTAGTGCCGGCCCTGTACACGTGTACCTTAATCACCAATGATTGTAGTAACTGAGTTTACCATGGGATATTTTTAAGGCATTTGCAAATAGCCCACTGGTTGGGCTTGTCACAGACTGATTCAAAATTATGGAATTAGAGTTAATAACTGTTTTGCTCTGTGCCTAAAGGCATCATAAGTCATCAGCTACTCGTAACTTTGTTGAAATCCCCTGATACAAGTCTGTTTTCACATCTCACAATAACAAGGGGTCTTTCAGTCCACACACCTGGTTCTCCTTCAATAATGGATCTTTTGGTTGGGGTGGGCTAAGACAAGCAATAGTATTCTGTGATGTTTTGTCTAACTGATGAACATGCAATTTGTTGAGACAGAGCAGTGAACAAGACATGGAGAATCAAATTACAAAGTAAATAATGATCTTATTTGTAGCACAGGTCAGTTGGTGAACATAGATGAAGTTAACAGAAAATCAGGCTAAAAACACCAAGAATCTAATGTGGAACTAGGAAATTATCCAAAAAAATTGAGTCTGAAGAACATAAAGATAATAGATATCCTAGTACTATAAATAACAAGTATTGCAATACCTGTCCTAGTGACATATACAAAATATAGTGGGATTTTTTAAATGTCTACTTTCATACCCACTAGTCCACAGGGAATAATGTGCTGGTGGGCATTTGCCTGGTGTGCCAAATGGCCCGTCCGTATCTGGTACCAAGTAGATTTTATTTCCTGTTGCTTTTGCTTTTTATTCTCTGTGTAAAGATGCTGTTGGCGTATAAGTCCATGTTTATTCTATTTAAGCATGAATTCAAATCTGGGAAAGTAGGTAGGTACAGAAAACTGAATCGTGCCGGTGATTTCAACATACCCCATATTAATGTAGCCGTTTCCTATACTTTACATTGCAGCTCTATATCTCATATTGGAGGTGTTAAGAGTGATTTAAAAAAAGTCTACTCTGTGCAATAGAGTAAAAACATGCTTTTCCTCATGATTTATAAGCCAATTTTCACCCAAGCTGCATGAGGAGGTTGTAGCATCTTTCTGGGTCAATGTGTCACTGGCAAGTGGGTTATTGCTTTAATAATGTAGCGAGAGGAAACAGAAACACTCTGAATAGAAGAAGAAATATACTTGATATATGTATTTGTATTGCCTTGTGTACATGTGTCTTAAAGCGGAACTTACCATGCAATGTACAGTATTTTTTAAAAAAAATGTAAGATATTGAACAAAATAGCTATGTAATGCAAAATACAATATAATTCAATATAATTGTGAACAAAATGCAAATCAAGTCTAAAAATGTTTTAGGCTTGTATTTAAGCAGTTATTTTTTTTTTTTTACAGTAACCCACTTACCCATTATAGTTAATTAGGTTTCACGCTGGGAGAAATTTCAGATAAGGCACACTAGGTGGCTGCCCGTAATATTTTTAACAGCATTATCGTTATAGGAAATGTATATGGCGTAGTAAGTGGTCCCGATGTATACTGTCAGTACGAAGAGAGTTTTTCTGAGCTACAGTATGTCTGCTGTCTGCATTGTGGAAGCTACTGGCTCATATACTGGAAACTGCAGTCACTACCCTAAGGATATTGACCACAAAGCATTGTTGATACAAATAGGCAGATGGATATTTGTTCTGAGTTGACCTGTTTTAGCAGAAGAATGGAAAAAGAAAGTTCTTTCTCTTTTTTTCTTAATCTTTGTTTTATTTTTCTGGAGAATGTCAGATAGTATTCTTTTATATTTCCCAGTGTACACAACCTGTTTGATGATTAAGGCTTTGTTTTTTTTAATTGTAATAGATGCAGAGGTGAGCCTAAGGTAAATGACGCCTAGTATTTGATGTTGGATGGTCCCAAAGCACATTATAAATGTAATAATGGAGATTACACATAATAATACATATTGCTTAATATCCAATTTACATTACAGTCATTGCCTTATCCCCACCTAACCTGTCCTATCATACGTCCCAACATTTCAAATGCCCAAGGAGGGACACCTTTGTTTAAGAGGTGTGGCTGGTGCCAGAGCATTACCAAGGGTTTTTATGTGACTTTATGTCCTATTTTTAGCTACTTGTGTAATTAAGTAAGGCATTTAGAAAACAAATAATTTAACGTACACTGTTTAATTAGAGACCAATTTCCTGTGGTTTCCATACACATTATTGTGACTTGTAGGCCTATAGAAAACTGTAATATACTCAAACCCAGCACACATTCTGAGATCCTAGAAAGGGGGGACATTGGGATTTAGGGCCAGAAATAGGGAATTTGTTTGTAGGCAAGTGCACCATCTGGGTATGAGAGTTTTAGGAATCTGTCAAATACTTGGTTTCTAGTATGCCATACACCAAAGAAGGATAACAAGCTCCTGTACAAGCAGCCTAAAAGCTGTGGTAGAGGTAAGTGGCTGAAAGAGGTAGAGAGGAAGTGAGTGAGTGAGTGAGTGAGTGGGTATGGGATTGAGTGTGAAAGAGAGGGTATTGGAGCGATTGTGTGAAAGACTGGGTAAAGGGAGTAAACGGGAGAGGGTGTGTGTGTGTTAGCATTTCTATTTTGTTTTATTTTTTATTAGGAATGTAGCATAGAATACTATTGATACAGTTGTCACAGCTACACTGGCATCTAATGCAATTAAAGGGACACTCAAGCATACCTCCCAACATTTCAAAATGTGAAAGAGGGACACTTTTTTTTTTCCCAAACACTCTCACGGAACTCATCAATACAATTGCACTTTACAATGCCACGCTTGCATCTCTACTTAAAACACGCTACATTTTTGTCAGTACAGTTAGGCATATTAAAAATAAAGAACACATCGTATTTCCATGAGGCTCAGCCAGACATACTACTTCCATGATGCTTGCTGAGCATCATGGGAAGAGCAGTTAACAGTAGATGTTAGCTGTGAAATACAATTCCCATGATGCTCAGCCAGCCAGGTGTCCACATGACTAGTCATCGTAGGAGTTTAAATTCACAACTATCACCTGTCATATCATCTGCTGTTAACTACAGTTCACATGAGGCTCAGCCAGACATACTGCTTCCATGATGCTGGCTGAGCATCATGGGAAGTGCAGTCAACAGTAAAGCTGCAGATGCTAGCTGTAAACTACAATTCCTATGATTCTCAGCCAGCCAGGTGTCCACCATAATGCTGACTGAGGATCATCGGAAGAGTAGTCAACAACAGCAGAGATTTTTTTTTAATTAAAAAAACGCTAATGTTAGCCTCCCTCCCAGGACCCTTACACACTGCCGTTACACACACCTGCCCATAAACACACATATTCACATACACTGCCCTTACACACACACATATACACATACACTGCCCTTATACACACCTGCTCATAAACACACATATACACATACACTGTGTCAGGACTCGGGTGATCAGGTCAGGTAGGAGCCCATGCGCAGGGGATACTTGGGGTTCAGTATGTAACCCACGGTGCATGATTATGCAAACAAAGACACCACAAACAGAAATCCAGGTAATGCAGTGTATTTCATGTATATAACAGGACCAGCAAATAAGGGTAATACAGTCTAAGCAAGTAACCGGACGTATGGCAAAATAAAATACAGGTAATAAGTCTTTTGGCAGGGAGCCCGCTTGGAAGGGCGCGACAGACAGAGAGCCCGCTTGGAAGGGCACGACAGACAGAGAGCCCGCTTGGAAGGGCACGAAAGGCACACAGCACGCTTAGAAGGGTACGAAAGGCAGGGAGTCCACTTGGAAGGACACAAAGCAGGGAGTCCACTTGGAAGGACACAAAGCAGGGAGTCCACTTGATCAGGACACAAAGCAGGGAATCCACTTGATCAGGACACAAAGCAGGGAACCAGGGAACCAGGGAACCAGGGAACCAGGGAACCAGGGAACCAGGGAACCAGGGAACCAGGGAACCAGGGAACCAGGAACAGTACAGGTGCAGAGCCACAGCAGGAAGGTCCATAGACTTCAATACAAAGGCCCTGACTGAAGGGCAGGGCAGGTTCATAAAGGCAGGGTAATCCAGGTAACAAGGCCCAGCTGGATGTAGACTAGGGCTCAACCCAGGTAACAAGGCACACCTGAGTTCTGAGTGCTCCAGAGGGCGGATGGTGGCCACTAGTGGTCGCAGATGTAAACGCCACAGGTATAAAAAAGCCATGGTTCAGGTAGCGAAAAATTGGTTCCTGACACACTGTCCTTACACACACATATAAACATATACTGCCCTTACACAAAACTGCCTATACACACACATATACACGTACAGTGTGCTTACACACATACACTGCCCTTACACACAGCTTTATTTGCCGGCGTGTAGTGATGAGGGAGCAGAAATGCGAGGTCTGAAGTGACAGACCTCGTGCTCCCTAATGTTAAGATGACTAGAGGGAAGCACCTGCATCTCCCTAAGGTAACTTCACTGGACAGCTAGGTCCACCCTCATTCATGCCCCCTCAAGAACCTAAAGTTCCCAGGTATGTTAACACAATGAGAACATTTAAACATACATGACATTATCAGGAAAAAAATAACAAAGCCGAAACAAGGTTTAAGGTTTTTAGAGCAGGGAGAATATGCTGAATGTTTCTTATCGTCCAACCTATCAATGCTTGTGGAGTTCCTTTTCCATAGTTTATTACCTTTAAACAAAATAGCCATATAATTGGTACAACAGAACACAAAACAAAACAAGCTATAGGCAAATTTGATAAACTAATTTATTCTAAAAACATGCAATGATTTTTTAAAGTTCCCCTTTAAAAATATACCAAGTGATGCAAAAGCCTCTGTGCGTGGTGAATGCCTGTGTAACCCAAGGTCAGATTTTTTTGTGAAAAAATGTAAGCCTTAATTAGCGAAGATAATTTGTATCTTAGAGAGACATGAGCTTTTTAAAATACCTTTTATTGGCAGTTTTCATCTGTCATCTCTGAGCACAGAGCAGGGGGTTTTATTGTCTGGAATTATTTGCCTGCAATTTCTCTTATAACATGAGATGGTATTTTAATGAAAAGATATTATTTCCAGTATTATTTTCTAGCCTGCAAATGAAATTTAATGTCATATTATTTTCAAGTAAATAGCTAATAGGTGTATGAATTCCTGGGCAATCATATTTAATTTATATGATTATAATTACTTTTGTTTAACCAGTCCATGATGCCACAATAATAAAAGAATGGTTGCCTAAGTGAAGAAAAAGCAGTGGCATCTCCAGCAATCATGTGTAGGGGGTACATGGGGGGACAGGGAAAAAAATATGGTGGCAATTATAACATGCTGTATATCAATTATAAAATGCTGTATGTATATATATATATATATATATATATATACACACAAATACTTGCTAAATATTTATAAATTAACAAAATTCTGATTTCTTTATCTCAAGGAACGTCTCTGCAACAGAGTCTATCTGCTTTAGACATGCTATTTTAACTCTATATTATGTACTTATTCTGTTGAAATATGATCTGAACTGATTGAAAGGTGTTTTGGGTTAACTAAGAAGGTCGTGTAAAAAAAGAATGCATGTTGTGCTTCATCAATGTGGTGCTCTGCTCAGGCTGACTGCCTATCCCCGACTAACTTTCATGTGTAGCCAAAGCAAGCAGAGTCTGAGTATTGTATCCGGTGATATCAGATGCAGCATGAAAAAGAACAGAAAAATATTGCTGTATAATAATCCAAGTAATAAAAAGTTGCTGGCTGAATTTAATATGCACTGCGACGGAACGCTTGTTAGGTTATATCCAGGGCCAGCGCTCTATTTAAGCACTTTGTGGAGGCCATCCCCATTGTGACCCACCGTCATCAACCTCAGAGACCCTTTGTCCCCTTCACTGTGGCACACCACTCTTTTCCTTCCCTGTGTAGTTCAGGTATAGATCAAATAACACAAGGAAATACAGCATTGCCGGTAGAGATCAACAGAATAAGACATACAACCTAGTATTTGCAGGTTTTAATAAATAACACATGGAAATATAGCACTGCAGGTATAGCAACTGAATAACACGCAAATCCAGCCTTGCAGGTATAGATCAACTGAAGATCACTCAACATTGAAGGTATAAATCAAATGAATAATGCATGGAAACCCAAAATTGCAGGCATAGATCACAGGTCACATACAGTTTGCGCACTTTCTCATTATCTCTCCCATTACTCTTAATCTCATCTCCCCCTTTTCTCTTTATGTTTCACTTTTTTCCTATCCATACCCTTTCTATTTATCTTCCCTCCACTTTCTCCTTATCTTGCTCTTTTGTCTCTACCTCCCCTCTTCCTCTTTTATCTCTCCTCTTTTTCTTTGGACCCCTATTTCTCCTCTTTTTTCTTTATCTCCTCTCTCCCATGTGTCTTATTGCTCCTCCTATATCACTTTATCTCTCCTCCTATTTCCCTTTAATTTATATATCCTCTTTCTATTTATCTCATATCTTTTTTCTCTCTATTTATCTCCTTTCTTCATATGTCTCCCCTTTCTCGTTATATGCACCTTTTCTTGTTATCTCATTGTCTCTCTACTCCCCATTTCTCTCCTTTCTGCTAATCTCTTATCTCTCTCCTTTCACTTTGTCTCATCTCTCTCCTTTCTCTTTATCTCTATTCTTTCTCTATCTCTCCTCTTTATCTCTGTCTCTCCTCTTTCTAATTATCTATTCTTTCTCTTTCCTCATTACCTCTCCCCTTTCTATCTGTTCTAAACTTTCTATCTCTCCCTTTTCTATCTCTTAACTGTCTAAAGCCCTGTAGTGGGAGCGCAAGGTCTGTTTATACCGATCTCTGATTCAGTGTGCGTGCTGTTTTATTGCTGAGCACCAGGATATGACATAAAGACACTAAAATAATCCCTGGAGCCATAGCACAGGGAAGGTGCAAAAGTACCATGATAACACCAGTCAGGACTGGGGGGGAGGAGTTAATGTGTTTGGGCAAATAAATGTTTAACAGTGACAGGGTGAGTGACACAATATTTACCTATCCCATGTATGTTTATATTATCTTACTGTATTAGCCTCTACCACTTCTGCTGGCAGAATAGTGGTAGTGGAGGTGGTAACAAAGGGACAGTTCAGGTGTTGGACTCCCTGTGGAGATGGATTTTAGGGTTAATAATTAACATGAGGTTGAGAGTGGGGTTAAAGCCCTGGAACTCAAGGGGAAAATATTTTTTTTCCTATAAGATACCTTTTTCCATTTCCAGGTATTTCTGCAAGGATGGAGCAGGCAAACCAACTACCCTTGGACACTGTAATAGAAAGTTGCAATAAATCATTTAAAAAATGAATTGTTAGTAAAAAAAATAAAATATTGATCTGGTGTTATCCTTATCAAATAATTGCGGTTCATATTCACAAAAAATAAATATATTTTCCAGCAAAATACAGTAAATGTGTGCGATTTCTGTAAAATGTCATCTGAACCAAATTAATCTTAACCATAAACGTACCATATTGTAATAGAAATGTGTGTTTTTAAGAACGTTTTCGCTTCTTACTTACATTCCATTCCTGACCCTGCAGATGAACCTTGTTTCCTTGTGTGTCTTAGACACTGCCCATATTGGCATAAGCGTAATTTATTGTACTTGAGCCTGCAGAGGCACACTTTCGTCATTTTCCTAGATGAGATCTCCATTCCCTCCTCAAGTAATGTTCTATTATCTATAAAACTTCTAATAATAAAACAGTAAAAGAAAGCTGACCCTTCAATTTCAAGTGGCCATAGATTTAATTAACCACGTTCATATGACACATTTCTCATAGAATTTTAAAAACATTATACTCCTATGAAGACACTTGGTCGATGTGAACTACCTGTGATTATCATGCTTGCATTAGTACATCTTTTTTCAACCCATTTTTTTTTACTGTATGGGTTTTGTGAAAGCTCTACTCGATAGTCTTCCTCTATAAATGTATTGAAGCTTTTTGATTCAAATCACAATGTTAAGGACACAGAATATGTGGACATCCTTAAGGAAATTGGTTTAAAAATGGCATGGCTGGGCATGTATAGAAGACATTTTTTTTTATTTTATTTAAGTAAGACAAAATGAATTGAATTGCTTCCCAGCTGAGATGGCAGAGGATCTGGCTGGAACATAAAAGAAAGCAAAAGATCAAACAGGATCTGAGAGGGTAGGCCAAGTGTCTCTTATCTGTAATCAAGTTATGTGTTTTTATAGTAAGGCACTCTGTTGCATATTTTTTTAGGTGCGGATTAAATATTTGCCAAGATTGGACAACAATGTACCTTTGTATTAACACTTTGGGACTCAAAAACTGTACAATGTGAATTCCACCGATGTGGAGTGTGGCTAAGGGGCAGAGCGAGTGTTCAGATTGGTTGCTGGATATCTTCAAAAGTCCCATGCCCATTTAATCCCTGGGAACTGAGCTATAGGAGGAATTCTATCTAAAACTAGCCAGCCACCTGCCTGCTATTAACCCTTGATGACATATCTCAAACCGTGAGCATGGAAGAAGAAAACATATGGGTTTTCTGGGTTGGACAGCTGCCTAGGGCACCAAATTAGGTGGTATAAGTTGGAAGTTTTGTACATGAGTTGTGATTTCTACTCACCAACATCACTATGCATTAGTGATGTAAAATCAATGTTTTCTTTTGTAAATCACAGCACAAAACAATGCATTTTCCAGGGCCAGCTGGAAACGTTTTAGAGCATATTACAACTTTCTCAATTTGCTCAGCCCTTGAATATCTGCTGTCATATGCCTAACATTTTTTTTGGTGACCCTGGTGCACCACAGCTGCTGATATTGGTGTGCACATTTGTGGTGAACCAGCGTCACCATTGCTACACAATGCTTCTCATTGTTGTGTAGCTTCATTTACCTATAAGAATGAGCTGGTCAACGGCAATTGGGCCTCAAAAGTATAGGTTTATTATTATTTATAATAATAAATGATTTATATACGGGCATTATATTCCGCAGTGCTGTACAATGGATATAGGGACAAGACATCAGGACAAGTGCATCTGAAATGCAGAAGCATAACATGAATCTACCAAGCAGATGTACAGAGATATTATCCCCGTAGAAGCTCTTTTCCATCTCACAGAAAGGTTAGCAGCTCAAGGCTGTAATATAAAGCAGTGATACTTCTGCAGCACCTCATGTAACTTAAGCTAAGTTGCAAGATTTCCACACTTGAAGGGCAAAGCATATCCTCTCTCCACCTTGTCAGAAAGGTAAGCCGCTTTGGTGAACTCAACAGGGATAATAATCCTCAAGGGTTTTAAATGGAACTAGGCACCAATTGTACATGTGGGCTGTAAATCTAGCCTGGCCCAGCTGGGTAAAGTAGGACAGAGAGTATATTGTGTGAGTGTCAGCAAAATCTAGGACACATAAATATATACCTCCCTACTATTGTTTTTCCCTAAAGCACAGAGCCTGGGACTCCCTAAGGGAGTGTATTGTAATAAACACACAGCAGGAGTGACAGACTAGTATTTATTAATGGAACATTTTCTCTCTCTCTCTTCTATGTGTTTTGTTTATTGTGTTAAATGTAACACTCAGTCTCCATTACATACAAAATCAAATGGATTACCCTCATTTAAACAGACTGAGTACTTATTCCTTCCTTCTTCTGGATATTGTGTTTTTATCAAAATGTATAAAATGTATCTGCTCTTTTTTTTCCTGATACAAAAGTGTACTGTATGGTCTTGTGTATAATCCACAGACCTTCTTTGTTGTAAGGAAATTTGACACAGATGCCATGTAGTGAAGAAATACCCAACAATTAGTAGCAACACCCCGCTTTGTTTTGTAGTATATTATGCTACGTGTCTATGGAGCCATGAAGCTATTCCTTTCAGAACAAAATGTAACTCCCTGAGAACAAGCTTTATGCTATTAAAGGGATCTGTTTTCTCTCTAGGTCTTGACCCTAGCTTGCTCAGCCAACTTGAGAGAAGGACTCAAATTATAAGGCCATGGAGGTGCAATGATGGCACATGAGACAATCAGCCCATGAAATTCTAACCATAGACAAAACAGCCCAAAACACAACCTTCAAGGTGTACTATCTAGTTATGTCCAAAATACATTTAAACAAATGGAATGCATAAAAACTACATTTATAGGTAGTGGCCCAAAATACTTAAATTAGCTCCCTCATTTCAGTCCTAGTACATCAGCAACATTATGCAGCCCCATAAAGTAAAGTAGCAAAATAATCTGTTGGCTTACTATGATTGGTTTGGTCTCACTGAATGTACAGAATCGGACACCTTGATTTTGCTGGTTACACTGATATGCTTTTATCCAGCAGAGAAACAGCACAGAGTTCAGACAACGGGCTTCCTTGTGGACACAGTAGCTTTGGACATGAAACAGAAGAAAGGATCTTTTGTCCTCTTTCCTGCATTAGAGATGGTGCCAGACAGCCGTATGTGTTCTTGTCAGGATTTCTTTAGATAATAATGAAGGAGAACTAGATGTTCTCTTAAATCCCTTAGAACTTTTAGACGCCTGATTTACAGAGTGAACCTTTGCTAATATGGGCATTCACTAGAAGGATCAGAGACTCTTATGGCTGATCTAAAGTATGTCTGTGATTGGGAAAGAGGAGGACTGACATTCCTTTAATTCCAGACACAACCAGGCCTGATATGTCAGCAGGTTTAGATGTTGAGATATGTAACTCAGGGAGGCAATTTTTATTGTATTTTTCATTGTTATATATATATATATATATATAATTATTTTTTTTATTATTATTATTTTATTGTACAGGGTTTTTTTCATTATATATTTTGGCTAAAAATAATTCAATAATTCAAGAATTTTTTATAGGAGTAGGCATAGTAAGTATATAGAGTGTATATGACATTGTTGAATCAAATACTTGGAGGTGGAATGATGAATTTTGGATAAGTCAATGAAATATTACACGGCTGTGGTAAATTCTTAAGAAATATCACACAGATAAAGGCTTTCCATTAGGTAGATCTCAACTACTGCTGAATTATAGTCTGTTTGATACATAGCCATACAATAATGAGGGCTTAATATCTACTTTTGTCTTAATGGGACATTCAAGCCATCATATGCACTTTAATGCGAATGGTCCAGTTACATTTTTGTGGTGTCCCCCTTGCAAAGTGTGGTGTCTGAACACACATTCATGCACATTATATACTTACCTCCGGTCAGCTCCAGTGCTGACTCTGCAAAGGCTGCAAAGGGGATTCTCCTGCTTCAAGCAAGTGTCAGCAAAGAATTCTCTGTCCACCAAGGAGGAGGGCAGCTTTTATTTTTTGAAGAATACATTTTAATAGTAGTAGATGGGCCAAATGGTTTTTAAAATAGACATTATAAAAAAAAAAGACACAGTGATATGACTCCATATGGCAGAACATTATCTGTATATTCAGTGCTAGCCACTTCCCTAGCATATGTATTTGCTCCATAAATTCTTATTATATCAGGCACAACATGTAGCCAGTATCTGTATGCTGGTGGTGACTAATACATCTGCTGAGTGGGCTGCGGAAGCCCACAATCCTCTCAGCACTGTGGCAGAATTTGGTAGATTTCTAGAATGTAATCTACCGGGGATCAGAGGAAATAGTGGGTAGGGACATCTAACCTGGCAGTTCAGCAAATAAATAGGATGAATTTTATTTCCATAAATATGGAAGCAGACTGTATAATTAAAAGTTATATTTTTATATTTCTGTATAGCAGTACTACATTAATCCAATTTTAAAAAAACAATTTCACAGCCAATGCCATTTGAGGTGCTATTATAGGTAAAACATTTACATTTACATTTTGACCACTAACAGGAGGTGATCTTTTAAATAAACCACCTGGCTCTGTAATTACCATGAAATGTTATTTCTTGTACTGGAAGTGATGTGATGATCAATCTGTGCTCAGAGGGGTTAACAGTATACAAAAGGGCCATATGTTTGCAAGAAAGCAACTTAGATATGATGTTAAAAACTATTTCTATGCTGAGGCAGTGGTAGATAAGGGGAATGACCTTCAGAAGTGATGATGGATAATACAGGGGCTACATTTAAGCCTGCATGGGATAGGAATGAGGCTAATCCAACAATAAAACAAGGCCAATCACTTTGTAAGGTCTTTGGAGCAGGTAATAAAGCAACAAGATGTGCCACGTGGCTCTTACCAAATTCAGTTGCCGTGTTAACCCCTTAAGGACAATGGGCGGTCCCTAAACCCATTGAAAACCAGTGCATTTTGAGCCCGTACATGTACGGGCTTTGTCATTAAGGGGTTAAACTTTTCTCTAGCAAAGCACAGCATTTCTCTGTTTATTACAGAAAAATATCAGAGAGGCATACGACAGGCTAGACAGTCTGATATCCAGAGGTGATTTACGAGCGATTTGATGGCTTCATCATGCATGGATCAGCAGTTGCCCTGTCCCTTTAATTGTGCGCCTGACTTTTATATCCATCTGCCATGTCCTTGGGAACTTTGAAAACTGAAATCTTAAAGAGTAAACCTATCCCACAATCTAATAAGGCACTGAGCCCTTCTCTTATAACAAAATGCTTGGAGTTAAGCATTATATATAATATAATATTTAAATTTTTAAGTGTATTATGGCCAAAATCACATTAAAAATGTATAATATATATACAAACACAATAGTGATCCAGAAAAGTTATACCAATTTTAGATCATCTCTATCATCCCTGAGATGCCCTGCTAATTTAAAGGTCCACTAAAGCACTATTTTCATGTTAAATGCATATTGGAGTCCAACTTACATTTTGGAAATGCATTTTCTTTTGTTATTGAAGTTAGAAAATTAGACTTTTGTCTTGTTTAATTCCTCCTCCAGCTTTGTCTACAAGAAAGCATAGGGTGCAAACGGGAAACATACTTCCTGCGCATGCTCAAGAGCAGTCCCTTCAGGGACGTACCTAGAGTATTTGGCACCTGGGGCGGATCCTGTATGTGGCACCCCCATACACACACCACACTTAAAAACAGCATTACTATTATTATTATTATCTTTTATTTATATAGTGCCAACAGTTTACGCAGCGCTTAATACAATAAATATATTCAAGGGATATGACAAGACAAGAATTGACAGACTAAGACAAACCGATACATTAGGTGGAGAGAGTATCATTATATTTTGTCATTACTAGTATCATTATATACTGTGGCAGACATCACAGCATAACTACTATCACTATACAATGACCCAGACATTGACGGTGGTAAAGCATAACTGCTGACATTATATACTGAAAGTAGGGTGACCACATCAGCCATGTTTTCCGGGACACATATAATTGTTACATATTGCTGACCAGACCAGATAAAGCGCTGCCCTGCAGCATAGATAGTGTATAACCTACTAATTGGTTCCTTTCCATGAGTCTATACATCCACATACTAAAGGGCAGCACTTTACCTGCGCTGGTCATCAATATGAAAAATTTATACATGTCCTGGAAAACATGGCCGATGTGGTTTCCCTGCGACAAACATTGACGGTGGTATATTGTGACAGGAGCTATGCTGTACCACCGTCAACTAGATTGTAAGCTTGCAAGAGCAGGGCCCTCTTCTCAGGGCCGGCCCAAGGCAAAATGCCGCCCCCCCCCTTTTTTACCCTTCCTCTCCCTCCGTCCCTGCCGCCCCCCCCATTATCTATCCCCCCCCCATATTATCTACCCTTCCTCCCCCCCTTGTACTTACCTTTCAGCAGTCCTGCGGCGAATCTCCCTGTTCAGTCTCGGTGCCGGCTTGTAATGCTGAGCGCCGGAAATCTTCCGGCACTCAGCATTACAAGCCGGCACCGAGACCGAACAGGAAGACTCGCCGCAGAGGAGAGAGAGAGGGGCGCCGAGCGGGTACTGACAGCTTGGTAAGCGAAAACCACTCGGCACCCCTTTCTCTCTCTTTCGCTTTACAAAGAAAGAAAAAAAAAAAGGGTTTGGGGCGGCAAAGTGCCGCCCCTTCAAAAGTGCCGCCTGGAGCGGCTGCCCCACTCGGCTCCATTGTCGGGCCGGCCCTGCCTCTTCTCCTTTTGTGTTGGTTTATGTGATTTTTAATTTTACAGACTGAATGTAACCGCGCTACAGAATCTGCTGTCGCTATATACATTCATATAATTTAATGTCTGGCTTAGTATAAAGTGATGGGAGTTATGATCTACTGTAGAGGATAACTCCCACCACTATACACTGAACAAGACATTGACAATAGTGCAGTATAACTCCCATCACTCTCACACACTTACTAATGCTGTCACCCTCCCCCTCTCTCTCCCTCCCTCTCTATTTACCTCTCTCTCTCTCTCTCTCTCTCTTTCTCTCTCCCTCTCAATGTCTTCCTACCTTTTCTCTGTCACTGTCACTTGTACTCCTCCTCTTTGTTCTTCCTTTTTGCTCTTCTTCTTCTGTGTCCTTCGGGTGCAGTGAACGCAGAAGGCGGTGGGCGCGGCTTCAGTGTTGTGCGCAGGGAAATGACATCAAATCCTGATGCACAGCAGCAGTTGTGCGCATCATAAGGGAGCAGACTCGGAGGTCCACTCCCTTGACTGGTTTTAAGCCAGTTAGAGAGAGATCTTTGATCTCCCCAACCGAGCCTGCTCCTCTAGAGGCAGACATTATAGTCTGTCTCTGGAGGGGTGTGCACCCGATGCCGGCCTGGTGTCACCCCCCTGATTAGTGTTTAGCTATTATACCATATGTGTCATTGGCTGCTGCTACTCCCATTGACTAGAAAGGGGGCCCCCTGGACCTATAGGAAAGGGGGATCATGACTGCTGGCCCATGCATGGTGGTTAGTAAGCTTCTTTTCATTGGTGGGTAGCTGCAACAAGGAAGGAAAGTGAAGAGGTGACTCTTACCTCTTTTTCCTGTACCAACAGCAGTTTCCAGACGTTCCCCTCCCGCCCGCCCCCTTTTTTGGTCGTGTATAATTTTGTTGTATTGTGTATATTGTTTTGTTTTTTCTTTCCTGTTTGTTCTCTTCATGTCACAGCAGCGGTCTGGGTCCCCTGGCCAGCGCGGTAATTTCAGGCAACCTGGATCATTTGCCCATAGCGGGCTTGGGGAGGCGTGTCCTGCGGGCGGCTCATGGCACCCGCAGGGCTGGGACTCTTGGTACAATCGGTGGTAATTTAACTGCCTGTTGGACCTAGCGCTCAGCAGCTGGCAGGTTGTTTTCAGATGTGTAATGTTTGGTTTCCGCTGGCCTGGGGAATGGTTTAATAAAGCTGTGGCCAAATGCCCTATCCCACTCAATGGTGTCTAGTGTCTTTATTTCTGGGGTTTGGGTGGGGTATTTGGTTCTTCTTGTTTGTTCACCTTGCTATGGGTTTAAGCAGTCATGAGAGTGCTACTGAGCATGTGCAAGAAGTGTACATATGAACGCTTCCTGCTTTTAGTAGGAGCAGCTGGGGGGAGTTAAATGAGACAGGAGTGTATAAAGAATATCTGCACTAATTTGCACGCACATCATGCACTTACCTGGCTCAACATCTTAATCAGTGACAGCTGGTTTCATACATTGTATGTGGTTAATATTTTCCTTGGACTATAAATAAGAGATTTAATTGTGCCCACGATTAGCATATTACCAGACATGCCACTATAACCTCTTCCTTGTGGTCCACCTGTTCATGACCTACAGTTTGTGCCAATATATAGTCCATGCCCCTGACATCCTCATCAGCAAAGAATGCATATTAAAGTTTTTACCCATAGAAAAGGGCATTCTGAAGACACTGTAGCATATTATCCCCTCTGCTCTTCGCAATCAGCATCAGCTCGAGCCAGGCCTAACAAATTCTTCAATCTGTGGGAGGCGGGTGTGCACAGTGGGGTCCTGATGTTGCATGACCCAGCACTAGAAGCATTTTTGGGCAAAAACAGGAGGCAAGGTAAGCGCAATGTTAAGTGAGTGATTGTGTGTGTGGCAGGCTGATGCAGTAGCAAGCTGATGGGGGAAGCTAGTGGCCCAAGTTGATGTGAGGGGTTGGGTGGCCAAGCTTATGAGGGTAGCCAAGGAGCCACTTGGCTGTACTTGCTCCCTTTGGCCTAAAGGTGCCAGCTTTCTCCTAGTGCCCCTATTGAAATAATTATGCGCATGTGCAGGAGGTCTTGAATGGAAATCTCATGTCAGCCTTCTTAGCACGATATGCGCTTGATGGGGGCAGGAAAACTGACAGGTTTACTTGCTTAACATACCAGAAAGTGTATTTTACTATTTTGAGACACACCACGTTCAACCTAAGACATGATCATGAAACTCATGTTCTCTGGTCCTTTACCTTATATAATTCACACATGATCCACTGTACACCTGTAATGTTTATTCAGTTGAAAGGCTAGTAGTAACTATCAAATGATGCAGCCCGAAAGAAATTATACAAACATGACTGAGGTAGCATCATGTGGGGCTTTCTGCGCGCTAAGTGCCACTTATGTAGTGACCAGTGGCCAATGCAATGACACTGTTATTCTGGCCTGAATTTTTTTTGTTATGCCACACCCTGTTCATATTAAGTGTTGGCATCGCATTATGTCCCACCTAATCTAAGGCCTTGCCGCTGTCCATGTGAAAACCATGTTTCATGTGCCAATCTGTAGTGACATTGGGCAGGACTGTAGAGAAGTGGCACATAACTCCTAGTGAAGACTAGCCAGTTCATACCAGGACAACTAGCCTGGACAATAATATGGGCCACAACATAATATTACATACAGTGCTGTGAAAAAAGTATTTGCCCCTTCCCGGTTTCTTCTATTTTTACTTATTTGTCACATTTAAATCACCAAACTAATTTTAATATAGGACAAAGACAACATGAGTAAACAGAAAATACTACTTTTAAATTTCATTTTTTGACGGTAAAGAGTTAATCAAAACCTATATTACCCATGTAAAAAATTTCCCCTAAAACTTATAACTATTTGCACAACCCTACAATCAACTACAATCAGTCTAGCAATGATCTTTTACATCGATGTGGAGGAATTGTGTCCCACTCTTCTTAGCAGAATTGTTTTAAATAAACCTCATTGGAAGGTTTTCAAGCATTAAGGTCATGCGAAAGTACCTCAATCAGATTCACGTCAGAACTTTAAGTAGGTCACTCCACAACTTTAATTTTGTTTCTTTTGTGCCATTCAGAGGTGGACTTTCTTGTGTGCTTCAGATTATTGTCCTGCTGCATAACCCAACTGTGCTTGAACTTTAGGTTACGAACTAATGGACCGACATTCTCCTTCAGGATTTTCTGCTAGAGAGAAGTAATAGCTCCATCATTTATGGCAATTGATCCAGATCCTGAAGCAAAAAAGTAAGCATCACACTACCACCACCATGTTTAAGTGTTGGTATGATAATCTTATTGCGGAATTCTGTGTTTCCTTTACGCCAGATGTAATGGGACCCATACAGGGATAAGCAGTGCTTCCATACAAGGACAATTGACAATTGTCCACAACAGACCTCACTAAATGTCCACTGTGAGCAATATTGGTGCTTACCCCTGGACCCATGTCTTCCAAAAAGTTCCACTTTTGACTCATCAGTCCACAGAATATTATTCAAAAAGTCTTGAGGGGCATCAAGATGTTTTTTTGGCAAATGTGAAGTGAGCCTTTGTGTTCTTTTTTGGTCAGCAGTAGTTTTTATCTTGCAACTCTCCATGGATGTCTTTTTCATATTGTGTTCTAATTATGGAACACTTACCTTAACTGGGACAAGTGAGGCCTGCATTTCGTTACATGTTAGCCTGGGTTCTTTTGTGACCTCCTGGATGAGTCATCAATGCACTTTTGGAGGAACTTTGGTAGGCCAAATGGCGGATAGATGTCAATTACTTTGTTATTCATCTGAATTTCTTTAGATCATGGGATCATGTGTTGCTTTTTGAATGTGTTGAATTAATTCTAGATTTTGCATATGCAATTACCCGAGCTGGCTGGGTTGCCTGTTCCTTTGTTCATACTTTTGCTAGCATGTATATACTATTGTGCATTATTATTTCATTTTTTATCAAAAACAAACTTTGATTATTTTGTCACTTTGCGTGAATGTATGGTTTCAGTAAATCCACTTGTATCAAGGTTGCCTTGCGAAAATGGAGGGTATGTGGAATTATTGGTTGGCAAGTATTAATGTGTAATGAAATTTTGTGTGATATACATTATTTATATAAGTGAATGAGCACACAAGCAACTCACAGTTTAATATCTTTTGTTGAACTATATGTATCTGAATACTAAGTTACCACTAGTATTCAGATACCAAGAAAATGTATTTCTTTTCAGAGTTGAGATTATGTAAATTAACCAAATAGCACAATGTCCTTCCTTAATGTCAACACTTTGTCCTGTAAATTAAAAGGCTGCAAAGCATTGACTTGTATCCAATAATTTTAGTATTGATCCATTACAGAAAAAAACAGATTGTGTATGTTAAATGCTAATTTAATAGTGAAGTCTCTAATCTATATTCCTGCGTTGGCATTACAAGCACATATAAATGCTCAATTGTTAAATTAATGTGCATATGCAATGTGTACAGTGACATTTTATTTTACTTGGGTCCACCATGATTGTTATGAGCCCTCCACAGTCCCCAGGGCCACGTGTGACATTTATATTATGCAAGGTGATATTTGTCATAATCTGTGACTGTTGTAGATATAGAAGGTTTTTGCTAATTTTTTTCAATTGTGCATCAACCTGTTTCAAGTTATAATGTAAAGTCAAACCATTTTACGAAAGATATTACTGCAGATGTGATAGGGACTAAATAACTTACTACAGTCTGACAGTCACCGGTATAAAAATGCAGAAACAAGTACATATTTTTTTAAAGAATTTACCGCATTGATTTATGTACATAACTGTATATCATGGGCTGGTTCATGATTTTCTGGATTGGATACAGTGTCACAAGTTAGATGTGAGAATTGAATTATTGGGGTTATTTATTTTACATGCAAATTGAAAGATCTTGTAGAACAGTAAAATATGTGTTGGGCTGAATTACAATGCTTGCAAATGCATATATACTGTATGTTCTGGAAATACTGATTATTGTAATCTTTAAAAAAAATTTATATAGTGGTATTCTGGTTGGTATCTTCACGTTGGATATTCTGTCGATAAATAAGAATAAACCCTATAAACTGAAAAATGTAGGCACTTAACTAGAAAACAGCTACACTTACTGGTATTTGTCACCTTCGGTAAAACCTAATTTTGCTGCCCCCTTGTATCTCACCCGGTTTACCCCACCCTAAGGGGGGGGGTCATGTGAACACATCGTACACATGACCCCCCCCCCTGCATTGACAGCACCTAAGTCTCCAGTCCTCCTCCATTAAAAAATGGAGAAGCTAGAACAAGGAAGACCAAAAATTATACCAAATAATAAACTGTATAAGATAATGTGTGTAACTCCAAATGCAGGGGGGCAGGCTTACCCAATCAGCCGTCCTGGGATCTGGCTTCCAAACCAAAAGACATACAAAATTAGCACATTAGCTTACATAAACAAAGTTTAATATATACAGTAATTGAAGTAATCTGGCACATAGGACAGAATAATATCTGTCAAAAGAACATGACAAGCTATAATTATATAACATTATCGCTTTAGCACTTTTGTAACTTGATAAGTATATCTGCCAACAATGGCCTCACTTGTCTGTCAGGACACAGAAGAAGAGCATGAAATATATATATCATCTGATAAATATGAGCAGGCAATTTAATATGGGCTATCTCATCCCCCGCCACCACCACTTTTTTAAAGGAGCAACCCAGCCTCGTTTTCATGTTAAATACATATTGGAGTCCATTTTGCATGGAGTGCATTTGTATCAAGTGCATTTTATAATCTGGCACATGCTTTGTTTAGTTATTGGGACTCCTCCTTCAGCTACCTCTACTCAAAAAACAGAGCATACTGCAATATGCTTCTTGCACATGCTCAGTAAAACTCTCATTCTAGTCAATGGTTGTGGAGCTCCCCTCTAAATCAATGGGCATATCAGCAGCTAATTACATGTATGGTGCTTTAGTGATTTTAGCTGGTTTGCTACTGAGCAAGTGCAAAAAGTTTATGTACTAATGCTTCCTGAAATCATCAGTGGCAGAGAGATGAATATTCTGCACTTATTAAAATGCATTGCAAAATTCCAGAACACAGTAAAAATACAATTTTGGCAAATAGACTTTTCCTTTAAAGGGGCAGTTACTGCCCTTGACAGCCTCCCCAAACCAGAATGCATATTAACTTTCTGATT